>PVKU01001846.1:0-259368 GCA_004027475.1 Anoura caudifer | reverse complement strand
TGATACCATGAATTATTTAATAACATGATATTTGGCTTCCATATAATTGAATGTTTTTGAGTTTTTTAGTTGAGGTTCATTTCTAGTTTAATGCCATTGTGATCAGAGAAAATGCATAATGTGATTTCACTTTTCTTGAAGTTTTTAAGACTTGTTTTGTGTCCTAGCATGTTCTATCTTTGATAATGATTCGTGAGCACTTGAGAAGAATGTGTATTTTGCTCTTTTGGAATGAAATGGTCTGTAAATATTAATTAAATCTGTGTGATCTAATGTGACATTTAATGTCGCTGTTTCCCTTGCTGATTTTCTGTCTGGAAGATCTATCCATTGGTAACAGTGGGGTGTTACAGTCCCCCACAATGACTGTATTACTATAGATCTCTTTCTTAAAGTCCACCAAGATTTTTTTATATATTTAGGTGTTCTCCTATATTGGGTGCATACATGTTTACAAGTGTTGCATCGTTTTGTTGGATTGTTTCCTTTTGTATTATGTAATGACCCTCTTTGTCTCTTGTTATGGCCTTTGTTTTGAAGTCTGTTTTGTCAGATATAAGTATTATGTCCCAGCTTTTCTTTCTTCCCCATTTGTATGGAATGTTTTTTCCCATACCTTCACTTCCAGCCTGTGTAAATCTTTTGTTCTGAGGTCCGGCCTCTCATAGAGAGCATATGCCTGGGGTCACATTTTCTTATCTATTCAGCTGCTCTGTGTGTTTTGATTGCAGCATTTAATCCATTTACATTTAAGGTATTATTGTTAGGTACTTATTCATTGTCTTTTTTATTTTTTTATACTTATGTTCCTCTCTCTAGTACTTCTTCCTAAAGCAAGCTCTTTAACATTTTTTCAGTGCTAGTTTGGGGTTAATGAACTCCTTTAGCCTTTTTTTGTCTGGGAAACTCTTTATTTTGCCTTCAATTTTAAATGACAGTCTTGCTGGATAGAGTAGACTTGGTTGCATATCCTTGCTTTTCATTACTTTTAATACATCATGCCAGTCCCTTCTGGCCTGAAGTATTTCTGTTGAGAATCACTTGAAAGACATGGGACTCCCTTGTAGATAACTGTTTTTCTCCTGCTGCATTTAAGATTCTCTCTGTCTTTAAGCTTTGCCATTTTAATTTTGTGTCTTGGTGTGTGCATCTTTGGGGTCATTTTGAGAGAAAACTTCCCTAATTTGGTAAGAGAGAGAGAGTCATGCGGGTTCAAGAAGCACAGAGAGTCCCAATCAAAATGAAAAAATAGAGAAAAAAAGAAGAAAAATATAAAATAAAAGGCCACGGAAAAAGAAAATAATGAAAAAGAACACAGTGAAATTTGTCTCAGCAGAGTTTAGTTCTTGCTTGTTAGGGTCTCCTTTTGGATGCTGCTCTGATGTTGTCTGAAGATGGTGTAAGCCAGTGTCAGATGCTGTCCACGTCTGGTCTTCAGCAGCCTATTCGAAGTTACAAGGAGTCTACAGTTTGTGGCTGCCTCTGCCAGCCTTGGTTGCACACAGGAGGGGCCAACCTGTGCTGCAACGCTGCTTTTACCAGCACAGAGACCCCCAAACGCTGGCTTTTACCAGCACATTTGTTGGTGGCTCAGCAAATGTACGGGACACCACAGGATCCACCTCAGCCTGTCTGCCTGGCCTACTGTCAGTCTTAGATGCCGACCTGATTGTTTCTGAAAGGGCTTTTGGTGGAATCAGGAGAATGGGACCCCTGGATCTCCTGTTGGGGGGGATGGGCCTTTCAGACTTCAGGGAATGTGTCCCCCTACCCCTGAGCCATTCGTCTGAGTCCCACGAAGATTATTTTCCTGCACTTGCCAGGGCAGAGCCCCTGGGAAGCAGGTAGGTGGGGCCTCTAGAGCCCAGAGTTAGGGTTTGTGGAAAACCAGGTGAGTGTTTCTGTCTGCTCTCCTGTGAGGGGGAAGTGTTAGTCCATCCCTGGGAAAGTGTAAGTTATGGCAGCACCTCAAAGCCAGTTTCTCATACCCCTGTGTCTGTCTATGTTGCTCTATCCTCTGCAGGGTTAAGATGCTGGGTGGGGAAAAGATTTCTAAAAAAGGTCCAGGGTGGGGTGAGCAGGATTCCAGAGGGTGGGGCATGCAATATCCCAAGGGCTGAGTAATTATGTTTCCCTAAGCTGATTCCTCTGGGAGGTGCTTGCTCCTCTCAGATAAAATGGTTGCTGCGATTCTGGGGGAATGACCCAGTAGAGGGATCCCAGCAGCTGCTACCCTACGTCTCTCCCTAATGCCTCCCACTCCAGACTCTCCTCAGGTGACTCTAGTCCTCAGTGCCCTCCCTTCACTGGAGTCCAAGGTGAGTGGCCACCAATGAAAAACCTGTGCTTTGGCCCCTTAAAACAAATAAAACAACTTGTTTTTCCTCCACCGGGCTCCGTTTCTCTCCAGGGGACACAAACTGCACTGCCTCTCACTGGTGGATGCTATGTGGACAGCTGATCCTGACTCGGGTGCTCTGAGCTTGGGAGCCAGGTCTGGTGTCCGGGCTTCACTCCTCCAGTGGGCGACTCTCAAAGCTGCGTCATCCCTCAAAGCCTTGGCCTGCTGCCGGTGGGAGCTAGGTCATCCCCTTTCGTGCTCCACCCTTCCTACCTGTCTGGAGGTGGTCTCTGCCCATCCTTGGTTAAGTCTCCTCTTCACTAGTCTTCGGTTGGTAATTCTGGGTGGAGGATCCCCTCTTTAGTTTTATTTCTAATTTGTTTCTGGGAGGAGGTGTGTGAGAAAGATCCTCCTACTGGGCTGCCATCTTGCCTCTTGCCTCCCGGTTATGGTTGGTTTTGGGGTTTTTTGTTTTTTTTTTTTTTGTCCTCATTTGAGGACATGCTTTTTATTTCAGAGAGACAGGGAGAGAGGGAGGGAGAGAGGGAGAGAAACATCAATGTGAGAAACATGGATCAGTTGCTTCTCATACATGCTCCAACCAAGACAATTCACCACCTAGGCATGTGCTCTGATGGGAAATTGAACTGTGACCTTTCCAGTTTATGGGATGATGTGCCAACCAAGTGAGCTACACCAGCCAGGGCAGTTTTAATTTCTTTAGAAACATTTAGAATATTACATGTGGACAAAAATCAGGTACTTAAAACAATGAAAAGTAATTGGTGAATTTATCGAAATAAAGTTACCTCATGATGCTTGTAGATTTTTCCCACAACTAGGATATTTTCCCTATCCTAGTCTCCTTATCATTTCTTCAGAAATGTGTTTAAGTAATTCATATTTGTTTTAGTATTAATTGAAGTAGAAATTTAATTTTAAAAAGATAAGTCTGCTGAAGAAAGGCCCACAAATTATATTTCACAATTAAAATGACTTTTTCTCAATTCCTTGAAAAAATCAGAAACTTGAGTGCTTACCTTGTGTTAGCTTTCTGAAGCCACCAATGCTATATGAGGGACACGAGAGGCAAGGTCCTGCCCTCAGAAAACTTAGGGGTTTTTGAGGAGAGACAGACAGTAAAATCTGATTTGCTTTTATCCACTTTTGAATCATCTGTGACCTAAAAAGACCCAATGAACAAATGCCTGTGTTGACAGTGATTTTAGTTTACTTGGTAAACTTAAGAGAGACTTGTTAAAAGCACTGTTTTACCTTAACAAACTAGACTGTTCTAGGTACATAACTCACTGGTTACTTCTGAAAATGTGATGAGGTTATCTAGGGTTGTATATTACTCCATTTTCAACAGTTATCATTTTATGAAATGTCAAGGCTTTGAGGGCCTTGACTTGGTCAGAAATGCGTAAAGGAATCAGAGGCCACTTGGCAGAGTGGACTGGAGAGACTCCAGGGTGTCAAGAACCACACATCTGAGAAGCATGAAGTGCCAGAGGGAAGAATGTAGAAACTAAATTTAGCAACTTTGCCTAAGACTAGCTTTTGATGGAATTCTTGGAATTGAGAGTTCTTTCTACTAAGTTGTGGATCTGGGTCATTGCTAGGCCAGTGAAATGGAATCCAATGAAGTCCTTAAGGCTCACCTGTTCTTTTTGGCCATCTCAACCACACTAGCCATCTGTATTGCCGTAAAGTGACAAGGCTAAATAATTGCAGAGCTAGGAGTAGAACTTTTGACCCTTTCTTAGTAATCCTGTGCTTATGGTTCTTCTTTGAGGTGACACCAAGGTGAGAACAGCCTTCCTCTGAGTAGTGTCAACTGAGAACATTGAAGAATTTACTTGACTGCAAGCACTGCGTTGGAACATGTATCATTTCCATTCCTTTCTACTGATGTTTCCTGGCCGTGTCCTATGTGCTAATGTTTTTCTAAGTTGTGGTTCCCAAATCTAACCATGTATCATAATCGGGAGAGCTCTAAAATACAGATTCCCAGGTTCCGGCTCCTGAGGCTTCTTATCTGCCAAAGTATAAGCAAGTAAGAGCAGGTAAACCTTCCTCCAATAGCAATAAGTCATTATATCTCTGAACCTTCACCAGGGAAACTGCTGGAAGGTTTCTTCATCAGCCCCCTCCTTTCCTCCTGCCATCTAGAACTTTGGAGTAAGTTGCAGATATTCCATGGTGCTTTTCCCAGGGGGCTCCACTGCCACTCTGACATCAACATTCAAGCCAAAGTACCTCCTGCTCCTAAAGCTCTTGCCACACTTTCTTACTACCACTGCCTTTTTGCCCGAATCAAGCAGTGTTTTGCAGGAGTTTGAGCAATCAAATAGACTCACTCACCTCTTCCTCATTGCCTGGGGAGCAGCCTTACAGCTTATCTTTTATTCCCTTTGAGCAAGGCTGGGAGGCCCTGGGTGGAAACTATACAAGTTTGGCCAGGTTTTCTGCTGTAATGTTGAAGCCAGTTCTTCCTATTCCATGTCCTGTGTGGATCAGGATGAAATACCCACTCAGAGGGAGCAATGTTGATCTATCACACCACAATAGGGCTGTGTATCCCTTCCCATCCCCATCTCCTGGACAGTTTCCACTTCCCTTCTCTTACCAATGAATTTCAGATTTGCTGTTTCCTCTTTTGAGGGGTTCTCTCTCTTCAGGTGCGCTGTCCTTTCCTTAATATAATAACTGTAAACCTACTTTTGCCCTACCCTGTATTTAAAATATTAATTTCACAATTAGTAGTATGGCCCTTCATTTTTATCATTCTTTCTGCTTATTTCCTGGGTTTTCTCCCCAGAGAATGGGACTTGGTGCTTGTGTTTGCCAGGAGCACCTAAGATATATTTATTGGCTCTTTATAGAGCCAATTGGAAAGCTTAAGGACAATTATTCAGTACTTGGGATTTATAGAGAGCATTGCTTTACAGTAAGTCAGGTTTCTTTTAATGTGAAGTAATGCCCTTCTTAGACAAAATTATAATTATTATTATTATTTAGCCATTTTTTTCTTCCTAGGACTTTTTTAATTGGCAAGTTTGAAGAAAATCAGCCTTTATGAGGAATTTGTTTACTTCAGAAACACCCAAAGTAAGTGGCCTAGGCTGACAGCAAATTCATTAAGTTATAACATCTCAAATGGAAAAAGAGAAAAGATTTCCAATCTTCTATTGATGAATTCTGGATTGAAAAGAGCACACTGTAAATTCCTAGATTATTCTGAGGTTTAATTCATTTCAGTTTGGATATTTGAATTAATTCAAATCAGGTATCAGTAGTTTTCTAACCTTTTAAAGCAGCAGCATCCTTTCTTGACATTGAAATCCTCCATGGAAGCTCCAGATTTGAAATAGATAAAAGTGAAGTTTTTCTGGTTGCGGCAGGAGCAGGGAGAGCACTCCAGACTAGTGTGGTGGGCTCTGGATTAAGGGTTCTTAATCCCCTCCTTCTTTCTACCTGGTATGTGTACTTAATGCTGAGAGATGGAAGGTAAAGGCAAAGTAGAAATCCAGCAGCTCTGCCTTTTTCCCTGTCATCTTTGAAAACTGTACCGCCTCTTCCACAACAGGGGCCCTGTTCTCCACATCAAGTATGGTCAGTGTGTCAAGATTTAAGAAATGTTGATATCTCAAGAAATCTCACAGAAGTATCCAAGATCCTGTCTTAAACAAATATCAGTTTTATTTTATTCACCAGAATGTTACTAAGATGAAACCTTGCATTAGTGCAGTTTGGAAAGTATTTATAAGACATAGTATAAAAAAGAATTTCAAATAATTAAGATCTTGCTGGCTGGAACTATTAGGTTTTTTCCAATAAACATTTGAAGAGAAAAAGGCATTCCTATATATTGAAACTTTTCTATATTAAAACTTTCAGATCATTAGGCAGGGAGAGCCTTAGATAAACTCCGAACTAATGTCAGATGCCAGGATAAAGGATAGAGAATTAACTGAGATTTTAGGGCTGGGGAAATTATTTTATGGCATGTTACCCTATTGAACTTTTATAGGAACTTATCTAATTCCTATTAGTACATAGATAACCAGGGAGAGGTGGAGGAAGGTTGGCATTTTGAAACTTTATTGGCAGCCATCTTGTATTATTTTTGAAAATCAACAATTGGCTGAACAATTCCACTGGGCAGGAACAAAAATCCAAATGTTATAGAAGCAAATTCAGTGGCCCTTTGCCTTTGTAGATGCTGTGGCCAAAGTTATCCCAGGCTAATGGTTTCATCAGCAACATCAGAAATCTCAGTTCCCTGGTCCTTCAGACCAGGATGGTTCCCTCTGTCATACCCGTTCACAGCGTCCTCCCTGGTCTTATAGCAACATCCTGACTTTACTTAACTCCTTGCATGTTTTAATTGTAGGGTTTTCTTTGGTAAATTTTATTTAAATATTTGGATAATTTTTAATTTTAGGGTATTTTAAATAAAAATTTCTTATTTGCTTGTAAACTCCTTGTGGGCAGACACAATGTTTGTCTTCTTCATCACTTGATCCCCACTAGCTAGCATAGTCCCTGCAGCGGACTAGAGACTTGATAACAAAGCATATTTGTTGAACAAATGAATGGATGAATGAATGACTGCTGGAAACAATCATTCTATATTTTACTCCTGAAGAGGAGCTATTGTGGTACTTTGGATATGGAGGAGGCTGTCTGATTAGAGTAGTGAGGGCCATGTTGTTTTGGACCGAACCGGGCCCTGCCACTCCTCAGTTCTTAGCATGTTGGGAATTTACTTGACCTTTCTGTGCTTTAATGTCCTTCTCTATAAACAGGTAACAATAATAGCACCTACCCTATAGAACTGTATGGTTATGAATCTGGGGTCTGGGAAGTGCTTAACAACATAGAAGTGGTAGAAGTAGGAAGGGACCTGCCCTTTAAGACTAGGTAAAAGAGTCATTCCACTGCCATGTATTTTTCAGACTGTCACTAATTAGAAACGGCCATCACTACGACAGAGAATTCAGGAGTGGGTAAAACCAGAGAAGGCAGTGCCCAAGTTGTTGAAATGTGGAGGTGATGTCTACCCCATTACAACAGAGGGAGTCACGTAAATGTGGAGCCTGATGCAAATGCCCTTACGTTTTGTAAAAAACTGATCTACATAATTTTTTTTAATAAAAAGCTATCTTATCTGGATATTGCAGTGTAATAACAGATAATAGAGCATTGTTATTAGCAAACAGCTCCTCTATGGAGCAGGGCACGGTGGTGCCAGAGGAAGACAGACGTTCGGTGCAGACCACTCCTGGAGGAGTGCACATTCAGGTTACATGCATTGCTAACGTGTTCCTGGTTTACCTCAGTGACAGGCGGAATGCTTTAAATGTTTGGAATTTATAGTCAAAGAGTTTCCAAGTGAGCAAGATTACATGTGACTCATTTGTAAAGTTTATAAAGCACTGTAAATCATAGATAAGAGATGCCCTCCAAAGTTAACATTGTTAATATTATAAACAAACAAGAATATAAATAAGTGAAAAGAAAGTAGAGAATTATAAAACCAAAGTACAAAACCAAAAGAAAACCCAGGCATCATTTGGCCTGTGTGACTCAAGCCTTTTCTAAATGCAAGGTGCTGTGGTTCTGTTAGGTTTAATAGTAAAGTACGTGCTTTTTATCATCGTTTACTGTGGCTTTCCACTGGACCACAGGATGTTTTGTGCTAAACGTTTTATGTGTGTTATGTCAAGATCATCTCAGTCCTTTGAAAACTATTCTTTGAGAAGTTCTGTGAGATAAGTATTGTTATGCCCAATTTATTGTTGAGAAACAGGTTTAGAGATAATCATTTGATTTGTCTGAGATTATATAGCTAAGAAATTGTGGAGTCAGGATGGGAACCCAGGTCTGTATGAACCCAGCATGGTACTGTTGACCACGGTTAGGCTACAAGTCATATAATCTCAGACCCTGGAACCTTGCATACCTGTAACACTGACACTAGGTACTGACACTGGGTTGGGGAGCAAAGCTTGCTCCTCTCCTTTACTAATTTTTTTTAAAGTTCTAGAAGTTGGTAGCCTGCTTTGAACCATTCTGGTGTCGCAGAAAAATCCCAAGTAAAAATCTGCACCCTAGCTCAGAAGTTGTCACTTTTTTTGAGAATTACAGAACAAAAAAAAAAAAAAAAAGGGGGAAATCTCAGGAGTTGAGACTCTCTGGGGAGAACAGCTATGGTGAGATTAACTCAAATGTGTAAAAACCTGATGTGTTCATTTTGTTTGTGCCTAGTATTGTTTTGCCCCTTTGCAGAAAGCAGAGATCCTGGTTTTTGTAGCTGTTTGCAATTTCGGCTCAGGTCTTGTTATAAAGTTTACATTTAAAGTTTTGCAGTGGTACCCAGTTTCGGGCTAAATTTAAAAGTAACTGTATGGGGGAGACAACTTTAACATTTCCCCAGGGAAGTGGACTGGAAAATTGCTGCAGAGTGAACTAACTGGAGGGAACAATCCTGAATTGGTCTCTAGGGTTGGACATCATTACCTAATGGATTTTCCATTTCTCAAAATTTTAGGAAGGAAAAAATTGCCTTTAAAAAATAACACACAAAAAAAGTGAAACTGGTAACCCCTTCCGTTTTTCTTCAGGACTATAAACTCCTGTACTTCTGTCTATGCTTTGAAGAATAGGTATGTACTAGAATATAGACATGCAGGGGAAGACATGTGGAAGAGAAATCAGATTGATGCATAATTGAAAACACAAATTACCTAGCCTGTTTCCCCTTCAGAATCTTTGCTGAATACTGAGATTCAGCTCCATTCAAGATTGCTTTGGATGCAGCTGGAACTATATTTTAATGAATAATATAACCTAATTATAATTAAGCATTTTATTTTTCCACAGACTCTAAAAGTATTCCTTAAGTGGCTTAGCTGTTTGCATACCAGGGTTTCCTGGGCAGAGAGGCCCATTATGTAATCAGTTTTCACCCAGAACACTCCCCACACTCCATCCCCATCTTGCTTGGAAATTGTATCTGGAGCCGGTAACGTTAAATCCAGTTTTTCCCCTCTGGATATATCCCGCTCCCTTTTCTATTTTAATGTGTTTTATTGTTATTCAGGTTGTCCCAGAGTGACAATGTGTCTATTTGCTTTCCTACTTTTCTAACTTTTATTATTAGCTGATGTGTATAAGACTCTGGGAATAAATATTGCTCCAAGAGAGGGAGCCAGCCTCTGAGATCCCAAATACATTCATTGGAACAATGAGTGTGAGTTCTTGCGGTGTGCCTCATATTGTGTTAAGGCTGAGTGAACCCACAAGTGAAGCAAACACTCCTGATTGGGAGAAGTGAGTCATTTACAGAAGAAGTGAAAATACCTGGTATATATGGAATGAGCTCTAAGGGATCAAAATGCTATGAAGTTCAGACAAGAGAGTTTTCACCTTGGCTTAAGGGTCATGGGAGAGATCATTTGAATTAGCAACAGTGTTGACTGTGCCAAGAAGGGACAGACAGTCCAGCTAGGTACAGCAACACAAGCAGAGGCCCAGGCCTGGGGGGCACAGAGGTGACTGGCAGGGGACTGTGTACAGTTTCATTTGACTGGAGTATTGTTTGTGTGGATGGTGGTAATGTGAGAGGAAATTGGAGCCAGATTTTGAAGAGTCTTGAGTGTCAGGGAGTGTGCTTGGACTTTATTAATGAGACAGTGAGGCTTCACTCTTGGCATTATTATGAGAACCATGGTTAGTGTAGAGTTAACTGGAGGCAGTGCAGTGGACACAACGGATTGGAGGTACATGGAGGCAGAAAGAGTGAGACAGACACTAAAGAGGCAGATGAGCTCAGATGCATGGTAACAAGGGATGGACCTGGAGCAGGTGGGATGGGGATGGGAACCAGAGACCAAGAACATTGTGGAAGGAGAACCAGCTGTTGAACCACTGATTCAGTATGGGGGGAAGCTGAAGGATTAGGGGGTGGCTGACAGAGAAAGGTGGTGGTGTTGCCAGATTTGAATGAGAAAGGAGGAGGGACCCTTTTTTCAGAGCTTAATCTGACACTTTCTGCACCGTGTAATGTTGAGCAAGTGGCTTCATGCGAACCCTCTGATCATGTTTCTGCACTTGTAAAATACATCTTTCATGCGTATAATTCAGTATCCTAAACATTGTTTGTTTAAGATAAATAGAGAAAGGAATGGTTTGAACAGTTCTCAGAAAGTACGAAAAGGGAAGAACAGGACATACAATGTGGAAATTTTCTGAACTTTCTGCTGCTGCATCACATTTAGACTCTTGACATTTAAAGTGGAAAAATACAATTTGAATGAGTGATGGAAGGGTTTGATAATTAGTGAAGAGGAAGTTTTCCTCTTTGGCCCTTAGGGTGGCAATAATTTGGGGCCGTGCCAACACTGGGCACATTTATAATCAAGGCTAATTGCGCAATAGGCAATGGGTTGAAATTTTCAGGGACCACACTAATGGAAATATGGTGAGTATTATAAGCTTAAAAAACATTATAACTTAAAGTTTCTGTACTACCTTTATATATGGTAGATGACACAAGAATATTTCCACCTTGGTGTAGTGGTATAGGTATATTTAGTGCTCAAAACTCAACACTTCTATTTCTTAATGTCTAACAACTTGTAAATAATCTTAGTGCTTCTAAGTGACTTGAAATTTGGTTGAATTGGAATGAATTGGAAAGGAACAAGACCTGTTATTGAAAACTAATGGATTGGGCTTTTTTCAATGCTGGAGGGAACCTAAAGACCTCCCCAGTTTTTAAAGGAGAAAATTTTTAACCTGCTTCCATCTCCTCTTTCTTTGGGTATTTTCCACATAAGGGGTGGAGGGCAGGAGATGTGGTTGGGGTGTTTTTAAGCTGGGAGTGGAGTTTGCCCTCAAGTCTTTCAAGGATAAGACAGTTTTACCTAGTAGGGGTGGGATCTATTACACCCTGTGCTGCAGCTGCTCTTTTTGAGGCAGAAAAGGGAAGCTGAAGAGCTTTGCACAGCTGTCTTGCAGAATTCTAAGCACCCATTTGATAAAACTTGTTGGCGTGACCTGGTTTCTGGGGCAGATGCGGCCTTTGACTGTACCCTGTTTCCCCTCTAGCCCTTGTCTTTCATTGGTTTTGTTTTTGTTTCCTATTAGGAATGTTCCAGATTTAGTACCTTAGGAGTGACGTGTGTGTGTGTGCATGTGTTTTAAGAGTATTCATTTGTGTGCTTGAGCTCTGACTCCTTTTTGTCTTCTAGGAATCAAAAAAGACAAAAAAATGACTCGGCCCCCAAAATTCTGCCATATAGGGGGAAAAAAGCAGATATCCTTATCAGCTTTCTTGTTTGGTTGTAAAAGTGGTAAGGCATGAAATTGGAACAGATGGCATAGAAATAGTGAGACTTCTCTACTTTACTTGAATTTTGCTGACAATTTCTTTAAAATCTTTGTAAACTTCCACTTTTAATAGTTCTTTAAGGGCCTTGTGGGTAAATGCTTCAGTGTGACAAACTCTCATCCAGGTACATTACAGGAAGTAGGCCATAAGTGAATTCAGGACCCATGATCTACACCAAGAAGCCTATTTCGTGTGTCTGTAATAAATAGACCATGAAGTTATGATATCACCTGGTCCATTCTTTGTCCTCAAGTTGAGACAGTGTACTTACCATTCTTAGGTTGTACCTGAGGGGGTATGTGCAGTAGATGGCCTGTCTTTGAAAAGTTAAAGTGGACATTTGAACATACTTTGATAGAAGATTTTGAGAACTGCAAGCTGACGGAGTAGGCTGACATGCAGGACATCAGATGGATAGCAAAATGACTTAAGTAGTGGGTATCCAATTTGCTTTTTGCCTGCAGATATTAAGCAGTTTGAATAGCTGGGAAAAAATGTTATGTCGTTATCTGTGGGTAGTGTGGTGATAGTTTATTATAGGGCAGAGTTACTGAAAGAGAAAGAGCTGTATCATTATTCATATTCAAAAACGCTGTGACAGTGTACTCCTTCCGATGAGTGTTTTTCCCATAAATCATCCCAAATCCCTGTACTCAGGGGATTTTTTAAAATATAGTATTTTCAGGGGTAAAATTATTTTGATTTCTTCATGGAAGGAATTTTAGAATGTAAGGAAGAATTCCTCCAACCCTGAAAGCCATTTACTTAGGTCATATCATTAAATAGGAAAGGGGAGGAGGACTATGCCCAGTTTAAAGATACCTTTTTAAAAAAAATATTAGGATGACATTGGTTAACAGAATTATATAGGGTTCAAGTGTACAATTCTATAATACATCATCTGTATATTGTACTGTGTGTTTACAGCCCCAAGTCAAGTCTCCTTCCACCACCATTTATCCCCCCTCCCCCCACCCTGTTCTACCTCCCTCCACCCCTCCTCCTCTCTGAAAGAGCAGCTCTTCCCAGCCCGGGGGCCTGAGACCTCTGAGTGACTGGAGTGTTGCAGACCCTCGTTGTCTGTGGACTGAATGAATAAAAAAGATATGCTTTTATATTTTTTGGATATTAAAAGGCCTCATACTTACAGGGTTGGGAATTGCACTCTAAGGTGAGATATTATAAGAATAATAAGTTAGTTTACTTTCTGTTTTTGTGTTTTCGTTTGGCTATTTTCTGTTCAAAAATCTTACTACCTGACATTTTAGCTCAGCTCAGACTTGTACAGCAAAATTACCACCACCAATTGGACCTAGTTCAGTACATCATCTGCTCTAAGGGTCTTGTAGCTTCCAAAATCTTTTTATTCTTCTAACCCATGGGTGGCTATGTAACTTACGTATTAATACTTGGTTCCTCAAGAGATTTCTTTCTAAAAGCAGAATAATGCCACAACTAAAGGTTAAGTGCAATGGACTTCGAAAGTCCAGGTCACTAGTTCATGATTTGACCAAATCAGGTGCAGGAGCATGCCAAGGCCTTTTAACCATTCCCTTTACTAAGGATTTACCAAATTAAAGCCTTCTAATTAATTATTCAGATAACATTTATTCCTATAATGCATATATATATATACACACACACATATTAATTTACTTTATTTCTTGTCCTTTTATTTTAATGCTTAAATCTATAGAAGAGTAAATGGACTCAGGCATTATTATTTTTTTTGCCTTGTTACCTAGCAACAGTTGCACAAAGGCTGCCATGTTAGATTACCTTTTGCTAATGGGAGGCACCTGAAATGATGGAATAGTGATAAGAACCTCAAAGAAGGAACATTTAATTGGAAATTCTACTGTTGAACAGATAATGAAATAGGAGGCCTTTGTAGCTGCACTTGATTGGTAATAACTGTTCATAGGTAGTTTTAAAAACCTTTGGAATTTCTCATCTTTCCTTCTCCTATATTTTCTTGTGTCTTTTTCCAGACTAATTTCAATGAACCTTTTGAGGACTGATTAGAGAGAGCAAGGATATACCCACTTTTACTGAGTTGAAAGGAGCTACTTGATATATCAAGCTCTTTCCATCAGCTGAGGAAATCTTAGCTCAGAATTTGGAGAATCTAATCTCTGAACTGTTAGGAGATAACTTTTAAGGGATCCTTAACCTGATCCTTCTTGTCAGAACTCAGAAAAGATCATCAGATCCTGTAATGATATTGGTACATCAGGAATCTAAGGGAATTAAATAAATCCTTTTCTCCATTCAGTAGCATTTTGGTGGTCATTTGTAAATAGGGCAGAACATAATATATTTTAAGTTTAATGAAAGAATTGAAACAAGTTTTATTTTGATAATTACTTGGGAATTTAGTACATACCCTTCTGAGTCTACAGCACCTGAACAAAATGCAGTGATTGCAGACGCTTCTGAAGGGTGATTGCCAGTTCTGTCACATAAAGCCCAGAGTAGAGAAGCATAGAGAAATGGAGATATTTACCCCGGTCAACATGGCTACCAAAATTAACATGGTTTTCTTGGGATTTGTGTCCTATCAGAGTCTGTAATTGTGTGTGTGTGTGTTACAGTTTGCTCCTATGTCCCACTAGACAGTTGTAAAGAGGGCATTTTTTTGAAAAATATTTTATATCATCAAAACTGTGGCAATAATAATGGTATTGCCGTTTTATAAAGATGTTATGGATTTGTAAAAATCTGCTTATCCTTCCTCTAAAATTTCCTGCCTCATGTCTGAAGAAGATATAAATATCAGAATTGGAATTTCTAAGTCAAATTCCATTTAGTCTAAAATGCCATGGGATAAATGTGGTATTTTTTTTTTAACTTATTATTTTTTAATTTTTATTTTTTTTAGATTTCATTTATTTTATCTTTAGGGGGGAAGGGAAGGAGAGAAGGAGAGAAATATCAATGTGTGGTTGCTTCTCATGCATCCCCTGCTGGGAACTAGCCTGCAAGCCAGGCATGTGCCCTCACTGGGAATCGAACCGCGATCCTTTGGTTCACAGGCCCTGAGCTACACCAGCCAGGGCTAAATGTGGTATTTGAATATTGAATATGCACGCTCTAACTTTAATTTTTAATTCTAAATGCTTAAAAATGAACAAATGAAGGAATATTTTCGCAGTGTATCCTCTCCCAGCATTGATTGTATCTGAGTTTGTATTGCTTCTAGTCTTCTTTCTCTCTCTTTTTTTTCCTTGTCTTGACCAACCTTTGCAGTTACATCTCCAAGGCCCCACGAGCAGGGCTCTGCATTTGGTATAAGCTGTTAGGAAGGAAGAAAGCTGACGCACACCGAGCAACCACCACGCTCTAGGCATTGTGCTGGACAGGCAGTGCGCAGAGAGGTGCTGCAAGGTGGGTGTCATCACCTCTGCTTTACAGATGAGCTGTAGAATAGTGAGAACTATAGGTACATGGTTATGTTGGAGCTACTGACAAATCAGTGCCAAGCCCAAGTCTCATTAGGAGTCCATCATTATAACTCTTCTGCCTTGTGTATTCTAGAGGCCATTTTGTTGACTTTGACTAACTTAATCATAGAAATGATAAATAATGGAAACCAGGGGAATGTGACACTTTCCTTTTCTCATGACAAACCAAGGGGCATTGGCACTAAGGCTGATACTTCAGATTTGAATCTGGAACACCTTGAGACTCAAATTGTAAGCCTTGTTTTCTTACATTTTTTCAGGATAGTGGGACTTACAGCGTTGTTTCCACATATAAAGAACAGAAGATGAAAATGACTATCTACAGTGTAGGAAACTGTGCATCGGATTGGTTAAATTGCAGAAACCAAAGTTGTTTTAAGGACATTAAAGTCATCTCTGCCCCTTGCCCTGCAGAACAAACTATGCATTTAGAGGGAGCTTAACCAGTCATTCAGAATGACCACTGTGACATAGCATACACATGCTGTGGGTGAACCCAGGTTGCTATGACAATGGAAATATTTTCATCTCCTTTTTACAGTATAAACACATGAAGCTTGAATATTGCTTAAGTTTGCATTTCACATTTATCTTTCCTGATTTCATGTTACAAAGGAAAAAAAAGTGAGGAAGACACCAGCCATGCTTCTTCAGAGTTACGCAATTGCTTCCTCCCAGTTCCCAGGGAAGGTCTTGAAACTCAGCATGGCTGTCATTAGATTACCCTGACAATCTTCTCTTAGGGAAGTTATGCCAAGAGATCAGGCATCTTTCCTCACTATTTTCCTTCAAAGATAAATATGTATTTATTTCAACTTGGATTTGAAAACAAAATCTCCTTGGGTAAAAAGAATTCAGAGTCAGAAATATTCCACGCCCACCTTTCTAGATTAGACTGAATTCTATGAATATTCTCTGTGGGCTTTCTTGATATTCAGTAAAAAGAAATAAAGTAAAAGGAGAAAAAGGCAAAACAATTGCTGAGCCAAGAGTCTAGAAATTGTTACTTGCTCCCTGGAGCTTTTTTGTCTTGGGGGCCATTTGGGACCCATGGTGTGAGTTCAGAGGACCAAGAGTCAGAGAACTGTATCCCTGGCTGGTGTGGCTGAATTGGTTGGAGCGTAGTCCTATAACCAAAAGTTTTAGGTTGGATTCCTGGTCAGGGCACATGCCTAGGATTCGGCTCCATCCCCGGTCCAGGCGTCTACAGGAGGCAACCTGTCCATGCTTCTCTGTTGCATTGATGTTTCTCTCTCTTCCTCTCCCCTTTCCACTCTTTAAAAGCAATGAAAAAAGAATGTCCTCAGGTAAGGATTAAAAAAAAAGGCAGAGTTGTGGATGATGGTTGAGCAATTTTTGAGTTCTCCCTGTATTTAATTGAAAGATCAAAAACTTATTGCCATTTTCTCCACTTGGCTGATCACAAAACCTAAGATTAAGAAGAAACAACAACTCTTCCACCTTGTGCTTTCTTCATTCACCCCCTCCCTCCACTACAAGATGGAGGATAGCCTTCTCCTTTCTCGCCATCCTCTAATATTGAGTGAGTGCTGGGCCTTGTAGTGGGAGCTGCAGACAACGTGGTGAAGCCTTTTGTAACTCTTTTTCTGACTGCACAGGGACCCGGTGTCATGGGGAAGACAGATGAGTAAGCAGGAAGTTACAAAAGGCAAGGGGAACCCCAAGGCCTCCAGTGCTGGGAAGACTTTCCAGAGAATGGCTAAGGCTGCTGGAAGGGCAGGAAGCTTCAGGCTTCTTTTTCCTTCTTTCCTTCCTTCTTTCTTTCCCCTCTCCTCTATCATTTCTTCCTAATTTTTGATATTAATTTTAGCATGTGCCCCAACTCAAATTATGGTTTCAACAACTACTACTCTTCATTATTAAACACAAGACACGATTTGCAATATTTCCCCTAAAGTCTTTAACTTGGAAGGAGATTTATTTCAGGTGCTACATGCTTCTTTTAAAGAAATACTGACTAGTTTTTCATTAAAAGACAGGGGCCATAAATAAGCTACATTTCTTTTCAAAATCCATCAAAGTAGCTCTCTGAGCAATTCATGCTGTTTATTTCATTCCCTAGTTTGAGAACCTGGTCTCACAATGAAAAATTATGTCCCAATACCCTTGAATCTGTATTTTCGGTTTCATATGGGCAGGAGCAAAGAAGTGTCTTCAGGACCTAAATGCTATTTATCCTGTGTGTGACACGTACAAATCATCCTTAATAAAATATCATTAGGGAGGCACACTGAGCGGTGCAGCCTCAGTTGATAGGGACTTTTAAGCTTTTATCACTGTCTGTGTCAGAAAATTAAGGATAATCTAGGGCGATTTCCTTTCTTGATTAACTTGAGTGAGTATATTTTATATTAAGGAATTTACTACAACACTTTGCTGTGGAGAAATGCACGTCCCTTTCCACTCTAACAGCCTCAGCCCGCTGCCTCTGGCATGGTTGTGGCTGAAGAAGCCTTGTTGCTCAATTGCTGGTCCAAAGCCCTTTCTCTACTCCAGGGTAGCAGGAATTGTTCTGAGGCTCACATCATTTGTAGTTCTATTTTGCAGAGAAAGCGTGTCTTCTCTTTGTAGGGTGACTGTTTGCCAGAAGTTTTATGGAAACATTGTCTGAAAATTCGGGCATGCTTTTTGGGTGCCTCTTCCCTATTTTACCTGGTGATTTTCATTTTCTGTGATTCATGCTCCGTAACTCTCAGTTAACTCTGGCATATCTCACAGAGTTACAATATGTGAGCAAATGGCCCATGCACATGTGTCTGCAGGCTGCCCTGTGCTGATACGGGTTTTCTGGAAGAAGCTTGGACTTATGCTACTGTTCCACTGTGATGTGGAAGAGCATTGAAAGGCTGCCTGCCTGACACAGCCTTGCCTCTCCCCAGCCATTGCTCCCTAAATTCCCACCAATTCATTTATTGAAAACATCTACTTCAAGAGAAACCTACTTGACATTCATGAGTTTATCTTATTACTTAAAATTCAATACAGAAGAAATGGGATAGAAAACAAAATCTTTTTTTGTTTGTTTGGTTTGGTTTGGTTTGGTTTGCACCTGTACTTCTCAAAGATGAAAACAGTATATAGATTCCTCAATGTAGGAACATTCTGTCATGTTTGCAAAGAATTTCTAAGTAAGTGCTAAAACCTCCTACCAGAAATCTAATTAGTTAATTCATTCTAAACCTTGAAGAAATGATGGATAGGTTTTGACTGGGAATGGGGAAACAAGAACACAGAAGCCAGAGGTCCCCCACCCTAGCCTGGAAGGTGCAGTTTGCAGAGTTTCCTTTTGCCAAGATGGGCAGCTTGAGAACAGTTGTGTTTAGGAGGGAACAGCTAAGGGGGGTTGGCAGTATGGAAAGCAGCAATAATGGTGGTGGGAAGTGATCCCAAAGAACTAGATCTAACAATCAGACCTCTCATCTCCTGTTGATCTTTTATATTCTCTGATTAAATGGCTAAATGTAGTTTTACCTGGAAGTATATTAAAAGAGTTAAAAAAGGAATGTTTAATTCTGACAGTTCTCAACAGAAGCCATTGGTTAACATTATTTATTTGGAGATGCTCCTTTAAGGCTAGTGTTTTGAAACTTTTCAGTAATCTGAATCTGTGAAAATCCTTTACGGAATAAGGTCTGTCATTTGCAGAATGACCTATGTGAGCACTTATTTATTAGGTTCTGGAGAGCTGGTTCTTCAGATGGAATGGGGTGGCACTTCCTCATACAGGTGCCTAGATTATTGAAAACTGAGATTCTTCCTCCTTCCTTGTGCAGTGCTGGCATTATAGGCTTTTAGAGTATAAAGAAAATTTAGTTATCTGCCTGAAGTTCTCCAGCAAGAGAACAAACCCTGGTGCCAGCTCTGTGCTAATCACTTTCAGGTCATTGTCCTATTTCGTCTTAGCCCTGACTGATTGCTATTATCGCCATTGCACTTGTGAGGCAACTGCACTCAGAGAGGCTGAGGAGCTTGCCCCAGGGGAACACAGCAGAGGCAGAGATGAGCTTTTAAATTTAGATCTGGCTCCTGCCAGGGCCCAGGGCCCCTGCTCTTTTTGCTGGCCCATGTCAGGGCCTCTCAACTAGTTAGTGATAAAGAGAATGGACCAGAAACTAAGCATCTTCTTTCTCTAAACCATAATCTTTCCAATATATTATACTACTGAACTTGGAACAATTTGAGTATGTATGCCAGTTGTGAAAGATATTAGTATAGAGTTTCTTTTCTCAATTTTCTGAAAAGTAAAAATAATTTTCCTAGAGACTGTAATTTCAAAATCCCTCTTTTCATTGTTTGGTTCTTTGCATAGAGCTCTCAGATGCATCACTATCATAGTTTTAATCTCTGGTCATTCTTCTCTATGTACTGTTTCTTTTCTATTCAGATGATAGTATGCAATTGAGGTTACTCTGATTAATGTTGTACATATATTTCCCTAGGCATTCATAGAGAATTGACTAAAATATAAGTTACCCTTGGCTTCAGAAAACTCCTGGTATTTATAAACATGCACAAAATATACCCTTTGGTAAGCAGTGTTCCAGCTTACAATTTTCTCTCATTTAAGGAAGGGAGGGGGAAGAGGAGACATTTTCAAGAGATATTTTGGTTACAGTAGAGAGAGACTATGGTTTGAAACCATTATTTTTACCATTTCAACCTTTTATTCTGCATAAGGAAAATTTTAAAAATGGATGTATTCAGGTGTTTTTAACATGATGAGCTGGAATAGAATGCAGAATCGGCTCTTTCCTTAATCTCAGAGCAAAAATATCACCATATCTTAAATTGCCTTGGGTCAGAACACTGTTTGTTGAATTATTCAACAGTTTGAACTGGTAGAATTAGAGGATTCATTATACTAAAGGTCAAAAGTTAAGTTAAAAGCATTTCCTTATAGTTACGATATGACTCGAGATGTTGACAGATTCCAGAAAGGCTGCGGGAGTTGAGAGATGTGTGGTCTTAATGAGTTAGAAATGCTCAGTTTGCTTGGCCATTTAGCACCCCCAACCACAAGTGCCCTGAATTCAAATTATTTAGGTCTGTTTTCAGACCTATGAGCAAGTGTGTATACTAGGTAAGACTCCCACTGGTTGTTTTTTTTTTTTTTCCCACAAAATATTTGGATGAAAGTGAAAATTATTCTATTGATTTATTTTTGTTTTTCTTGATTTTCTACACATCCCATGAAAAAATTAACCCGGGTCATATCATTTGAACAAACAGAACTTTTCTGCTCTTCAGTTCATCTTTCATTTATTTGTTGGGAGAGTCTATGGCTTGAAACCATAGGATGGAAATATTTTAAGAGGATTTCTCGTTAGAAGTTATGGAAAAAGAAAGGATAATAGCAATAATGTGTATGTCCAAGTACCAAGTGCTCTTGGACAATAAAATATTTACCAGCCTTCTTTCTAATTTATTCGTGCGTAGAGGATACTTAGTGTTGAGTATTCCCATTTTAAAAATGGAGGAGATGAGTTTCAGAATAAAATTCAAGTACTCCATTTGCTTGACACCAGTCTACCCACTAAGCCCTGTTTCCCCTTCCCATTTGACAGCCCACCTAGAAAGTTGGGCTTTGGGAACTATTCCCCCATACACTTTCAGTTCCCCTGAAGAATTTTTTCTTGCTGTCTGTTGAGCTCACTTCTTTTAACATGCATTACGTTATTCTTTTGGACACTTCAGAAATAATTGATGATGAAACCATCTGAGGAATATGATATTCACTTCGTACTTTGGCTGTGGCCACTCTCCTTTCCATTAAGGTACTTTCTTTTATGTGGTTGATGACATTTTAGGGACCTAAGCTCCTAGAGGAGGTGAGATTGCTCAGCATCATTTGCTACAGATGACCACTTTCTTCATCGTGAAACACTTTCATTTCTCTTCTTCAGTTATGTTGTCCTGCTCTGGTTTTCCTCCACATCACCTCACTGGCCATTCCTTCTCTGTCTCCTTTGCTGACCCTCAGACTAACCCCTACATATTGAGAGAGCCTCAGGGCTTGAATTTGGATCCTCTGTTCCTTTTATCTTCATTCTCCTTCCTTACCTTGATAAGGAGTGATAAGGAATGATATCATTTAGTGATATCATTCACTAAATGATAGTGAATGATATCTATCATTCATTATCACTCCTGAAGTGATAAGGAGTGATATCATTTAGCCCCTTGGTATTAATACCATATATAGGTTAATTATTCTTAAATTTATATATCCAATTGAACTTCCATTTGGGTGTCCAAGACGTATCATGTACATACATGGCTAAAGAGAACTAACATTCCAATCCCATCATGAAACTTGCTTTTATCCCACCCAGTCTTTCCTATCTCCATAAATGGCACTACCATCCATACAATTTCTCAGGCTGAGAACCCAGGAGTCATCGTTGATTTCTTTCTTTCCCTCATTTCCCACATCCAATCTATTAGCAAATCCTATCTCATTTACTTCCAAAATATGTGTATATCCCAAACCCAACCACTTCTCACCATCCCCATTGTACAGCCCTTTTTCAGTCCATCAGTGTCTCTCCCCTGGACTACTGCAGTTGTTCTCAGGGAGAGGACTCCCTGCCTCCAGTCTTGCACTGTTGAAGTTCATCTTCCACACTGAGCCAAACTGTCTATCAGGCCATATTACTATTTTGCTGAAGCCTTCAGGTGTGTATTCTCAGTAACCAGAACAGCTTGGCACATAGTAGCTGCTCAATAAGCATTGCTTTACTATATTTTTCTCTTTGTTTCTATAACTCTTTTGATTTATCTTTTAAGGAGAAACGTAACAATTCCCTTTGATATGCTGGACTGAGTAAATTGGATTTGCCACAGTCATCTGAATAAACTATCCTCCCAGATCCCATTCATCTTTTTAACATCACTTTGCTGTTTCTGTCTTCCTCTAGGTACCCATTTTGGAAGTGGATTTATTTTATGTTGCAAAACTAGTGTTCCATTTTTTAACTTGTACATGACAACTCTTGGAAGAAAACTATCCTGATTTCTTTCACTCTGTCTTGGGTTGAGAGTGTTTTGCGATGAGATTGCATCTTTGTCATTATATGGCTGTATAAAAATTGAGATCAATTCTTCCAAGGAGCCATTGCCCTCCACCTCACTTCTCCAGGGATGCAGAAGGAAAAATGTCTGGCTTATTCATCAAAGAGAGCTCATTTATTGATGTTCTAAATTCCTACACATGTTATATGTAGAGGTGGGAAGGTGATGGTGGGAAAGAGCAGTGAAGCTACTAAAAGGTGTCAAAGGGAGATTGAGGAGCAGGTTTCCATTGTTCATGGTACCCCACTTCAGTGGGAAACCCACCTGGTTGCAGATCACCAAGCAAGATAGAAATCTAGCACATAAGACTGAATGGGCTATGCCAACTTTCTGGTTAAGGATTCTCTGTTCAAGCATAAACTTTGCATTCCCTTGGCACAATAAAACTACTTTTTGAGTTCTTAATAAATGTAAGACCTTTTCTGAGTTACTGATTGGTGGTGGTAATAGTGGTCAGGAAGATGAGTGAGGCATGGATCATGTGTTCTGAAAGCTCGTAATATGAAAATCATCAGCATCAAAGGTAGAATATAATTTGAGTCAAAAGAAAGAAAGAAGCAAAATATGGAAGTATTTAGAGGGGGAAAGTCACATGTAGGTTAGAGGTAGGATGGGAGAAAATGAAGAGGGGAAGCTGCATGGAAGGGAGACCATTTGAGGAGCACATGTTGTATAGGGTGGGGCACCCCGGGAAAAATGTGCCAAAATGACTGAAATGCTGAGGACAGGTAATTTTCAGTCCTCCTGCATTCTGTTATGCCCATGATCTTGGAAAAGCTTGTTAGGGAGAGGATTGCCAAGGAACCCTGGTAGATACTTTGCAAAAGTAAGATCTTTGGAGTCAAATAAACTGTCTGCAAACCTACTGGCCAGCTGTAAGATCTGACCCTACACCTTGTCCATTGTTGTGTCTGCCATCTGTGAACCTGGGGGAAGCCTTACCCACCTGTTCCCATAAGTCAGATTTTCATACATCACCTTCTGCTGACATGCCATTGCTGGGTGCCCCCGGACCACTCCTTACCTCATAATTGTCTTTAAATCTATCCTCTATTTTACTTAAATACATCGAATCCCATTCTAAACAACAGTATCTGTGAGATCATGAGTCTGTTATAGGTTTACCAGTTATAGATTTTCTCAAATTGTAAACCATTTACATTCATCTCCTGTATTTTATACAAGTGATGCTGGATCTGTTTATAGAGAACTTGTATCTTCTGCCTTTAAAATCATTTCAGCTTTGGCAAAAAATAAAATTATTTTTTCAACATCTTTGTAGCAGTCCTGTTAAGTCCTTGTCTTTCATCTCCCTCTCCCCTCCTGTCATCCCCACCCGCTTTGAGATTCTCTAGCATTCTAAGCCTGCAGGGGTTGTAGAGGACATAATAAAAAAGAGCTTTGGTATTTTAGGATTTGAAGTGCAATGAAAGGAAATTACCGACACACTGAATTGCCATTTAATGGGCGATGGTGATATCGATCTGGTAATGTTTCCTGTGGTCCTAGTTGTAATAACTGTATAATATCATACATTTTATCAAAATAATTTAAAAGCTGGCAAATGAAGTTGTTATGGTGCCTCTGTAAAATGAAATAGAAGTCAGAGAGTTTAGAAGATGGTGACAAAGGAACAATGGCAAGGCCTAGAGGACCAAATTAGGGGAAGACTATAAAGCTCTGTAGCCAGCATAGATTTCTGAGGATTAAGTTAATATCTGCATGGGGCTCTGAGTCCCTTGGACCTTGTAATTCTGCAGAGAGTAAAAAGTGAGATCCTCATCCACTCATTTGCTTTAACCATTATTATTCTTCTGAGATAATGTAATTTAGCACGCAAAGTTGTTTGATTTATAGAATATGATTATGTTTATTAGAACATTTCTGGTACAATAAACTGACTTTATGAGGGGTCTGCTATCAGCAGGTTGCAAGTTTATTGCATAGCTCAAAACACTGGTTTTAATGGCCCATAATGAAATGTCTGCTGTTATCAAAAGATTAATGAAATATGAGGGTATTTCTTAGCTTCCTCATTTAAAAAAATCAAGTCTCAATATTTCTAAAATGTTCATTATTAATTTAATCAGTTCATGCTCTATTATCTTTCTTGGACAATAAAGTTCATGAAATTTTAAATTTTCCTTCAGCATTCTTCACTGATTTCTTCACATACAGAATTTAGAATATGACTATAGAAAAATGGTTGAGCATTATTAAGGGAGATTTGTCTTTCTTCTTTTGGAAATTGTATAAGTTAGAAAGCCTTCTCCTGTGAGTCTTCCTTTCCCCTCACATGACTGTTACTCTTCACTTTGCTCTGATACCACATGTGTGTGTTTTGCACACAACATGCAGTTCTGTGACACCAGCTGGGTGTCCTACAGTTCCATTCAGTTCTGACACTGTCTGTCTGGAGTGAGCATCGGATGCCATAGGTAAAGGGTTCAGTCCACTTCAGACACCAGTCACAAGTCTCAGGTTGTCACCTGTACTTCTGACAGACTGGTTATAAACCAGGGTACCCATGACCCCTCCTTGGATTTGATAATGGCTTACAGAACTGAAGGATAAAATTACATTGACCAGCTTATTATATTATAAAGGTATCATAGAGGATACAGATGTACATCAAGATGGAAGATATACATAAGGTGAGGTATGGGGGAAGGGCAGGGAGCTCCTGTGCCCGCTCTGGGGAAGCCACCCTCCCTGCACCTCCCCATGTTCACCCACCTGGAAGCTCTATGAATCCTGCCCCTCTGGGATTTTTATGGTTTCCTCACAAAGGCATAATCAATTATTAACTCAGTCTCTAGTCTACCTTTTCTGTAGGGTGGAGAAGTAGATGCAAAGGCCCAAGCTTCTAAGCATGGTTTAGTCTTTCTGGTGACCATTCGCCTTCTGCAGCTATACAGGAGCTCACCAAGAGTCACCTCATAAGAACAAAAGACATCCTATCACCCAGGAAATTCCAAAGGATTTAGAACCTCTGTGTCAGGAACTAGGCTCAAAGAGCAAATAGACAAAAGATGCTCTTGGTGCTGTTATCACTTAGGAAATGACAGGGGCTTTAGGAGCTCTATGACAGGGACCAGGGATAGAAAACAATATATATATTTTTTATTACTTCACAAAGCAGTTCTGTTATTACTGTAATAATGCTGTAAAGCCTTCTGGATTTGGTCTTCAATTAAAATTTTCTAATAACTTGGAGGGTCACTAATGTTTTTGGTTTTGAATTATTGATAGTATAGTATAATGGAAATTAATTGCAATTAAATTGATTACGAATTTTAGGTTTAAATTTAGAGACCCAGATTTCTGAGCACTTGAGAAGCATTAATTTACCTGACCACATCAGGTTTATTTTCAATCTCATCTTCTGTAAATGTGATATGTTAGTTGTAAAGTATTCTTACATAATTGGGTTATATAGGACCTCTTTTTGCAGAAAATATTTTGCCCAAAAGTTTACATGTATTTTTAAGCTTTTATGTTTTTCTCTCACATCCATGTTCCTCTGTCCTTTCATCTCCCTTCTCTCTCTAAATAAAATAACTAAACATCCTTGGCTGAGAACTTAAAAAATTAAAAACTACTATAGTGACATCTTTATATTATTTCATTATATATTTTTTTATTTCTTTACCAGCTTAGGGACAAAACTATAGCATATTGGTCTTAATATCTTCTTAGTAATCTTATTTTACTTGTTTTTTAAAGCCAGAGGAAAATAGAACACTGAATTCTTGACCTTTTTTATGACTGTGTGGGCACCCACATTTGTCTAGGGTTTTTCCCATATTTATTTTGCTGTGCTATTTGCTTTTATGAATGTTAATATAAAGAGGTTTTCACAGCTGTTAGAAACCCTTAGGTCCATGTGAAATAACAGTGACTTTGTAAATGGAGAGCCTTAGGAGATATTTTTCAAACAAGGGCCCATTTATGCACACAAATGGTTACTTCCATACTTTAGTTGTGTATGTTAGGTATTCAATGCAATACGAGTAAACATAGCTACAATAACAGGGGGCTTTGGCTGTAGCATGAGCCATGAATTCTAAGGCCTTAATTCTCCAGTCTTCCCAGGTTCCAGCCTGAAAGCAGGAACCTCTGCATCTCTCCGTGATGGGTGTCGTAATCTCTGATCAGCTCTTCCATGTAACTTCCCATTTTCAGCCACTTCCAACGTTTAACTTCCTCACTGTATCAAATCCAACTCCTGTGCCCTAAGTTCATGTTGCCATAAATGGCCTCAATTTCTACATTTAAACTTACTTTTCTCTAAATGTCCACAGGCCCCTGTATTCAGTTCTAGTTCCATTGATTGGCAAACATAACATGTTTCTTATTTCTATAACATCAGTTATGACTCTCTCCCATTTCTTCTGAAATGCATTTTCTTACATTCCTCACTTTCATCAAAACCTATCTATCCTCAAAAGTCCAGTTTGATTCCTACCTTCACCATGTACCCCAAATCACCACTCTTTCTTACTTCTGAAGATGCACTTAGGTCTCTATTAGCAATTTAATACTGAACTACTAGTTGATTGGTTTACTTTTCAGGAGCACATACGGTTTGTAAAATAAGAAACACCTCTAAATGTTCATTTTGGTGATAATGATTCTCCAATTTGAGACCTGTATACATTTATGTTTATTAATCACAACCTTTTATAAAATTTAATAATTCCTATTTCCCAAGCAACTTCCCTAACCTATAAAATGAAGGAGTTGGATTACGTGTCTCATCTTTAGGATATTTTCACCATTGAAATTCAAATCAAATTTAAGAGTACCTAGTTAACCTATATTTAGATATCATACATATGTGATACATATAAAATGACTTTCTTTTTTAAAAGACACTATATCTCATTAAATCAAGTTTTGAATGTGAAAAGGAAGCTACTTTGCTGTTATCTGATGGGATACGTTTTCTGCTAACTTGCAGCTCTTCGGGTATGACTGTGTGGGCAACCAGCCCTGAACAGAAATCTTTTCTTCATCCCAAACTGTTTAACAAAATAATATCTAAGACACCAATTCTTTCTGTCTCTGTTAACATTATCAATTAGTCTAGCAATACATTTTTATCAAAGTAATCATAAAATTATAGCATTATAGAATACTGGAAGCAACTTTGAAAATCAATCTTAACCAGAATTTTCATGTATTCAAAGACCCCAAGTAAGCATTTTACTTTGGTCTGTGTGATAGGTTAGATTAGTGCTGAAAATATTACTTCCTTCCCCCTATCTGTTGGGGAGAAGTGTATTTTCTCATTCTGGCATCTTGGACTTGGCCACATGATTCATTTTGACCTTAAGGTTGGTGGAGTCTGCTCCCTGTCCCTTGATGACTGGTGTGGTCATGTGACTCCCTTTGGCTAATGCATTCATGACACAGGAAGAGGCTTGAAAGGTATCTTGAGCTTTGTCATTGCCGTGAGCAGAACTTCCCCTAGGTAGCTGCTGCCCTTTCAGCTTGAGTGCCTGAATGCTTACCTGTAGAGCAGACCCCACCCAGTCTCCACTGAGTGACCAAGCTCATCTAACCTGCAACTTGAAGCAGAGGTGCTGACCTGCCTATATCATAGTCGACTTGGGGACCTATGAGCATGGGAACAAATTGCTTATTATTGTATGCCATTGCCTTGGGGGTAATATAGCATTATTGCTGCAATAGCTAATTGATACAGTCTCATAGGACAACCATATTTGTTATTAAATAATTTTCATTTCTGGTAGACACTTGCCTGACTAACCCACATAAGCTCCTTTCTGGGTTCCCAGACACAGCCATCCCACTCCATCTGACTGCCGCCTGTGACTCATGGGTGGCTTGCAGCTTGCAGCTTCCCCTTCAGCGTGCCCACATACTTCTGCTCTCAGCGGCTGTCAGGTGCCTAGGAGAGAAAGTTTTAGTTGTGCTGAAACTGACACCAGTTGTATTTACATATTTTAATTAAATGTTATATAAACCAGTGAAACATATCTGTGTAAAGATACTTGTCTCTGGGAAATAAGTTAATGCTGGGAGAAAGCTAGTTTCCAAACAGTTTTTGTCAAATTAGGCAGGTCAGATAACTGTTTGAAAATGGAAAGACATGTAACATCCTGAAGTTCCTTTGTAAGTATCCCTAAATTATTACTTTAAGAATGTCTAACTAGAAATCGTTGGTGATGACCTAATGTGTTCCATTTACATGATGGAGCTGCAGGAGGCCTTGACCCTTCTCAGATGATTACAGAATGAACTTATATTGATGTACTTTATGTTAAAATTGCATGTTTAAGGCATGATTTCTTACTTTAATCATCTTTTTGGGTTAATTGACCAACCATTGAATTAGAAAGAAGCTTTGTCAAGGATATTTCATTGGAGTTGATTCCTTGTAAAAAAGTGTTGGGATATTCTTGAAGAATGTTGGCTGTCAGAATGAACATGTCCTTATGTTTATGCTTCATTGCAATAGTTCTTCTTATAGTTAGGCATATATTGGATATTCTACATATTTAGAATTTGTTGGGTCTTTTTGGACTTCCCATGTGCAGTTTTAAAGGTCATTTTTTGGGTTGTTATATCTAAGAATATTCTTAAATAATACATACTAATAGAAGCTCAGAGCTGTAGTAGTTGGAGTACTGTACATAATTATATTTATTCTTTTTGAAGTACATAGTACATATGTATACATATACATGTATTTCATAAATTATATATACATGTTAATCCTATAGAAGCAAATTATAAGCAACTGGAAAAACATATGGAAGAATCAAAACAAGTTGTGATTCATCTCTCAAGTTTTGAATTCAATTTGCCCAAAGTTACTTTGCAACAGGCAATGATTCATGCTAGGTTCCCTTGCCCTGAGTGCCAATTCAAAAAGGTATGGTGGCAGAGTGGGGGATGTTTTTTCTGGAGATCAGCCTATTTCAGGAGACAGTCTATCTTGAGTGTGGTAAATACAGTGCTTGTTGATTAAATGTGCCCTGTTTGCTCCTGTGTGTTTACATCCTGGGTGGCTTCCTGTCCTCTGTGGTAGGTGCTACTGGATTCTAAGGACCACAGGTATGCCAAGAGAAGAGGAAAGGAAAACAATAGCTCTGAATTAGGAAATGCCTATACCAAGAGCATGAAATCCTTGCATGAATAGTGTAAAGGTAGGTCCAAAGAAAAGTAGCATCATTTAAAATCACACTACTATTGCTTTCATGTAAGACTTTATAAACCTTGTATACTGTGCATAAGATAACCCTGGGGTCTGCCAGCTTGTCTAAGTACCTACCCATCAGCTCCCGGCTGCCTCCTGTCCTTGGTGCAATCTGCCCCATGTGTGGCTCAATGTCTCCCTTCACTGACTGCCACTGAGGCCATCCTCTCCTCTGTAGGTACAAAGGGCAAGTGTAGGTCACTTTGGTGACAAAGCTCTAAGGTATTGAGTACATACCATCTTCCAGGACTCAGCAGGAACACTGAATAAATGTTGACATGTGAAGGTTTTGAAGAGAACCTAAACAGAGTATTTGACGTGAGGAACCTGTAGATTACCTCTAGAATTTTCATCCATCCCTGCCACCCTCTCCCTCTGAAATGAGACAGGTCAACTATGGTTCCCCCTGACAGGGGTGCCTTACTGTCTTTGAAATCAGTTAGCAAATTTTGTAGATCCCAGCAGCTTCCTATCCTTCATATGTATCCCATTTTGTTCATTTCTGTTGCCTTGCTTCAGGCCATTCCCAGTCTTCTCTTCTCCTGGATTTTTACAGTAGCTTGCAAAGGTGTCATTTCTGCTTCTCAGTACTACCCACCTGTCATTGCCACAAGTGTAGCCTCTCTAAATCACACATATCATCTGTTCCTCTCTTCCTGAAAATATTTCAGTTTCTCATAACTAATTCTATGATGGAGTTAAATCCCCATAACTCAGCTCCCAAGACTATTTATGTTTACGGTTTGGTCCTTGTTCACCTCTTCAGTTTCATTTCCATTCAGACACTCCCTCACCCTACTGTATACACCCCTTTGATACAGCTGTACCAAATTACTTGAAGTTCCTAGAGGTTGCCACGCTGTTTCATGACCATGTACCTTCATAAATATTTTTTCTTACGCCAAGATTGCACTTCCTTTTTTATTACTTTCCTTCTGTTCTTCAAAACTCAAGCCTAATGTATGTTCTCTTTGACCTAATAATTCCATTTTGGAATAAATATTTTTGTGCAAGTATGGTTATTGCTATTGTTTATAATAACAAAAATACTGTATTTGAAGCAATTTAAACATCTAATGCTAGGGAAATGGCTTAATAAATGCTATGCAATATTACATAGCCATTAGATTTATGTTTCCATAGATTTTTGATAACATTAGAGAAGATCTATGAGATAAATGAAGAAGTATGGAATGCAAATATGTGTACATATTCTTGTTTACATGTTTTAGTGTCTGTGGCTATATTTAGTGAGGAGGAAAAGAGAAAGGTTACAAATAGGAAATACCTTAAAATTGGTAGAAATTCTTTGGGTGGTAGAAGTATAGGTGATTTTTATTTTTCCTTATATTAAAATTTATTAGGTTTTCTAAGTTTCTACAAGTATAAGTGTGTTCTATAATTAAGCCATTTTAATTAAACACATGCAAATGAGCTGAAGGATCCACCTGCCTGAGAAGCCATCCACAAACCCCCCTACTGATCAGAAGGCCTCTCCTGCATTTCTGCTAGCCCTGTGCTTAACTTTATTTGTGCATCTGTGGCACTGAATGCTAATCACTGATTTTTCGTCTCTCTCCAATCCTAGGCTATGATATTCTTAAGGGCAACCATGAGTCTTAAGTGACTTTTCCTCAGAGTTTAGCACAGTAATTGACTTATGGTGAGCGTTCAATTAAAGGTAATGAATCAATAAACTAGAAATGAAGATTTTTCTAGAGTAAGGCAGCCACCCTAAACACGCCCTAGTCCATTGGTGATGGTAGTAGACCTGGAGAGCATTGAGACCTGGAAGAAATGGTTGCGTGTTTGGACTACTGCTTCTTCTAGAACTTGAAATAGAGTCTTCATATTCAAGGGTCCTGATGTTAAAGTCCCCACCCACATCATCTGACCTGTACAAATTGTGCCACTTCTTTCAGGTCTATTTCAAATGCCTTCAGCTCTTTGAAGCTCTTCCTAATGTCTCTGGTCTGGCCAGAGATTTTTTTTCCTTTTTATTGAATTTATTGGGCTGACATCGGCTAAAAAAAGTATACAGGTTTCAAGTGTACTATCTTTATAAAATGCATCATCTGTACGCAGTATTGTGTGTTTACCTCCCCCAGAAATGATCATACTGCTAACCATTTTTCTCTTGTTAAAGCAAAATCAAATCTGAGACTCATCAGTGGCAAACTTTATACCCCTGAGCTGGGAGGCATTCAAGGTTTTATTTTTGTTTTTTTTAGTTAACATGCAGGTTGGAATATTGTAAAGTTCATCAGTCAAAAGTTTTGACACCAAACTGCCACCTCCAGAATTAAACCTTAAATCATTTTCTGAAGTATCTTAGGTGCTATGACAGCCAGGTAAGCTGGCTCTATCAGGATGCTGCTTCTGTAGCACCTCCCGGATTTTCTACTCATTAGTTCTCATGGTTTGGTGAAGGCCCCAAAGAGTTGAATCCAGTGTTTTGTTTTGTTTTTTCTAGCTTTTACAGTTAATGATGGCCTATTTACTTGAATAAGTTTCTGGTCTCCCCTTCAATTCAAGAACAGCTAAGTGATATAATTCTTCTGAAACCCCTTCTCAGTGAGGTTGGAACCCTGGTGCTTTCTGGAAGTATTTGTTAAAATGGCCTTGCATGAAGTGAAAGTCACGGGGTAAATAATGAGTTTATTATCAATAATAATAATGATTTATTATCAAATAAATTTGATACATCACTCATTTGTCCCTGTCCATGCATTTATTCCTTTATTTTACATACACTCTCATGGGCTAGTGTACCTTATGACATACACACCAGACATTGGCCTTGCCCTGAAGTAGCTTAAAGTCTAAAAGGGAGGATAAGATCTTTTTGTGAAGCCTTCTCTGACCTACCCAAGCAGATGATGTTTTTTTCCTTTTGGGTCTTGGGACACAAAGATTTCTTGGGACTTTATTACATCTCTTATCCTGTTGTATTGTATTTCTCTACATATATATATCTTTGAATTCCCTGATGGCTTGGAGCAAATTCTATTCATTTCTACTTCCCTAGTACTAAACGTAGCACAGAATAGGTTTTTAATAAATGTATGGTGAATAAATAAGCAAATGGAAAGTTAGATATAATAAAATACCCATTCATTGGGAAGATGGTAGAGGAGGTGGCCTTTGAAGGATGGACATATAGCAGAGGAAGGGAAGGCATTATAGCAATGGATGCAGCAGATCAGAGACATGGAAATGGGAAATCACAAAGTCTCTGCGACTCCAGAAGTGATTATTTTTGGTAGAATGTGGGATTCACAAAGGTAAGAGGTGGAAATAGTGTTGGAATAGGAGCTAGGGGTTCTATGTGGATTTTACAGAGGAGGCAAAAGCCAATAATGTTGCCACTCACTGGCCTTTGCACCAATGCTAAAGGCTCCGCCTCTTAGGTTTTAAAGGGGGAAAAAAGCAGTTCTGAATGGGTCAGAATGAGAATATCAGGATAGAAAGGCAGCAAGGCTCTTGGAACAGGCCCATCCCACCCTAGGGTGCTTTTTGTTATCATTTGTTTGCCTTGGGGAATGCTGTGTTTGAAAAGACCTGAGTTGGGTTTTTTTCCTGGAGATTTTATTTATTTATTTTTAGAGAGAGGGAGAGAAACATCAATGTGTAGTTGCCTCTTGCATGTCTCCTATTGGAGACATGGTCCGTAACCCAGGCATGTATCTTGGTGACCCTTTGGTTCACATTCCTGGACTCAATCTACTGACCTACACAACTAGACCCTGTGCTGGGTTTTTTAAGATGAACTTTGCAGAGGCTGAGTGGTAGGAGGACTTTATTGCTCTGACCCCAGCTCTTTGTACATGCTCCCAACACAGTACCTCAAGTATTGTCCTAGGAATGCTTTAGGCCAGTCTTCTCCGCTGATGGCTGTGGCTGGCTGATGCTCCTTTGTTTCTCCAGATCAAGTGCAGTGCTGGGATATGGCAGATCCTCTATAAATATCATCTGAGTAGAATTGAATTGCTGAAATATAGCCAAGGATGGTATTACCTCGGGGACATCAGAGACGAGGTTTTCCTCTAGACTGAAGCTACATGCTCATAGCTCATTGGTGATAGAGTTTTTCTGTTAGGAAAATGACATTACAGGTATTAGTTTCCTGGTTTTCTTTATGGGATGGGAATGGGAGGAAACAAAAACTTAGATGAGGGCAACAGACTGTCTTCAAATTAGTGGCTATCTCTGGGATATGAATTGGGGAGTGTTCAGGGAAGTTTAGGTTACAGGATGAAGTGAGGGGCTAATGTCTTCCCTTTTTTTAAAAAATCCTCATTTGAGGATATATTTAGAGAGACAGAGACAGACAGACAGACAGACAGACAGACATTGATGTGAGAGAGAAACATCTATTGATTGCCTCCCATGTCTGCTCTGACTAGGGACTAAACCTGCAACCTAGGTATGTGCCCTGACCTGGAATCGAGCCCACAACCTTTTGGTGTACAGGATGGCGCTCCAACCAACTGAGCCACCCAGCCAAGCCAGGCTTCCATTTTAATCAGGGAGGGATGAGCGAGCACAGACAGAGTATCTGAGATAGCTGTGTGGGATCTGCTTATGAGTTTCATGTGCATGGCTAAGACTGCAACTTCTGGAAACCTATTCAGTCTGTTTGTTTTTCCAATTAGACGCACATTTGTATATACATCCAGTTTTTACTAAGGACAAGCTGTTATCTATTAACATGGTGTTATTATTATTAATTGTTATTAATACCATTATTATTGTTTTGCCAAGTGGTTAAGCTTTCCAGAAGGTCAGTGGACTCTGCCGTCCCAGTTTTTATGTGTGTAGGGATGTAAAAGAGTCAGCCAAATTTGAAATTATTTTCTTTATACTTAAGGGAAAGCAGTCATCTTGGCAGAAGAGTCTTATATCTGGGTCTGTTGTGCATGTCAGCGTTTTCTTCCTAAGAGGAGGCATTTGTGTATTTTTAATTCAGTGCCAAATTAAGAAAAAAATTCTCTTTTGTCACTTATGTGTTTATATTATGTGCGTTTAGTCGGGGCAGTAGAGGGTGGAAATGGCAGTGTAGCTCATTTGGGGGATTCTGTATTTTGTTTTCTAGGATTTTCCACGTTGTTCCCTGCCCCTCCTTGGAGGGTAATGGGGTGTGTGGGCAGGACGGCAGGCAGTGGGTGAACAGCCTGGCGGTGCCCTGAGTAGCACTGCTGACACTCTTCCCTGAGATGAGGGTGTTGGCCGGAGCTGCTGCCGACAGCAGCGCAGCTCCCCTGCTCTCCTCGGAGACGATGGCTCCCTTTGCTCTGGGCCCTGGGCTTTAGATCAGACCCAGGCCGGTCCCAATGGGAAACTCTCCCCAGTTTTGGCAGCAGGGATACACATTGCTGGTGACACTCTGTCATTCCAGCAGCTGATTTATTGCAGAGATTCGCTAAGCGGTGTCTGTGGATTGGAACAATTCAGGGTTCAAGTCTATATTATTGACTGCTAGGCAGGCAATCACTGCCACTGGCAGGATCAGTGCAGGGTTTTTGATTATTCTAAATTTCGTGTTGCTGAAGCCTGGATACATCTAATGGTGAGTAATGGATGTAAATGCCCAGATTCTGGAAATAGCTTTGAGAAACCTTCCCTCAAACAGTGAGGAACTTACTCCATTTGTCCATTCAGTCCTTTACATAATCAGAGTGTAGTGACTGGAGTGGAATTGGTCACGGTATTCAAATAGAGAGCGTAGTTTTGGTGTTACTGTTTTTCTGAATGACCACACTTGAATTAACAATGGTTTCTACTAACTGGTTCATTTTGAAAGGCCTCACAATTCCCTTGTTTAATAACACATAAGACACTTAGGGCCTGGTTATGAGCATTTTATTATAGTGATAGCATGGGAGAAAAACTCTAGTTGTTGCCAGCTGTTTTTTGGTTGTACACTGAGAGCTCATTTATCTTTTGCTGTTAAGGCTGTGGCATCTGCTAGAGAAAAGGGGCTCGTGGTGGTGCGGACTGCCTTAGGGGTGTAGCCTGAAGTGTTGCATGAATGGAACTGTGACTTCACCTTGGCGTTACTCCCTCTTGAGCAAAAAACAATATGTGAAGGATTCTGATTACAGTTCAGATCTTCAGTTTTAAGAAGCTGTCCTTTGAGCTTGGTCTGTAAATACTGATTAGTTGCAAACCTTCAATTTTGGTCCTTCACCACCCAGAACGGTGCCTGGGTACTGAAGAAAAGTGCTTTTCCCACCGCTGGAGCACTTTGAACAGGAGATTCTTTTGCAGGGAGATGAAAATAGGTTTCCTATTGTTCAGATGGGTGTTTTAAGTGCTTTGCAGGTGTATCTTAGAAAATGGAGGCATTTATTTTTAATGAGGAGAACTGAAGAATAAAAACAATTGCAGCCTTGGAGAATTGCAGATCAAAGCTTTTTTTCATTATGAAACAAATGAAGGCCTCCATCCTAGGAGCTAGGAAATTCATTAATTTTTAATAGGGGAATAGGCCATACATGGTAATTTAATTCTTTCTAGAGAAGATGGTTTAAGTGATGTTTAAAAATCTACGTACTTGGATGGTTTGGAGTGAAAACCTGCTGTGATAGCTACGGTAATAAACGTACAGTGCAGTTGAGAAACTTGTTCAGAACCATTGCAGGTCCTTCATAACTGTTATCTTTCTACATAGTGTATAGTATAATAATTTGTATTACAGCCATATTTAGCTCCTATTTTGGGCCAGACTTTCCCATCTTGACATTGGAATCAGAAATGCCACTGTCAAGAAGTAGAATTGTGTGCAGAAATAAGAAGCAAATTTCAAACCTTCCAGATTTTCCATTTCACATTTCCTACTTGGTTAAAATCTCCCCTCACCCTTCCCAATACTTGTGCTCTTCTCTAAGTGGTCTCATGGTTTTTCTTCTCACCTTCCACTAGCAGCCATGATATTTATTTTAGAAGCAAGCTCTGACCTCCATGCATTGCTTTGTTGAGTTGTAATTTTAAGCTGATGATTTTTGGGGCCCTCTGCCCTGCCCTTCCAGCCTCTTCAGTGTTGTGGTGCTGGCTTGGAAAGAGCCCATCTGCCCAGAAGTGCCACCTGTGCCAGGGGCAGCTCTTCTAGAATGCGTCTGCTGTGAACTACGTTGGAATGGCCATGGAATTGGGAGCTGTGGCATTAGTTCCCTCAGTTTGGAGCCGTTTGGGAAGCACAGAAAAGTTGCTGAGTGAGTGAGTTGTCTAATGATATAGGTATGTGTGTGGAGGATACATTTGTAAAATGAAAGTCACTGCTGGGCCAAGAAATATCTTTTGGGAAATAAGGCAAATTGTAAGTTCAAAAAAGTGTTGAGGTAAAGGAGGCCCTGAAGCCATCTAGTAGGTCCCCTGACTGAGAGATGAGGGCACTGTCTCTCAGAGCGAGTGAGGGACCTCCCTGAAGCCTTAGAGCCAGTCAGTACCTGAGTTCTCTTCTGTCATCTCCTACCCTTCAGCTCTGTGGCTGGCTTATTTATGCATTTTTTTTTCCATCTTAAATCTTTCCTGGAACAAGGCAGTATATAAATAAGTGAATGAATTTCTGCCTTCTGTTTTTTAACATGTTCATTCTTATCAATCTGTTTGTTTATTCATATTATAAACCTCTCTGCGTTTGCCTATTTTGCTTACTTTCTCTCCTCCGCCCCTCAAATTTGGAATTACATAAAGGCAAGGACCTTGTGTAAACTAAAACAAACTTATAGCCTCTAAAATTTTGTCCTGTGCCTGAGTATCCAAACAATGTTACTAGGGAATGAACAGCATAAATCAAATATTTGTGGTTTTTTTACCTCCCAGGTTTGCCAGGCGACACTTGGTTAAGCTCTTTGGTGATGGGTGGTTAAACCTGGTCTGGAAAAAGGAAGGTTTCCCATGTCATTGCCTCTCTTTCTATTCCTAGTGCATGTGCTGAAACTCCTCCTCAGAACTGCTAGAGCATGAATACTAATAATCTGCTCCGAGCTTCAGGCCCTGCTTGCGGGGTCAGGAGTCAGAGGGCTAGGTCAGGCAGAGAGGCACAGGCTGTGAAAACAATCCTAGATAACCCTTTTGTGGTCCATCCAAGATCAGGTGTTGTCTAAATCACCTTGGGTGGTTTTAGTCACACATGTTGGTGGGCAGTTTGGACACGTCCAGTGTTTGAATGGTTAAGCCCCAGGCCCCACCCCAACGCTTGTCTGTTTGGGGACAGGTTACCTTACTTCTTATGTGTGTTTTGCTCCAGGCTCCAGGTTGGGGTCCCACTTCCAGGTCCCTTGATTCTGAATGGAAATTCCTTTTGTACTGTTTCTCTTGTGTCATTCTCTGCTTCCTACTACTCCCAATGGTATGCATATATGTAATCCCTGGCACCTTAAAGCAAAACTCCTTCGATTCCACATCTCCTTTCAGACACTGCCCTGTGCGCCCCTTTTTAGTAGAACTCCTTAAAGAGTTGCTTATTCTTGTCTCTTTCACTTCCTTCCCATCCATACTCCCTTAGCTCCAATCCAGTCAGATGTTGGTCCTTATCACTCCACTGAAACTATCCTTTTTGGTGTCATAGTGACCCATGTTGCTATACCCACAGTCAGCACTCAGCCCACTTACTTGACATATCAGCAGCATTTCACACAATCTATCATTCTGTCACTCTAACTTGAGACAGATTCTTCATTGAAGGAAATACTGGCTCTCCTCCCACCACGGAGCCTGTTCCTTCTCAGCCTCCTTTGCTGGTGACTCCTGGTCTCCCTTATCCGCAAACACTGGAAAACCTGGGATGAGTTCTCAGACCCCTTCTCTTCTGAAATAAAATGTATTCCCTTAGTGATCTCCTGCAGTATCGTGGCTGTTAATACCATCTATGCATCCTAACTGTAGAGCCCCGGCTTTACTCCCTCTTAGGCTGTAGATTCATATATTCAAGAGTTCACTCAAAGTTCAAACGGGATCTTTAAAGGGCTCTAGGACTAAAACTGTCCAATGTGAATCTCCATGTCCTTTTCCTACATACATGCTCCTTTCTGCCATCTTCCTTGCCTCATCTCAGTAATGGCTGCGATGTCAGACTCCAGCTTAGAATCTTTATGAGATATATAGGATATTAATATATTATACATTTTGATATAAATTTATAAGTTGCATTTACATATTACATATTTATCATGCTTATCAAATTTTGAATTATATTTACAAACATTTTCAGAATCTGACCATTTGCTATTGCTACTGCCTTGGCTTAAGTCACCATTGTCTCTCTCTAGGATTATTGTGATGGTCTCTTAACTGGTCTCCTACGCTTCCTTGCTGTGGTCTGTTTTCAACACCTCAGTTCAATCATATGGCTAAACTTTAGTTTGATCATCTCTCTCCCCTGCTTGAAAACATTTAACGGCTTCCTATCTAACTCAGAGTGCACTTCATAGAGACACTACAGAGTCTGGCCCTTGGTTCTCTCCCACTCTGTCCGTGCCCTTCTCTCGCTCACCGACTCCTGCCACACCACTCCCATTCCCGTGCCTGAGCACACCCGGGGCCTTTACACTGCAGCATCCTCAGCCTGGCCTGCTCGCCCCACGTGTCTGCATGGCTCACTGTCTTGCCTTGTTTATGTGTTTGTTCAAGTGCCACTTTCTCTGCGGCACCTTACCTGAAAGCCCTGTTGAAAACTGGAAGCTGTCCACAGTGCAGTCTAGCATCCCTTCTTGCCCTTTTTCTCTTCATATTTTAGTGATTTTATTTCTTTTCAGTCTCCCTCCACTAGAATGTAAACCCCTCTTGGGCAAAGATTATCATTTTTTTTTTTTTTACATTTTTTTGCTGGGCCTGTATCACTAGCTCCTTAATGGGGCCTGACCCATAATATGCCATTAATGTCTTGAAAAACTGAATGAATGCTTTCTGGTGAAATCTTCCTTTTCATGGCCCAAAGGTTATGTTTTCTGTGATGTTAATATTTAGTAGGCCATATTCCAAGACCACCAGCCAAAGGAATGGGTTTAGTTGTACGGTTTTCTTCAGCTGAACACCAGCTATCTTAGAACACCAAGGTGATTCTCTTGTCTTAACTAATCGGGGATTTTTCACATAATTATAGTAGTGCTATTATAAATACGAACTTGAAATGCATGGATTTGAACAGATACATGGGAAACCAAGATATCTAAATATCTAACACTCTAGGTTATCTGGGTTATACCTTTCTAATTGCTTTGTATTCTCTGTCTGTCTGTCTGTCTGTCTGTCTCTCTCTCTGTCCCTCTCTCATACACACACACACACGCGCGCGCATGCACGCCTATCCTGTAAGGCAGGTGGGTATTTTTTTCATTCTGGAAAGAAGTTCAAAGGATAGTAGGTGGTCATGTCAGGAGGTGTCTAACCATTCTGCTCTGTTGGAGGGATGGACTCCTTACGTGTTCACTGAGATCTTTCTTTTATCACCTTTGGTGGGAGCCTTATGCTTGTGCTCTTAAATCAGGCCCAGCCAGGCAAGTAGAGAGAGGTCCCACCGCCTCCTCCAGGACTGGGGTAGTATCCTGTCCCTACCCTAAGCTCTGTGCTTCTGGCTGGGGAGGGGAGGAACTTCAGCGAATGAGAAACTCAGTTGGGAAGAGAAGCCCAGAGTCTCTAACTTTGCTGGGCATAAATACAGTGTGTACCTCCTGTTCTCTCTGGACAAAGAGGTTCAGTCTAAATATATATCCAAATGCCTCTCTAGCTCTGTATATTTCTGCTTTCCTAGGTCTGAGCCACAGAAAAATGCCCAGTATACTCTTGACCACCTGCATCAGAGTATTGATTTCAGAGCGAAATGGGTTTTGGAGCTTGCACAGCACTTCTCTGTCCATGAGTGCCCAGCATTGCTCTCTTCCTCACCTGGACCTCTGCCTGCTCCACTCCCTCTCCCGTTAAACTTCCCTTTCATGTTCCTATGGCAAAGTTTACTTGCACTTTAGGATTCGGCCTAGGAGAGAAAATGCAGTTGAAAATTTGAAATTATCTTTTCCAGAGAAGTCAAGATGGTAGTGTCATGGTTTGCTTCTACGTTTGTGGTTTATTTGCTGAAAAAGGCTTTGTCTAAGTAATGCTGTATGTGGATGAGGTGGATGCTAGCATATGAAATTTTGGTCAATCTTTTAATCCCTCTTTTCCGTTAAAAGGCAAAATTTAACTATGGTGTAAAACCCAAAGAAATGTATTTATTAATGGATTTTGATGGCCTGTAATCAAGGCACAGCCTGCTGGTTAAACATATTCTTAGATTAATGATAAACAGAAGAGTATTTTTAAAAATATGCTAAGTGTGTATCTTTAGCATAAGTGTGTGACTACATTAAGTATGGGTTTATCATTATTATCCTTAGGGAGAGAAAGGGCTAGGTTATTTTTTAATGAATCCAGATGTCCAGAACTGTATCTTTTCCTCAAATTTAAACATACCTCCAGCAGTAGTTTGAAAGTTAGAGCTGTTGAACATGACCGTGGGGATGGTAAGTGAGGTGAGACAGCTGCTTTTGTCTATGAGGAAACTTAATTTGTATGACACTTGCCTTCTGTCTTCCAGAAAATTAGCACGCGTAGTTTTAAAACACAGAATGGAGATGCTAGTGTCTATTAAGCAAATTCATTTTATGTCCCTGCATATCTGTGTGATTGTGCATAAAAGTTTTAGACAGTAGTGCACATGGCAAATTCTGTCCACCTGAAATGACCCTTTATTTAAAAGGGGGGTTTAAGTGTGGGGCCCAGTACGAAGGAAGGGAACTGGCATTTATCGAGAGCCTTCTAGGAGATCGGCAGTGGGCTAGATCTGTGCCCTGTGCTCAAGCTGGCTTTCCTACTGAACTCTGAGATTAGAGGCATTTGAAAAAGGCAGAGTGATGGGGCTGGGGCAGCCTGAACACTTTGGAATAAAATCAGCTCTCAGTGACCTGAACTGATGGAGGAGAAAAGCCATTTGGGAACTGTGGCAGGTGATCTGCAGAGACAGGTCTGGTTTTGTGAGAGGGGGCAGGAGTGGAAGGCAGAGATGCGGGTGAGGCCATGGAGGAGGGCCCAGGGCTTCCCCTCGCACACGGCCCCTTCTCCTCTCAGTCCTTGCAAAGGGAAGGGGCATTTATGAGGTTGCTGAGCAGATGTCAGTCATTTCTTTAGCCTTTACCTGGTATTTTTTTTCCTTTTTCTTAATTCATAATTAACTCAATTGTTTGTTGAAAATTTAGAGCATGCACATGATTATAAAGGAGAAAATTCCAATCATGCCCATAACTACCTGATCCTGATGTAATCAGATACATTTTTTAAAGCAGAGCCTCAAATAGCAGATAATTTTTCTTATCTAATTTGAATATGCAGAATATACTCATACTTAATATATTAGCCATTGGTTTTCTTAATTGAGCAATTAGAAAATAAGGTCCCTGTGAGGGGGGAGAGATAGGCCTCAAGGGGAGGATCAGAGCCTTGTAGTGCTGCTGGGCCCTGGGGACTGATTGTCAGAGTACATGGGAGAGACCCAGCTTTGTTTATAATAACAGTGCTGCACAGCCGTGAATTCAGAAAGGTCTTTAATTATTCAGAGCTTCTCTGATGCTTATTGTCACTAGGGTAGATAAAGGATGTTTTATCTTGTCCATATTAGAGATGAGGAAATGAGGTATTGGACTGAAGTTGCTTTCTCATTTGTGACTACATAGTTGGACAGAGAGTTTTCTAATGAAGCGCTTTACCACCACATTATTAGTTTTATCACTTTCATGTTGCCTTGGTCAGCTCGAGCAGCTAGAACAGAATACCATGGGCTGGGGTGGTTTAAACAACAGAGATTTATTTTCTTATAGTTTTGGAGACCAGACCTTCAAAATAAAGTTTTCAGATTTAGTTTGTGGTGAGGGCCATCTTCCTTCCTTGTAGATAGCTGTCATCTCACTCTGCTCTCACATGGCTGTTCCTTGGTGAGTGAACACCAGTGGCAGAGAGACAAAGATAGTGAGAGCTAGAGTAAGAGAGAGAGAGAGAGAGAGAGAGACCTCTAGAATTCTCTGGTGTTTCTTCTTTTTTTAAATACATTTTTTAAAAAGATTTTATTTATTTATTTTTAGAGAGAGAGGAAGGGAGGGAGAAAGTGAGGGAGAGAAACATCAATGTGTGGTTGCCTCTCATGTGCCCCCTACTGGGGACCTGGCCCACAACCCAGGCATGTGCCCTGACTAGAAACCGAACTGGCAACCCTTTGATTCACAGGCTGGCACTCAAACCATTGAGCCACACCAGCTGGGGCTGGTGTCTCCTCTTATAAGGACAGTAGTTCTCTCAGAAAATGAAGGATCAGGGTATCATCCTTAATTCCTTTTTTGGAGGTCACAAATATAGCCACACACTGAGGAGTAAGGCTTCAGCACGTGAATTTGAGGGCACACTATTTATTTCATCGTACTTGCCCAACAAACTTTATTAGGAATCTACTGCTGTTGTACCTCAAAAGAGTGTGAGGTGCGGAGACGCATCCGTAAGCAATTGCCATATCATGCTGGAGTAGAATTAAGTGTGGACACTCATAGGGCTGTTAGTTACAGCGGTCATCCATTGGGCGGTGACATGTGAGTTACACCCTGAGAGACAAGTAAGTGTCAGGCAGCAGAGGGGAAGGCAGTCAAGGGTTGGCTCTATACTGCTGTCTACATCTAGCACAGAGAAAAAACAACTTATTTTTGTCTTTTTTCCCTTACTTTGTTCTATTTAGCATCATCTTGCTGGATTATATGAAATTTTATAAGCCATGCAAATCCTCTACCGTGTCCCCTGTCCCCTTTTAAAAAGCTGGAATATGAATAAATAAAATAAAATGCAGAGCCTGAAGTTAGGCAATTGTCATATTCATTCCAGGCATGTACTTCTCTCTGTTTTCCTCTAAGTCTTGTCTTTTTAAAGAGATAGTTGAAAGATTTAGTAGAGCTGCATAATCTCTATCAGTCCCTATTGATCTCTCCTAGTGTAGTATGTTTGCTTTATTCAGTGGCCATAGGCATGGTTTCTTCTCTCAAGGTCTCTCTTGATACCTTGATCACCTCATCAGGACCAAACCTGGAATCTCAGTTTGCTAAGAAAAGGACATCAAAGAGCTGGAGGGCTTCTGTCGAAAGCATTTTTTTTTTTATCTTGCTGTCTTTTTGCTCATTCAACTCATATTTAAGGAGTATTTACTACTTGCCTTAAACTCTTCTAGGTGGAACCAGTGGGAACAAAGCAGAATGAGAGAATTTCTTCCCCTGCAAAGGCAGGTAGTCTAGTACAGGGAGGGAAATACTGTTCAACTCATACATAAACTTAGTTCAGAGGCTGCCAGCAGCACCCCTCTGAACTGTTTCTGAGGCTGCATTTAGACTCAGTCAGGAGGCTGTGCTGGATTAGTGGGGGCCACCATGGTTAGTGTGCAGGGAGGTGAGGGAAAGGGAAGTAGTGATTTGAAAATTGCATCTTTGCCATATTGGGTTGCATGATGTCTGAACACAATTCTTTCACTGAATTGTGGATGCAAGGTTAAAAAAAAAAACAAACATAAAATGAATCTCTTAAGTTGGAAAGAAAAGTCTCCCATTATATTATGATCAGTTATTTTATGTTTAAATTTTGGTTAGAAATACATTTTAGTCTTTTGAAAAGTTTTTCCTCTTTTGCTTTTCTTCCTCATCTTCCTTAAATTTTAGGTTACAGTTGGCAAATTGTTCTCTTCTGGAGAATGCAACCTGTCATCAGCAGGGATGTATTAATGTGCTTCCACAAAAGCGTGAGATGCAGCCAGCTGTTCTGCTGACGGTGGAAAGAAGGGCCTCCAACCCTTGACTTTTTTCTCTTAACACAATAATTCTCATTCTTGGATGCACAATAGAATCACCGTGGATATAAACAAACAAACAAACAAACAAACAAATAACAGGTCTCCCCCCAGGCATGAAATTCCTAATGTGCAGCCAAGGTTGGGAACCATCATGCCACCAGATCAAGTTCAGCCTCCACCAGGTTTTGGCTGGTTGGATGGTTGGTCTGGTGCAGCCGCTACCGATGAGCAGTGGGATAGGACACGGGGAGTACAGGGAGGAGGCCACCTTAGTAGTTTCTTTTGGTTGGGTGGTCATGGCCAAAGTAAGAGGGCAAAAATAGAGTAGAGGTATTTTTGTTCAGCATATTACCCACATTCTTGACAGCATACCCTGGGTTAAAAACTCAGAATTCCACCTCCAATTCCCAGTTTCTTGGAAGCACTACAGAGTTGTGACTAAGAGCATATGGTTAAGACCATAGGCTTTGGGGTTGGAAAAAACTGAATTCAAATTCTAACTTTCCCCTTGCCAGGTATGCGGCTTTAAGTAAGTTACTTAATGTCATCATGGCTTAGTTTCAGCCTCTGGAAAACTGTGAAATGATTCATGCATTTAAGGATTGTTTAATAGTTAACTGAGACTGTTCCTGAAACACTTCAATGGACCAGGTACAGATGGAGGGCTCACTACTCATTGGTTATCATGGTCGCTGCATTTCTAGTGTGAGTGCCAACAACAGTTGTTGGGCCACGAGGACCCCCACAGCACTCACAGTGCTGGGGCGCCACCATCTATCTAATGACGTAGAGGGAGAAAGCAAGTTCAGGATGCTGACGTGGCTGGGTGCACCTCAGGTCCAACTTATCATGCCCCATCTGTTTCATGTGATTTTGATAATTGGGAATAATTGGGTGAAATATTTAATAGACGTTTCAAAGCCGTGGATGAAACAGCTGATCTAAGGGGTTAGTCTGCCTTTCCCACTCCATCACAACCTCCCCATCTGTCAGGATGCTGCATGAAGGAATCCCTTGCACATGCTCTCCTGAATCACGACAGTCCAGTGCCATAGCATTCTCCAGGCTCAGAACCTGAAAGGAGGACTGGCTTCTTTTCTGGATTTGGATATACCTTTTGTGCTATTTGTGCTACACAGTGACCCAGAGCAGTGAATATTAAGTGATCCTTAGATTTTATTTTAGTAATTAAAGACTCTGTATGCATCAAAATTACCAAATTTCATTAAAGCAAAATTGGAGCTTGAGTTTCAGTTATCTTGCTTCTCCCTGTCCTCTAGAAACAGGCAAAGCAAAGCAGGGCAGGTGGAAGAGGAACAACCGAAGAATTGGTCCAAAGCACTGGAATGTTGTAGTTGACTGGATTTAGTGCATCATTAGTCAGGTCCTCCTTCATGATGCTCTCCTTGAACTCTGTCCTGCTGCAGCCAAACTGCAAGATCTTTCCTCTGAATTCACAAAGTGTTCCACAGACATTTTGATTCCAGTTTTTCTTTTGTTATTATTACTTGTGCACATACTTTGGCACGCTTCTTACAGGGACTGTATTGTATTAGTTGTTTTGTATCTCTTTTAAGATTTAATACAGAACTTTTAACACAGTAAGTACTTAATATTCAGCTAAAGAGATTCAGGCTTTGGGCACAATCAAAAGAAATGAATCTGTGCCATTAAGAGTCACCACTATAATCCTGACCATTAAATGACAACTGTTATTTATTTTTCAGGTATTTTATTGCAATACTGATATTCAGACCTCTTAGATCCCCTTAAAGAGACTTTGAAGCTTTAATTTTTTAATGTTTATTCTTTAGACAAAACCCAAGTCCAAGAGCCACGGAGAGCTTCCACCATTAATTTTTCCCTCCAGAATTACAACTAGTATATGTATAAGCATGCATTTGCAAACATACTATCTGTGTTCTACTGGTTCTCTGAGTGTAGTTATCATTTAGAGTTCACCTACCTGCTTCCAGATGTCAAAGGCGGGAGGTAGATTACCCTTGAGAGCTCATCAATTCTGCTTCAGTGGACACTGGGAAGATGCGTGATGTCAATTCTCTTTTGAAATATTAAATTGCCCACAATCTGTGGCAACTCTTGCTTTATTTGAATATGTTGGGAAAATGGAATGGTAGCAATTTGAGTCAGAAATTCTGTCCAGCAGAAGCTAGACATAAAAAAAAACTAGCCTTTGCCTGCTTGGTGGTAAGCTCTTTTTGGAAGAATAAGCTTGTTTCTGAATGCACAACAAGGAAGTGGGGTGGTGAAGACATCCAGGATAAGACTAGTGGTGATTGACAGCCCAGCTGGTAGAAATGGGTAATTGGAAATTCATGGCACATAAATCTCCCAGTACTTATCTTGAAGCACAGGAAGAGGGGAGATCTGAGCATGGAAACATTTAACTCTTTTAAAGGGATCCAATAATGTAGCAAATCGTTAAGTTCTTCATTTTAACTTTAATTAAATTATGGTTTTCTGTCTTGGAGAGATAAATGAATTATGCCTAAGGAAATAACTCTGTGCATAGTGGATGGAAATCCGCAGAAGTGTTGGAAAAGTTCTTCATTTGTTAGCTTACTTAGAATATGCAGTCCTTCCCCTTGGGTCTCATTCATCCCATTCCTTTGGAGAGCAATTTTCCCTCTCTCTGCTGGTGGATTTCTCCTTGTTCTGTGTACAGTGACGTCTCCTTCATGTGTCTTAGCTTTCTGATTTCCAATCTACTGTTTTATAAAATGAGGTGGTCTTAGATAATTAGCAAGTTACATGAATTAAAAATAGTAGCATATTGGAAAGGGAATTTGTCATGCTTGCTGAAGGCTCATGCTGATTGGATTTCTGGTACAACACCTTTGAGCTGGACAACTACCTTTCATTATTTTTCTTATAATAAGTAATCATACCATTAAACACTTTCATTAAGTTACTTGTGATTTTCTTCTTCTAAGGTAGAAAACCCCATGTAACCCAAGGAACTGAGATGTTTTAATCCCAAGGAAGTTGAGTGTTATGAACTTGCCAGGGTATGAGTGAGATGGGGAACCTCCAAGTGTCCAGTTTGCATCTCAATCTGACTCATGGAGCTGCCTGGTCCCTTTCTGTGTAAGCAGGATGATGGGTCTCTAAAAGGAATGGATCTATTTTATCAGCTGGGCTTCCATGGTCTGTGGTTCATTTTTGTTGAAATTAACACACTTACCTAATCTTAGTGTCTTATATGCTTAAAGGTGTGTGGCCACATCTGTGTTATTTCTGGCTGGCAAAATATTGCATCTGTTTCCATGCCAGAGTTCCTGTTGGTGAACAGAGCTGTACCACATGGGGCTCACTCTCTGTGTCTTCTGGGAACATAATGCCCTGACATCTGGCTGAGGTCTGAAAAGGGAGTAGAGATTGGAAGGGACCCCCGGGGTACGATGACAGAAGTGGTGGCACAGGATGGGTTAATTTATCTGAGAGAATGCACTGACCTTTAGAAGTGCCAAGCACTTGTGTTGGTCATCCTTGGAGGGACCCAAGATGAACAAAGTTTGGTTCCTAGTGACCTGAAGCCAGGAAACATTTTATCAGGAACTCTTCCAGGAGCCAACCTAGTTACCTGGGTCGGACCAGATCTTGGAAATGAGATGAAAGGGCTGAACTAGAAAATAAAATACAGTAGGGACAAAAATTCCATAAATGTTCTTGCCCTTCCAAGGGATATTAAGGCTACTTTATTATGCTGTTGTGTGAAGAGTATGTTCTCTCTCACAGTGCATCTTGCTGTACCCAGAGGAGGAAGACAATATACATATGGGCTGGCTGGTTCAGTGAGGAGCAAGGTAAAGGCAGGGAGGTGGGTCACAGGGAGTAGGCGAAGTCTTCTTATATTTGACAATCACAGCAGGAAACCTGTAGTAGAAGTGATTATCAAGCTTTTAAAACCATGTTTCATGCCGTAAAAAGCACTGCAATTAATATATGTCTCTTCAGTAAAGGAAACAGAAAGCCACATCTTCATTTAAACAACATCAGCTGCAGCTGTCAGCACCACCAATACAGGCTTTATAATGGAAGCCTTCCGGGTTCAGTAGTAGGTTAAGCTCACTTTTGTTATTCCTAAGGTTTTTCACTTATAAAACCTTGATGGCGCCCAAGCCTACAGAAAGACGTCAAACCCTATAGCCTGACATATTCTAACCTTCGCAAAGTACCATTAACCTGTCTTTTTACTCCTTGTCCCGTATATTCAACAGACATTAACTGACTCTATGTGCCAGGCATTGTATGAAAAGTTCAGGATTCAAAATCAGTAAGTTCCCTTTTGTCAGAGAATGTACATTCTAACAGTGTGTGTGTGTGGGGGGGGAACATGAAACAAATTCTCACAATTAAGTGCTAAAGTGTTATGGGTAATTTCTATAGGGTATAAATGTAGCTCATTGACATGCCATGCACTTCCCTGCCACCGTTCCTTTGCTCATTATATTTCCGGTGCCCAGAATATTGTTATAAACAGGTCTAGAGCAAATCCAACTCTTCAATCAAGTTCATGCTTCAAGGTGACTTCTTAGAAATTATCACAGACTCTTCCCATCGGTATTCGTGTGTGAGCCTGGGTGTGCACTTATCATGTCACTACACATGGGGACTTCAAAGGCAGGGGATTTGTCTGGTTCACTTTTGTGAAAAATAGAAGCTTAATGCACGTTTACAGGAATGCAGGCAGGCTGTTAAGGCAGAGGCTTTGCCGTTGCTGTTCCCTCTGTCTATGATATGTTTTCCTCAGATCTTTGAATGGATGACTCAGTCTCTGAAAGGCCTTACCTGCTACCTTAACTAAAATAAACCCTCCTCTTCATCCAGTTTTCTCTTTTTCACTTTGTCAAGGTGTGTTGTCCCTATAGCATACACCACTGTGTGAAATGATTTCTTAATTGCTTTTGTCTGTTGCTACTAAAGGCTCGTTCTCTAAGCAGGGAGATGATTGTCTTGTTCGAACAATACCTGACCCCATGGAAGGCCTTTAATATGTATTTGTCTAATACATGAAAGGCATTTGGTTCCCTTTCTACCTTGATTTTGTATCTGGTCTAACAAACCTTTTGTTATTTAAAAAAAATAAGCTTTTCACAATTTTTTCACAGGGTTTCTTCTCACTCTGGGCTTTAGTTTCCCTGTGATACCTTGAAGGTGGTGTTCTCTCTTTTGCCACACTTGGCTCCATGCCGCTAACCTTTCATGGAGTTTTGCTTAGCGGATGCTGCAGAGAAAATGGTTTCTTTCTGGATCATGGAGGCCCAGACACTCTGCTCCGCGTGCTTTTGGTGACTGACAGTGCAGTGTCAGGTGTTGTCTCCTGATCTCCCTTGTCCTTCTCAGCTGCTTGTCTCCATCAGGTCAGCTGGCCAACCCTGATATGTGAGTTACATTTGAGAGGGAAGAAAGCAAGTTGTTTTTATTTTCTTCTTTCCTTAATGACTTCTGATGGTTCCATAGGGAGTTGAAGGAAAAGGATAGGTAGATGACAAAGAGAGTACTGCAGTGGATAAGCTGTGACTGGGAAATCCTGGAGGTCCACCCATTTGAGTGTGCTTATTCCCTGCATGCAGAGGACTCTGCTCACTTAGCAGGAGGTGACTGGATGAGCACCTCTTTCCTTCCCCCTGTAGAAGCCGCTTCCCTTCCCATAGAGTGGGAGCAGAATAGGCACAGAATGCTCCAATTCTGGACCCACAACTCTAGCCAACCAGTCATGTGCAGTTCCTTAGTTTGACCACCCTCTTCTATGCAGTCTAGAAGCAGATGATGGGGTGAGGTTGCGGAACTAGATTTGCTAGATGGCCAGTCTAGCACCACTCTTCAGTGGGGACAGTTATACCTACTGTTCTCAACCTTGGGACCCAGAATAGCCAGTTAAGCTGATATTGTTTCTCTGCTCCAAGTGAGCTTATTGTTTGTTTCACAGTTATCCTAGGGAAACAGGGAGGGGGTCACAATTATATAAATGTTAGGTAACATAACTGGATCATCCTTATAAGCCTCATATTAGGTCTAGAGTGCGTATGTGTGTGAGTGTGTGTGTATGTGCACATGTCCTTTTGGGTTAAGCTGTAAGCGCAAGAATCCAGAAAATCTTCCATCTCTTCCCAAAGGGCCCAAGGTATCATTCAGTGTACAGCCTAACTCTGTGGAACCTGCTAGAGTTCCACTGACACATCCTACTAAAATGTCAGGGTGTTGGGGTTGGCAATGCATGTGTGCACACACCCACAGATACATATATACATATATACCATAGCTCTCTCCACCATAAGAATATGTGGTTGCCTTGTTTTTTATTGATTTTTAGATAAGTGGTAGAAACTGCTTGACAAAATGTGCAGACTGGACACTCAGAGGTTCCCAGTCTTATCAGACCCTGACAAGTTCAAAACACTCAACTTTGTTGGGACCCAGAGACTAACCATCTTTGCCCCTTCACATCTACAAACAACTGAGAGACAACCTTTACCCTTTGTGATAGTATAGATGAACCTGGAGAACATCTGTTAAGTGAAATAAGCCAGTCAGAGAAAGACCAGTACCATATGATTTTACCCTCATGTGGAATCTAATGAACTAACAAGGAAAATGGGGACAGACTCAAAGATGCAGAGCAGGATGACAGCTAAGGTGGGGGAGAGGTCAGGGGGTGGAGGGATTGAGCAAAAAGGACAAAGGACTCATGGACATGGACATGGACATCAGTGTGGTGACTGCTGGGGGGAGGGGGGCATAAAGGGGCTAAACGGTAATGGAAAAATACAGTAAAGATTAAATTTAAAAAAGAATATATTATAAAGTTTTAAAATATTGTTGGACAACATTCAAATCTCATGGTGGTTTTACATCATGGAAACTGAAATTCTAAGGAAAAAATGGCCTTTATAGGATGGCTGCATAATGAACTAGAGTAGTATTTAGTCAGCTAAAAAATCTGGCAGTTTATTGTGTAAATGTAAATGGTAATTATCTACCTAACCTTTTCTTATGTTAAGCATGTTACTGAAAAGGTTGTTTTATTTCCTGATTTTTTTTCTTTCAGGCTTGGCACCATTTATGTGTCTATTAAGTTTAATTTAGGGAAAAGAAGAAAAACATCGCTAAAACCTATTGCTGGAAATCACCCCTTTGTGGAGCACTATCTAACCTCTTAAGTGGCAGGGAAGGTGCTGCATTTACAAACAGTCTCCACATTTATAAACATTGTTTTCTGTGCTGGCAGAAAAATCCAAACAGAGTTCACAGACCTGTTTGGAATGAGAAATAGTCTCAAGTTGCAATTTATTATTATAATCACTGTTTTTATTAATCATTTAACAATTGTATGGTGTTGATTAATTTTCTGGCAGTGTTATGTTAGTAAGATTTCAAGGGAGGGAAAGAGGACATTTCATGCATGCGGTTTTACTTTAATTTTACTCACCAAAACGGTATTTACTTGGTAACAACTCTGGAAATAAGCAGGGATCCAGGCTTTGTCATCTTCCGTTCTAGTGCGTAGCTAATGAGCAGAGCAGGCGTTTGTGGAGAAATAGGTTGGCAGAGTTCTTCAGGCTGTGAGTCACGGGGCGGTCACCGACATCATTAGAGCGTTTGTACTTTGGATCAAAGACGTCTAGCTTCTCCCATAGTGCGACGTGTCTGTAGATGCTTGGTCCATGTGAATTAATGAGGGGGATTGCAAGCCCCTGCGTAACTGTAAATTTGTGCAGATTCTTAATGTACAGATGAGGAAACCCCTTTAAGTGGAAATCAGTTTTCTAGGCAATTTATTTTTGAATTTGGAGGTAAAGTTTAATTTTTAAATTACGATTGGTCTGTTGTTGTTAGTTTTTAAATTCCGTTGCATTGTTTTCTCTTCCATTCTCCATCCCAGAGTGGGCGTTCTTTTCCTGTTTGTCCGAATAGAAATCTCCATCTCTTGTACCAGCCCTATGGTTGTGTCTTGTGAGAGTATCTTTAAAAGTTTTACATTTGAGAGTGTTCAGTTCTCTAACTCTTTAAAGTACCATCTGGATAGCTAACACTTTGCGGGACTGATCGTCTTGTTTACCCTAGGAAATGAAGAATGGAGTCCTATACTGCAAACCAAGGGGGAGGTATTGCTTCAGTATCTTGTTCTTAATGGCGTCTAGCAGGTCTTTGAAATTATGACCATACAAATGAATTTGAGAGCAATAAATTTATCGTTTAGCTCAGATTTTCAGTAACAGCTTAGGTGCTGAACTAGCTTTTTAATTTTTTTTTTCTTTAGGGAATATTTCTAGCTTAGGATGGGTAGTCAGAGAAACAGTGCTATCATAATATGGGATGGGTTGGGTTCACCTTACTAAATCATCATTTATTTTTGGATGGAAAATTAGCACCTGATGTTGCAAATCTTGAAAAAGTGTTGACAGCTTATTAAAATGCAGTTTAGGTTTTAGATGCCAATAATAAATAATAAATGCAGAACTCTGTTTAAGCAATTGTGTAGTTATGTACAGATTTTGATTGAAAGCCCATGGGATTTGAGGATGTACTCTGGTGTTCTTAAAGGGTGCCTATAGAATATATACCGGGAAAGTAAGGGAGCTATGTAATGTGGTTTCCAAGCAACTCTGTAACCTTTTCCTCCTAAGACTTTTTCCCTCCTTAACCCTCACCAGGTGATTTTCTGGTCCTTCAGAAGGGGTCAAGGTAGCTCCTTTGCCAGCCTCCAGCCTTCCTTCTGCCTAATACATTAGGTTTCCCCCTGGGTCTGGAGGGCAGTACCATGGTGAGTTCTCTGGGGCATGATCAGTCCAGTGTTTTGCTTCTCAGTTCTCTCCTTGCTCTTTCTGGAAGAGTTTGATATGGGCTGAAACCCCAGGGCTGGTTCTTCTGTTCTACAGATGCCAGGAGAAAGAATTGATGAGGACTTGTACACTGGGTGAGCATGTGCCCAGTTCTTGGTAACAGTGTCGTCATCTCTTTCTGGAATGAATGTCTACCTTTGCTCTCACAGAATTTCCTCTTGGTTGAGTTTATTTTTATTTGTGTAGTTTGTATGACTGAAACTGTAGTCAAATAGCTGGTGCATTAAGCTAGCTCTGTGGTTGTCTCTCAGCTGTTTGTAGATGTGAAGGGGCAAAGGTGGTTACTACCTGGGTCCTGTCTTTGATCAGGACACACTAGGGTGGGAAAGATGAGCTCTGCCCTGTTTCTAACCAGGAGGCCATTGTTTGAAGAATGGAAGTTAAGGAGACAGCTTCAGTCTGGGACTCAGAGAAACTAGATCTTTCATTGATGTGTGGGGGTGAGACAGGGCTCAGCAGAAACACATACATGCAGACCAGGATGGACCAGGAGTTGGTGGTCAGCAGATGTGCAGCATGGAATGCTGGCCATTCCATTGGCCCTTTCGGCAGGGCAGGGGTATCATGCTCGGTAGGTGTGATCTTCTAAATAAGTCAGACCAACTCCAGGCATGACAACCGGATATACTATGAGTTGCTGAATTCAATTCTGGACCAGAAAAAAAGGTGTAAAAAAAAATTTTTTTTAAACCAAAAAGACATATTGGCTAAGTTTGCTTAAGAGACATTTGTAAGGAAAGTTGTCCATTTGTTTCAAACTTTTCTCATTATAAGCCACGGTTGCTAATGGGAAACTGATGGCATTTCTGTGTCCTCGCATTGCTTCTGCCCTCTCCTTCACTGCAATGATGCTGCTGAAGAAGCTTGAAATGCCAGCAGAAGGTTAAAAGGGAAGGCTGCAGAATTTCCATTCTGTCACAATCTGGGCGGTGCAGAGAGGTGCTATTATATGAATAAATCAACTGTATTGATTTCAGGATAATTCAATTTTTATAATATTTTTATTTTAAAAGTCCCTATTCTAGAAAGGACAGCTCTATCTTGTAGTAGACTTCTAATTAATTAACATAGAAGGAATAATGGAAATAGGAAATCATCATTTGGCAAACACCACAGCAATAATAGTTGCAGGCAAGAAGCATCGATGTGTGCTAAAGTTAATGGGTAAAAGTCTGTGAGAAACGGGGTATTTTCATAGTCCCAAAGTATCGCTCTACAAGAAATTTATAAGTTTAAAAGGGACAATAGTAATTTTACAGTGGAGAACCTAGCAACCACTACCTTTACCAAATGATCAAAGTTAATGCCACCAACAATGAGACAAATCAGTATCATATCCCTCTTCAGATGATGCACAAGAAAGGAGAAATCACTTCTATGATAGTCTTTCCAAAAATGCACACCTTGAATTACTCATGAGGATGCATCAGTTAAACCTAAGATGAAAGACATTATACAAAATAACTAGCAAATACTCTTCAAATGTCAAGGTCATAGGAGACAAAGAAAGGTTGAGGAAATGTCACAGATAAAGGAGACAGAGGAGGCATGACAATTACATGAAGCGCAGGTTCCTGAACTGGATTCTGAACCAACAAAAGGACATACCTGTGACTGTTGGCAAAGACTGAATAGTCTCTTGATTAGCTAATGCTATAGAATCAATGTTGATTTCCTATAATTGTTATATTGTTATATAACCTGGGAAAGTTGAGTGACAGGTAATGAGAAACTTGTACTAGTTTTTCAACTTTTTTGTAAATTTGAATTATTTTTTAGAAAGGAAAACTCTTCTTCAGGAGACTTTAAGCTTTGGTGAACTAGTGGATTCATTAACTCCCTCATATCCTGTCTCTGCATATACTGAGTCAAGAAAATAAAAGCACATGGAGACTTCCCTTTGATGTTATCATTTTACTTGGATATTCAGACTAAGTTTTTTAGCTTCTCAAGTCTCCTCTCCTCTCTCCTCTTATCACCAGTAAGAAAAGATACTCACAGCTCTGTGGGGAGAGGGAAGTTTCATCTTTCTCCAGTACCTGAGGCTTCCTACCCTTGAGGTTTGTTAACGAAGTGTCCTTCCTGTTGGTAGTAGAGGCATATACACTGTGAAGGTGCTGCTGGGAGAAATCCAGTTCTTTCATGGGATCTCAAGGAAAGCATTCCGAGAGACTCCCATGTGGGGGTTTGTGGCATGGTAAGATTAGAAGGCTGCCTCTAGGTGGCCAGTGTCTCAACTCCATGAAAAAAGTCCAGCCTTGGCTTCATTCAAGGTCAAAACAAAGGCCGGTGTCCAGAGATTCTGTGCCACTGACCCAGCATCAGCAGCCTCAGTCTCCGACCAGGTAGCTTAGTGCTGTTCCTGGCTGGGACCCACTGCTACGCTGCTGTACCTAGGCTCCCTCTTGGAGACCACGTTCAGAGTTTGGAGTCCAGACGTCTGCTAAGGCCTCAAGGTTGCTAAGGAAAGAGAATGTGCTAACTAACAGGACAAGCACATGCTGGGGGAGGGGAGTTCTGTGTTAGCTGGGATTATATTATCTTGGGCCTGTGGAGGACCAGATGCTTTTTCAAAATAACCAATCAACTTCCCAAGCTTTTGTGGGCTTCTGATGAGTCCACCCCCTAACCAATCCATTCCACAGATGTCCCACCTTGTATCTCTTATCCACTTTGATCGTTTTCCCAAGCTAGACTGACAGGCCTCTTGTGGTCACTATCTTGGCTCCTATACACATGCTTACCTCTCCCCTTCTTGTTCTATCCCAGCCCCAGTGATTTGCGAGGGGCAGACCCAGGGTTCTCTGGGGAGTGTGTGAAGCTGTAACTTCCTGGTGAAGCAAACAGGCTTCTGCTCCCTCGTTTATTATGCTTAATAATGTCTGATTTCCTTTGCTTCCTTCCTTTATTAATAACTAGCTAACTACTTTCCCCAACAAATGTATGGAAGCTTAGACCCCTTCACTCTCATGGGCCTTCTCCAAAGTCCTCTACTTAATTTTCAATTCGTAATACCAGATTTTTTTTTTCTTAAAGAGAGTCTTCCTATGCTTTACTTCAGGTCTCACAACACCTGGAATGCTCCTACTTAATAGGAATATTTTGCCTCAGGCAGCCCCCATACAAGATAACACAGCCCATTTACATCCTGCCTCATATTTCAAAACAACAGAGAGGAAAACAATATCAAGTTGAACCCAGAATAGAATATTTTGAAAGTTTTCCTTTGTTTGATTTGATTCAGGACCTGGCTAAGCCAAATTACAATAAAAATAAACAAAGGTAAATGCAAATGGAAAGTGTGTTGTCAGCAACCTGGAATTGAGCACATTAGTTCTGAAGGTCAGCATTGCTGCACCCAGAAGATCCCTGCTGGAGGAGCCCGCCTTGACTCTCAGCAGCAACATTGGCTACTACCTGAAGTTGCAGCTGTAAACACCAGCCAATACTTGTAGCCTCCACCTCCAGCCCAGCCACCAGCTCATCCCACTTTGTTTTATCTCTCAGGTAAATCACAGTCCAAGTTTCTTCAGCCTCAGGTTTTAAAGTACCAGACCTCACAAGAAGTGGCACATTATTCATATGTGTTATATAAAACACAGGATCAAGCCCGGGAGCAAGAAATTGGGAGTTGGTGTTGACAGCCCCTCTTTCCTGTCACTTATTAATTTTATTTTCCTCCTCAGCTTGTGTCATTGCCTAAAAATTATTTAAACACGGGTTTTCATATTCTGCGGTTTAACTCTTAAGGCCTTTGTAACACGTGGGAATTAACGATCTCTTTCTCTATGAACATTTATCTTGAGCTTATTCTGATGGAAATTTGATCTCTATTTTGGGAAAGTGTTTTTTGTTAGCTGTGAACTTAGTTATTCTAGCCTTGTATTTACTACCATGGACTCAGTTTTTTTTTTTTTTTTTTTTTTTTTTTTTTTTTTTTTTTTTTTTTTTTTTTTTTTTTTTTTTTTTTTTTTTTTTTTTTTTTTTTTTTTTTTGTTCTCACACTTCTGAAATGTGAAGGTTACAGTTACAATACAAGAAATGGCACTCATTTTGAAATTGACCATGTGTGTGCATGTGTGTGTTTGGAAAGTCTTGCGGCTATCTCTTGCTTTTATAGGTTGGTTGAATGTCTGTGTTTCCATAGTAAGCAGTGGGCAAAATGTAGAAATGCTTTGCACTATTATATTAAAGTTGTTGCACCAGGAATAAAATATTGTGAAATAAAGGCTGCTAGGATGGAAGCCCCACTTGAGAATTGTTCTCTTTTTTTAATGAGATACTTAAATCTGGCAATGTTATTTTTGATGTTTTTTACCTCTGGGCCTTGGAAAAATCAGTTGTTTGATGGTGAAAGGAAATCAGAACCAGAGAGAATAGCATTTTTAAGGGAGACTTGCTGTGAAGGTTATTGGGGGAACCATGACAGGTTTACCAGAAAAGTGTTTCTAAAATGTGTATGAGCGCGTCCTTTGCCAAAATACCGGGACTGTGTTAGAAAGGACACAGCAATCATTAGAGTCCTGGGTGAGTGTAAAAGCCTCACATGTGAAACGTCCTGCTGGCCGTCAAAGACCTGCGGACACGGAGAGATGATGAGAGATGATTTCATTGACTTCAAACTCTATTAGATTTAATGTTCTTCAATGTGTCCAACCAAGCCATTGTGCCCTTCCTATCCTCCCGTAATGCTGGATGTGTGTGTGGCTCTGCCTGCCCTTCACCCCCCAATTTGGCTGTCACTCCACAGAGGAAATAAAAAAGCAGCAGCAGACCCAGTTTCCAGGCTGTTTTATTTTATGGAGATGCTAAAAGGCAGCTTTATTTTATATTGATCATACGAGGGAGCTTGCCAAGTATGGTGTTAATTGGGTCCTCTGGAATTCTAGACCCCCGGGACCAAAAGCTTTCTAGTGAGGAAGGGAAAAAACACCCACAGGCTGCATAGAAATGAAATCCAGGAGCCTACAACGTCCCAGTTGCTGGTGATTCGGCCAGCTCATTTTCTATCCAGTTGCTTATTTCAATTAGTTTTGTGTTATGTTTCCCCACACCCCCCTTTCCTGCAAAGCTGTGAAGCCTTGTTTTGAAAACTGCTGCCCCAGAGTGCACTGGTTTGGCTGTCCTGTTCTCATTGTTCTAATGCTCATTCCATATGCGGGTCACATCTTAGCACTCTCCCCCACCCCTTTACTGGCCCCTCATTCCTCCGCCCATCTCCTTCCCTGCCCTATCCTGCACACACTGGCTCCTCTCTCTCTCTCTCTCTCTCTCTCTCTCTCTCTCTCTCACACACACACACACACACACACACACACACACTATCTCTCTCTCGCACTCTCTCTGTTTTCTCCCCTCAAGTGGCAGAAGTAGGGGCTGATTCTTTCAGGAGCTTGAAGCAGAGTCATTCAAACTTAGCAGGTTGCTGTGCATTTAGTTTATGGCAAAAACCACTTCATCTTCATGAAAGTAATTATTCTGTTCTTCTCCCCTTTTCCCTCTTCCCACCCCTTGCTCTTTTCCCCTCATTTTTTTCAGGACAAAGGTTTTTAAGCAACTTAAGATTGCTGCTTCGTTCGGCCCTTTCTTGTTACCCTGGTAGCGGGTATCTCAGACAGTGAAGGATGGAGCAGGCAGGCTGGAGTTTTTATGCACAGGTCTTTGCGGGCTACAGAATGAGTCCACTGAGAAATGTGCATTGCAGGCAAGCCTGCTGAGTTTGTTATGCTGGCTATCTTTCTTTCACTTATTCTGACCAAAAGGTAAGGGCTTCTGTAATTTGCTGCTGCAAAGAACTGGGGCATTGTTTTATTTCTAAGGCCTTCAACTAATTGGCTCTTGATGGAAGATTGGACTGAGAGTTTTGCTTGACTTCTGTAGTTTACCCTGTTAGATCTCTCTGATTTTTTTTTTTTTTTTTTTTTGAGTATCTGAAGGAAAAATAATCTTGGCAATCTTGGGGCTATTGATGGAGTGTCTATTTACATGTATTCAAGGGGGGAATAAACCTTTCGATTCCATGATGTTTCTTTTCATTTAAAACCTTTCACTTACTAAAGAAAAGATGAGGTGTATACATAATCAACACTTTCAATGATTTCTGTAAACTTTGGAAATAAGAGTGTGATTCTGTCTTAACATAAGAATATTTTAATTCAGCAGATTACATTTTTTCCAACAAAAAATTACAGTGCATTCGAGTAATCAAAGTGAAGCAAGTTAGAGACTATTTAAATGTATGGTAACATTTGCACTGATTGGTCAGTTATGTTGGTGCAGATAAATACATGTATGATAAATATAAATCACCCATTTTTCTTTTTGTTTTATGTATTTTTAGAAGACATTTTCTGTTTAGAACTCAGATATAAAATTGAAGCACAGGAAAAGATTCTTGGTAGTAAGAACTCTTACAAAAGTACTGACCATGCAGTTATATTTTTAAAAGTAATTGAAATTAGAATGTCAATAGCCTGTTATCTCTCAGAAAAACTTATCTTTGGTTAAGAAACATAATTTCAAAAACAGACTGCACATCATTATGGAATTTATACAATTTGAAACCAACTGAGGTTTATTGAAAAAAATGAGTATGCCTTATTTTCTTAAGCATCGGTGGTTTGTGAACTCCCTGGTAGTAGTGTAGGTTGTATTTTATTGGAGATGGAGATCCCTCTAATGGTATTTTTTCTTACAGCTGCTACTCAGGGTATGTGATGTGTGTTGCAGTCTAGCTCGATTTATCAACTTGTCTCATGAGCCATAAATGAAGGAAAGGTGTATGTCAAGATACCCAATTTAAGTCAACTTCTTTTATTTATTACTTCATAAAATTTGGTCCAAAGAGCGTGTAGGAAATGATCCCTCCAAAAAGACATGTTGATGCATCTACTTACACAATCTAGGGATAGTAGCAAAACAAACTGTTCCTTTAGTGGTTTGTCTTTGAGAAGAGACAAGAAGTAATGCACACACTGAAGGGAAGATGCTGTCTGTAAAGAGGAAAACCTTCATTTCCTTGAATCTCACTCAGAGTTCTGCTGGGACTGCTGGAGATTGAGTAGGTAGAGTAGGACCCAGTTTTAGAGCCCCTCTTCTCCCACAGCTAGCTCTTACCTACCTCCATTTTCCATAGTGGGGTGTCTTTGTCATTAAATCCTTCTGGTTTCTTTAAGGTGTCAGCAGAATGGCTTTCCCTTCCATTTAAAATCAATAGAATGGCTCAGATCAGCACAAGTTTCCCCTCCTATATTGTATCCCAAACATCTCCTTCATAATACAAAGAAAAAGTAAGGAAAAAAAAAAAAAACACTCCAGATCCTTCCCTATATGCACTTTTTTTCTGTTCTGTTTTTAATCCATGTTTTCTGAAATTACAACTGGATATGCCCCTTATTAAAATGTAATACTTTTTCATGTACTCAACCAGTGACTCTCAGCCTGGAGGTGTCTGTAGGGCTCACCTGGGGGGTTTCTGAATGATGCCCCATCATTCAGAAAGTGGGCAGCTGCCACTTCCAGGGGTTTGTTCTGCAGTTGGCATCCGTGCCTGGTATATGGTACGTGTTCAGTAATATTCACTGAATGTGAAGTATTGAAATGTTTTCGAAGTAGATTCTAACAGGCCGTATTGCTTAACAGTCACTGCAAAATCTTTTCCCTTTTCTCTTTAGGTGAATTTGGAGAAAAGCACTTTTGTGCTTCCTACATGCATATTGGGAAAAATAGGGCTTCTTTTGCAGCCATCTTCAAAACTCTGAAAGCAGGTGAATAAGGTCCTCTAATCATTGTCTACCACGCAAAGCAAATACACGGGTGGACAAAAATAGGTTTACAGTTGTGACTTGAAACATGGAATTTATTTTTGTATTATAATTTATTAACTATTATATTACTTATTTGTACAATATTAGAAATGTAAATGTACTTTTGCCCACCCCATAGTTATTATACTTTTGTAGTAGTGGTACTAATAGCAGTCCTCTTACAAATTACTGTGCACCCCAGTTCCATGGTTCTCATGAACCTCAAAAGGATATGATAGAGAGAACCCAGCACATTGAAAACACTCTTTTCACCTCTGTATTTTGGGCTATATATTTATTTTCACTTAAACCAGTAGGAGCGTTCTTCTTGGATAATAATTATGTGTTTCCCAATCAACTCTTAAAGCACCTAGGTAGATATTACATATCAGATGAGGCACAGTATCTGTGGACCTGATGTAAGCATTTGGTTTTTCTATTAGAGCTTCTCTCTCTAGTATCTTCTCTGCTTTAGACTGAGTCTTAAAAATTGTGTGAGGTCCTTAAGGAATAGAGGCAAGACCCTTAAATAAAAGAAAGCTCAAAGCTATTAATATTACCTGTGATATTAGTATTACCTGTGATATGGTATCTTAAATGATCCTTAAATTATTCCAAGCTTCCTGATCTCTGAATTTTGGTCTTTATTTCTTTTATAAGTTTAATCTCCTCAGTAGAGTCAGTTCTGCTGAAACACTTGTTTTGAAAATGAGAATCTGTTGCAAAGCAATGGATGTGTTAGAGAATGAACATAATGCAAATGCTACCTATGCTTATGTGCCGTTTCCTCCTAGAGAAACACTAGGTGAATGCAGAGAACTACAAACTCCAGCCAGCTGTGCGCCACTCAGGACAACCCCGAATGCATACACAGCCAGTCAGCTACAGCCTCTGTGTGCCCAGGGGGTAGGAGCCCCACCCATCCCCATTTGGTGTTCCAGGTTTCCATTTGATGTCAACCCACCCTTCCACCATACTTCACCGTAATTCACAAGCTGCATCCTCTCCCACACCCAATTCTCTGCCAACTCTAGGCTTTTATATGAGGTCAAATGCCATTAGTATTGTAGCATTTACCTCTTTCTTCACTATTCTATACAAGTAAAACTGTGCTACTATTTTTATTAAGCTTCTGCTTTTGATTTACTGTTACTGATACCCCTTTCCAGCATTGTACTCCTAGGCCCACGCTCCCTATAAGCCCTATGGTTTTTACTGCACCATTTGCCTCGCTAAGAGATTTTTATAAAACACATGTTTTATTGCAGCAGAACTGACTGTAATGATTTTGGTATGCTAAAATTTTTAGAGGCTAAATGCTGAGGAGATGTAGCATGTTCTAGCATTATTTTCTGTGAATGTGGTCAACTTCACGTGCTTTTTCCTATGTGCTTTTTCTTACTTTGCGTTTTTTCCCCAGTGGCTCTATAGGATTGCCTCAGGGCAATCACTTTTCCAACCTCCAAATGTCAGGGAAAGTTGTAAGGATACTCAAAAGTGAACGCCACTGAAAGATAGATACTTGATCCAATCCTAAAAATAAGATGTGTTTTGTGGTCTTAGGTAATTAATAATTAAGACCATGGGATCATGTAATTTTTAACAGATTCTAAGGTTCAGATTAAAACATGGAGATGGTATCATTCTTTTGGTGTAAAACTTTATCAAATACAGACAACTTTTCTTGAACAACAGTAAAATAATTTTAACAAATTTTATCAAATTAATCCAAATTTGATTATTTTTACAGTTACAAAAAATTGCTAAGGATTTCATTGCGTGAAACAAGGAGGAATGCTAGACTCTTTTGGTTGAAGGGAGGGGTGCTTTGCTCTCCAGAAGTGGTGGAGCGGTGGTATATACTGCAGGTTGGCTGGCTTGCTTTTAGTGATTTCTTATGGTGGGCCTGGGAATTGGAGTTTGGGTTTTTGTTTCTGATTCTGCTCAGGTTTCTGACTTTTGGCTGCAAGCACTTACAGCCTAATCATGCTCTGGGTGTCATCTTGATACTTCCTGCTGGGTTAATATTTGTTTTACCACTGAACTTGCCCTTTAGAACTTTGCAGAACTTATCTAGGGACTTGAATACCACTGGGTCAGAGTGTAGAGGAACAACTGGGGCCCTTGAATTGCCCGAGGATCCCCACTGGTTTCTAGCTCTGCTATCTGTCAGGCTGTATGGCCAGGTTCTTTGGCCTTCAGTTGTTAAACGGAGCTCCTTTCTGGTCCTTCCCTAGAATTCTTTTTCTTTTAATATGGACCATATGAAGGCTTTTAGGGCAAACCTGTGATAGTTAGAGAAGGATGGATGACCATGCTCAGAATTTAGTCATGTGGCTAAAGGGTTGGAGCCTTGGCCATTTGATGCATTTTTATTCTTAAACATACTATTATGGACTGGATATTTGCATCAACCCAAAATTCATTCATTGAAGCCCTAACCACCAAAGTGACTATATTTTTGAGATGGAGCCTGTGAGGAGGTGATAAAGGTTAAATGAGGTCATCAGGGTGGGCCCCTAATCCAGTAGGGCTGGTGTCTTTGTAAAAGAAGAAGAGAAACCTCTGCGTCTCTCAGCCCCGTGAGGACACAGTGAAAAGGTGGCTGCTGTCTGCAGGCCAGGAAGAGAGTCCTCCTCAGGAACTGAAACAACTGACACTTTGATTTTGGGCTCTCCATCCTCCAGAACTGTGAGAATTAAGATTCTGCTAGTTAAGCCACCCGGCCGGCTTGCAGTGTTTTGGTATTGTAGCCCATGGAGATTAATACACATACATAATGTAATTTATAACCTTAATGAACTTCTGATTGAAAAGAGGACACATGAGAAACATTGATGTTAAAATACAAATAAATTGACAAGTGAGCGTAGAAATTATAATCCTGCTAAAAGCATTGAGATTGTCTTGAGAAGATCCTTAAAATGAGTTGATCAGGGTTCTGAGATAGCATGTCAGGTGCTAAAAATATAAAATGACTGTTTCATCCACTTTGCTCTTCATTTGCTGAGATTAAAAATTATTTGTACCCACTCTGCGGTTATTTGTTGAGAGGTACATGCTAGTGGAAATCTGAAACCACGAATATTACAAAATAGTTGTTTAACCATATGATACAGAATTCACTATTGGAGGACATTTTTATTCATTTATGAAACAATATGGGGTGGTTAAAACTCAATTTACATGTTAGTATGTGCTTGACCCTAAAATAAAACCTGATATAATGTTATTTAAAATTTTAATTGTAGCCCTGGCCAGGTGTTTGAGCTGGTGGGGCTGGTAGAGCGGTGTCCCTTACAACACAGGGTGCGGGTTCGATCCCTCATCAGAGTGAGTAGGGGAGGCAACTAGTGGTTTCTGTCTCACATCAATGTGTCTCTCTCTCTCCCCCTTCCTCTTTCTCTAAAAAGTAATAAAAACATATCCTTGGTTGAGGATTAAAAATAAAAAATGTAATTATAGACAAATCATTATTTTTCTTATAAATTTAAAGTAAATTAAGCAGTATATATTGTATTACTTATTAAATGGGGAAAGCTTGAAATTTGTCTTCATACATAATGAATGTTATTAAAATTGTTTGAAATGAACTTTATGGTAAAATCTTTAATAATGTATTGATCTCAAGTGAAATGTTTCATTTTAAATCTCCTATCATATACTATGCAAAAAGGATGAAATGATTAAAAGATTTCCTAAGGGGTTTCCGGTGATTATACATTTTGCGAATAAAGTATTCCCAAGTTAAAAATGAATAGACAATGCTGGTCTGAAAGATCCCCAAAGGCCTCTGCAGAGTCTACAGTTCTCTGATACACTTGGAACAAAGCAGAATTAGGAATATGAAGATGGAGAGGAAGAAGCGATTATCTAGGAAATATAAAGAAGACATTCTACTTGTAACTCAGCAGGTACAGAAGGTCTCATTTAGCTGAAGGAGTGAGGTTTCAGTTCTCACAGTCTTCACCCTAAGATAACATGCTTGTTGGCAGCTGTATAAATGTTGGTTGTTGAGGAAACATATCCAAAACACATATTTATTAGTTGCTTTGAGTAAAAAATAACTAATCTAAATGTCTGTTTTGCTTTTCACAATGTCTCTCTTAATATCATGCCAAAAATATGCCCCCACCTAGCTGTGCTTAGCAAGGTGAGTTGGAGATGGTTTACCTCTTGAGCACTTCACAATTAATTGCTTCGGTTAGTCTTGGCAAATTGCACAACCCAAATGTAGATCTGTTTTCTAATGTCTCCACAAAATTAAGCTGCAAAAATGCGCACAAAGTAAATGGTGACTGAGACAGCATGGTGCCCAACTTTTATGTTGTGGGAAAAGATGATTAAATCCCACTTTGAAATCATTCTGTTTCATAGCATTTTGATCATAGGTCTAGGTTAGGGAAGGTCTGTGGGATCTCTATGCTGCTGTGTGCTAAGCTGAGTAAACTATTTAATAGCTTCATTGTAGCTTTCAGGCAATGATTTCCCACATGCCAGTCTTTCTCCATTCTGGGGCTAGACTTTTTGGGAGAGCCATGGTTTAATTTGAACAAAGAAGGAATTAAACAATCACTCTCCCAAGTAATCCTAGGAGGTAGCAAATGAGAAATTGAGACTTGAGTGCTGATCATGCTGAAGGTAGGTAGGTTAGCTGCAAGGAAGGAAGAAAGGAAAGAAGGATGGGGAGAAGGAGGGAAGGAGGAAGGGAAAAAGGGAGTGGGGAGAAAGGGATGGAAGGAAGGAGGGTCAGGACCATGCATATTTAAAAAAGTACATGTGCTTAATGGGGAATTCATTAATTCCCTCATCTACAAGTTTTTATGGAGCAGCATGCCATGCTGTCCTAGAACTGGGTCTACATCAGTGATCGAAGCAAACATCCTCCTCTCATGAGACCTTCATTCCAGTGGGAGAACTCTGATCACTTGCTTACACACAGTCTAAAAAAGATACACTTCAAATGATTATTAGACGCTTCTATGAATGGCATGGGGCAAGGAAAACAGGGTCTCTGCCCTTGCGTAATTCGTATTTTCATGAAGAGGTGGAAGACCACAAAAGCCTTTCTCTAGGTGTCTGTTATAGTTTTCCATCCTTTCTCAAATTCATTGGGGTTTCATGGATTGATAGTCTGGAATGAGTCAAGGTGATAAGTAGTGAACTAGATGTGTTCAACAGGTGACATGGAAATGATTGGAAAAATGCAAAGTAAATGACTTCAAACATTGGTTGTCTGAGATTTCAGGCAATGATAAACCATTTTTTGCTTCAATTCATGTTGTTTTTAAAAAAGCTGTATCAAATCTTTTAAACCCACATTGCGTTTAGTAAGTATGATAATGTGAATCTTCATTTTAACAGCTCCAGCAACAAACACTGACTCATTTAACACCCTGTGTGAAGTGTTGTTGATGCAAAAATGAATATGAAATGATCCCCATACTTAAGGACTTACAAATCAATGATTTGAAAGTCTTATGGACATCTGCTTCTGAAAGCCGTTTTTTCTTATATAGGTCCGTGTGGAGGAGAAAGGGAAAATGAGCTCTGAGTAGAAACCACTCAGTATATATCTTCAGGGAGTCCTTTTGTAATAAATTTGTACTATAAACGTGTCTGTATATTTACCGTTTTTGACCTAAAAATGAGATTCCGAGAATATGAGGGTTATGAAAACACTGGACTTGCTGATATTAGTGTTTCCCAAACTTTATTTGATGGAAAAATGTTATCAGTTATGGGAGATGGCTGTGGAGAGGTTTCCATGGCCGAATGATTCTGGCAAACCTTGGGCTAAAGGACTCGAGCACTTTTTTTTTATTTATGCTTTTCATAACTTAATTTGCTGATGACCATTGTGAATGTCCAGCCTGGGTTATAGCAACAGTTCTCAAATCTGGAAGTGTAATCCCCAATTCCCACCCTCCATAGACTTACTGACCATAATCATGGAGGGTGAGAACTGGGGGTTTTCATTGAGAATGTGTTTGGGAGACTACCTTTGGGCAGTTGGTCTGTTTCAGCACTAGCCCCAGGCACCATTGACAAGTTGAAAGTAGCCCTCCCCAACTTATTTAAGAGCAAAAAATTATTTATCTAAGAAATACATGTTGACATTTATGAAACTAACAGATCAGGAAATACTGGCTGACACATTCTCTTACTAAAAGCCTAAGGAAAAAAATGATGGTTAGCAAGTCTATTAGTTTGGGACTTTCCTTTGAGTTGTAGGTTTCATGTTCCTTGTTGTTCAGGTAGCAGTAAAGATCTAGCCCATTTTCTGAGACCATGTTGATGTGTTACTATTTTTTAAAGTGATACTTATTTCATTTATAGTATCCTTAGACATCTGCTCTTCTCTGCAGCAGGCATTCCCCACAGAGGTTGAATGTAATATGAAGTGAACTTTGTTTTATTCTCTTACTTTGCTAGAGAATAGTGCTTAAATTTGTTTGATATAAAACCCAAATCCTCAAGGGTAGGAAATTTTGTAATTAAAGCAAATTTGATAAGGTCGTGGCATGAAATAGATAAGTCTTCAAAGAGAGGAAAATGAGAGATCTTACTAAAAAACTTCTCGATTGTTTTCAGGCCTGGTTTTTAGATTACTAATTTATTATGCTAAAGGGCTTTATAGTGGCATAATTAGAGTGATAAAATTAAACAAATATAATACAAAAATACTTCTTATGAAATATTATGATTTTTCTGAGGGGGGGGAAAAAAGGTGGAAAGCCTACCGAGAGGTCTAACCTCCCTTCAGAAACACTGCAATGCCAGGTCACAGAGCCAGGCTGTGGAGCTGAGTTGGCTCAGCCTCGGACACCTGTGTCTCAAGTGGAGATCGATCATAAGCTGTGGGGGTGACCCCTGTCATGGGCATTAGCATCAGATTAAGTCTAAGTAAAATCTTTTTTTCATTTTGAGTATTCTTCTGTATGGAAAAAGTTTTCATAAACAGCTCTTTGAGTTTCTGCTCACTTCATTTCAGTACCATGTAAACCAGATCACCCCTTTTGTTCAGGTGACCGGGCCTTTGAGATTATAGGGGGAGGAAGGAGCTTTGAAAACCTTAATTGCTGAAATTCAGATGCAGGTTAAATGTAGGCCTTGTCTTACAGTCCAGGGAAACCAAGTGAATGTAAGGTAAGAAAGCATAACAGTACATGAATGGTGGCCTCTAACCCACTTCCTGACAATTATAATTGTTCTGAAGTTGCCTGGAAGAAAAGGCCAATTATCTCTGATGTTCCTGCATGCTGGAACTCTCTGTAGCTCCTAATTGAAGACTGCTGCCAGGAATTTGAAGATGATTCTTGCAGAGAGATTCTAGGAACCAGGTCCTTTAATCTGATAACATTCGAAAATCCATTTCAAGCATGTTAGGTAAATTATGCCAAGGTTCTGGGGAGATATGTCTGGAATGTCAATATTCCCTGGGGATCCTTGTGTGACACTTGGAGCAGGTGAGAGTCCTGCAGCTTGTGAAGTCGTTAAGGTGCAGTTTGACAAGCTTGACTTGATCCTTTCTAATTTGCCTGCCAGCCCTGCCAGCTCCAAACAGTTGGTGGGGACCTGAAGATACTTATTCTTTGGTTCCGTGTAGTACAAACGGTGAAAAAAAAAAAATTCTGCTCCCTTGGCTAATGCTGCATGAAAGAATTTTTTTTTTTTTTTTTCTGAGAAAAGGTGGAAGGCCCTCAGGTTGGTGGTTGCTGTTAAGTTAGAAACCTTATCACTGACTCTCTAAGTGCACATAATGGGCATAATTCGCCGCCTTCTTTTTGCCCTCAGTTTTCACTTGTGCTTTAATTGAAGACAGACGTTTTCTCATTCTGACAGGAACTTCCTACCTTAGCTCTCATTTGACGTGAGGCTAACATGGTGTCTGTGCTTTTGGAATGCAGGGCTGTGGCATGTCAGTGGCAGCTTGAGTGACATCGATTAGGGGCCATTCTCTCTTTGAAAGGGTGTGTGTATTTCTTTTATGCATGCCTAAGCCCTTATAACTCAGGGTCTGGCTCTAGAGCCGTATTCATGTCGGCAAAACAGTTTAAAACCAACAGTGGTCCCCGAGTAGGCAACCTAACATTGCCAGGAACACTGAGCACTGGCTTCATACAGGTTTCATCATGTACTCACTAGTCTCTGAGCCCAGTTTCCCCACCTGTGAAACGTGGCTAATTCAACCTACCTCACAGGGTTGTCCTAAGGTAAAATGACATAGTGTATTTAAAACACTGGTGTCAGGTACATAGTACGTACTTGATAAATGGTACTACAATTACTGTTTGAAGTCACTGCACTAACATAATATACATGCATCTTCTATCTTTTGGGGGAACAGGGGTCTTTCTTTGACAGTCCAAGTGATAAATAATATTGATATAGTGTGGAATAGAATTTATGAATTAATCCATCTCTGCTCTCAGGGAATTGCTTACCCTATGTTGGTGGCTATGATAGAAAATGGAATAAAGAGATGGGCACTTGTCACATCAGCAAACTTTAGATTACTGGAAGGCTCTTTGGTGTTCCTTAACTATTTTTTTTTTTTACTTTGGCTACTTTTAGAGTTTATTTCCTCCTCAGTTATGTGTAAATATGAGGTCTGTCTGGAAAAGTCCAGCCATTGTTAATATAATGAGAATGATTTTTGAGACATTGATGTAACCTGGCAGCCAAGGAGAGTGGACAGTAACGCGCATGCGTGAACAATGACTACTTCTCTATACTAGTCAGTGGGGGTGGTAGACATCATTGAGTGAGCTTGTGTCCTGTGTGGCTGTTGCATTCAAAACGACTGAGCAAGTAGAGCAAAGAATCTGCATCAGATTTTGCATTAAGCTTGAGCATTCCTCCTCAGAAATTATTTGGATGATTCAGAAGACTGCTACTATGGGCAATTGGTGAATGGCTGTTTCATCACAGACAACATACTTGCACATGCATCACATCTCATGCAGAGTTTTTGGCAAAATATCAAATTATTCAGATGATTCAGAGTCCCAACTTAGCACCCTGAGAGTTTTGGCTTTTTCCAAAACTGAACTCACCTTTGAAAGGGAAGAGAGTTCAGACCATTAAGAGATTCAGGAAAATACAACAATATGACAGAGCAGCTGATGGCAATTGGGAGAACTGTGTGAGGTCCGAAGGTGCCTACTTTGAAGGGGACTGAGGTGTCATTGTCCTATGTACAATGTTTCTTGTAGCTTATATCTTCTTCAAAAAATGTCTGTATTTTTCAGATTACATAGCTGAATATCTTCTGGACAGACCTTGTATTTTATCTAATTTTGCAAGAAGATAGAAAATTTACATTGTTTGTATTGTTTAGGAATGCATTTGACAGCAAATAATAGAAAACCTTACTACAGCAGCTTAAATGAATAGAGGTTTATGTTGCTAATTTAACAAGTTGTTCAGAGGTGGGTGGTGGTTACTAACTTTGGCTTAGGGCCTCAGCAATCCTAGGGCCAGTGTTTCTGTGATTCTCATAGATTTCTCTCTTTTTTTTTTATGTGGTTGCATAATAACTAATGAATTCTGGACATCATATCTCCTCCATTCATGCAGGAAGAAGGAAAGAAGGAAGGGCCATGCTGTCACCTATCATTTGTTTTCTGTGCTAATGTCATTAGACTAAAGTGAATCACATCATAGTTGCAAAGGAGGTCAACTATGATAATCACCTGGAGTTGGACATATTTACTCTCTAATTAAATATAGTGCTATTTAAGCAAGAGCAGGATGAGGAATATTGGGCAGATACAAGTAGTGGCCCACAATATTACAGACGTAGCTCACCTTTTGTGCAAGCTCTTTATTAGGTGCCAGGGGAAACAGTTGATTCTAAGTATTTCTAATTCTTCTCCATATGAATTGAACATGCCCAATGTGGTGGTATTTATTAGGTGCAGTGGACAAAAAGGGAAGCATTTGAACCAGCCAGTAACCTTGCCTCAATCTCCCTTCCTTGTTTCATTATATCCATCAGGATGGTTGTAATTTACGGTGGATATAATGGGTTTAATGTTGGACCATGTTTGACCATGGGACCAGGCATAGCCAACTGGTGTCTTCTTACACGGTCTACATTCATCAAGGCAGGAACCCATCCCTCCCATCCCCACCGCTACTTCATCCAAAGTGGGGTGCTGTTTCCTACCTGCTTATTTACTCCCAAGACTCACTTATAAATAGGGACCTATATTGATTCAATTGTTATCTAGATTAGTGCACCACAGCTGAATAATTCTGTAATAATTCTAGGGACTAAATCTTTCCTAGAATCTGTATTCACTGGGCCCAGTACAAAGTAGCTGATTCCTTATGCTACTATTGCATTTGAAAAACAAACTTGAAAGTTCCCTTTCCTCTACTCAGTCATTTTCCAATGTGAAATAGGAATAACCAGAACTTGAAGATATTTCTTATGCAGTGTAGATGGTTTTTCAATAATATTTATAAAAAGATAGGGAGTTGCTTCTGCTTGTCATGCAACCTGTTACTGACCTTTCCTGAATAAAAAATACATATCTGTATGCTTTCTATTCAAAGGTACCTAGGCAGAAAGGTAGATTTCCTTTTATTATTATTTTTCGTACTTGTGAAGCCAGGAATCAGAACCATGGAATCAGAGAGTTCAGATTTCTTTATAGTTGAAGCAGAGTGAAGCAGGAAATGGACAGAAATAGGTCACATTGTGTTGGAAATCCCAGGACAATGAGGAATTTCTTGGAGTGTTCGAACTCTGAGGGATTCTTACATTGGGGCAGAGTGTTTCAGAAAAGTCAGTAGCCAGGATTTATAGTGGATGGCAGCCTGTAAAACATTTAAAAAACACTTACTAGTCAGCATGATATTTTTTTCCAGTTGAAGGAAGTTATTTGGGAATTTTCTTTAATCACTTGTCAAGAGAAGATTTTTAGAAGGTGGATTAAAAGTGTCTCTCTAGTTGCATATTTCCCTTGATTGGTTTCAGACATTGCCAGCTCCCCGCATGTCTAGGTGACAGAGATAGCGGCAGTTCCCTGAGCTGAGAGCTGTGAGTCCTAGCACGGGTTTGCCAGTAACTAGCTGTGTAGCAATGAATGGCTAAAGCATGAGGAAGTCACCTAACCCGAGAGAGTTCTCACTAGTGAAGAAACAGGGCTATCTGGCTTCATCTTCTAAAACCAGGGTGTTGTTCTCACTTTGAACTGTGCAGCTTTGAGGTAATCTGGGAATTCTTGGATCACTGCTCTGAGCCTAAGCAGATATTAGCAATGGGGTAAGAAGAGGTCGAAGCTTCTGAATCCTTGTCTCCACCTTTCTGTTCCTCTTTCCCGCAAGAGGACCAGGCAGTACCTGGGAAGAATGTGATTTTCAGTGTACAGACCAGCTCTGCATTATGTCTGTTTCTTCTCTTGCTCTCGTTACCCCTCCATCTTGGATTTGAGGTCATTGTCCATCTCCCTTTCTTTGTAGTTATGCCTAGAAATTAAGTGCTTTGGGCTCTTATACCCCACCCAGACTGGCCCTCCTGCTTCAAATGCAAGTTGCCAGTCCTGTCAACTTCTCCACAAGTGAACACTAACCCAGACTCAGCTAGTTGGCAGATTATTGTATTCATGTGATGGACATTAGGTTGTCATATGATGCAGAACTTCAGCAGGGGTATTTGCATTTTTAAAGAGCATTGTGCCCCCTGAAAAGGATCTCCAGTTGGTGGGCTAAGTGAAGGAGATAAGAATAACACCCTATATAATGCTTTATCCTGTGCAAAAGGCTTTCACATTAAGCATGACATTGACCATAATCCTCATACCAGATACATGAACTAAATAGTGATGTTTCTCTGGGATTTTATGCATCTCATCGTAACAGCTGAGACTCAGAGAGGTTGAGCAGGTATTGCTCAAGGTCATCTGGCTAAAAAGTGAAATAACCAAGAACTTGCACCCAAGTCTTCCCATACAGTGCTCCGGTTTCTGTTAAGAGCCACCTCTTCACTTCCTAGTCCTCATCACCTTTTTCCCTGTTGAATCGAGTGTGCCTGCCGTAAGAGCACCACTTACTTAAGGGGCATGCTGACTTAGAAGATGACTACTCAGTCAGATGGAACTTGGCTCATTTCTTTCTTTTTTTTCTTTTTTTCTTTTTTTTTTTTTTTTTTTTTTTTTTTTTTTTTTTTTTTTTTTTTTTGCAGCTGTAAAGCATTTACTACCAGCTGCTTTTTGGCTTTCTCCATCTTTTAAAAGAGGACCCAGTGAAGACAGGTGCTGGATTGTGCAGCATGGAGAAGTAGGGATATTTTATACCATGACTTGCCACATTAAGTAGTGTCCACCTGGTGACAGTACTTAAGGAGATGTAGTAAAGGCAGTTCAGTGGGGTGGCACAGGGCCACCATCTGCTTTGATGCTTTAGAAGATTGTGCTTAAATCACCAAATAATAAATAACAGTTCTTCATTCTTTAAAAAATAGTCTTCGAACAATTTTTCTATCTCCAAATAATAAAGGAAATTTTATATATAATGTAAAATCTCCCACTCCATTCCAATCCCTCTTTCGGGCTACTTTTGAGTGTGCATCTTCCAGACCTCTTTTATGCCATATAAATACATATATGTGTGTGTATAGGTATATATTACACACACACACATAAATACTTGCTATTAAAGTTTATTTTTCCTTTTACTAAAAGAGACTCAAAAGAGACTTTCTTGATCCTTTTTAATGAGCACCTGCTGTTCTACTGAGTGGACCCACCAGAGGTATTTACCCTTTCCGTTCTGAAGGGCACTTAGACTATCTTCAGTTCATCACTATTTTAAACAATTCTGTAAAAAATATTATGACAGCATTTTCATAGATAGATTCAAAGAAATGGAATTGCAGAGTCAAGGAATATGTGTCATTAAACTTTTAATATGGGCTTCCTGTTGTCCTCCAAGACTGTCGCCCCAAAGTGCTCTTCTACTAGCAATGTTGCAGTGTGCCCAGTCCCCACACTCACCAACACTGGGGGATGTAAGTCTGTTTCATTTTGCCAATTTGATAAACAAAAACAGACTCTCATTTGAGTTTATATTTCCCTTGTCATACATTTTTTTGACATCTTTTTTTTGTAGTGTGTGTGTTTTTTCTTCTCTTTGTATGTCCTCTTGGTGTGAAGGGCTAGTTCATATCCTTGTTCCAAATTTATTTGAAGTATTTGGGTACCTCTTAGTGGTAAGTAAGAGCTGTTTCTGGTCTATTATTGTCTTTTAATTTTGTTTATAATGCTTTTTGGTTTGTTGTTATAATTTTTTAATTTATTTATTTTTGCTGCTCAGAGGCTTTTAATTTATATGTGGCCAAATGCATTAGCATTTTCGTCATGGCTCGCAAACACTGTGTCATGTTTAAGGAGGACTTTTCCCTGCCAAGATTTGAGAGATGTTATAGAATATTTTTGAGTACTTTTAAAGTTTTGGGGTTTTGTTTTTTTTTACTTTTGTTTGTTTTTTTTTAGTATAGAGATGCCTGATTCCTGTATGATTTTACTGTGAACTCCCAGAAACAGACAATTATTTTAGGAAAGAAAATAAGATATAAAGTTCACCAGAAAACAAAATGAACAACTTGTGGGGGCCAGGCTCTGGAGAAGCATTCAAGGTGGAGTTCATGATAAGCAACACCCACAAGGTGCTGGGGTCTCTAAAAGCCATTTCCCCACCAAGATCTTGGAGGTTATAAACTATCATGTGCTCCTATTTTAAACCCATCAAGGTGTGTTTCAGGACCAATCCACAGGGGCTTAGTGACTAATGAAAGAAAATGAGTCAGTCACTTGAATTGCTTCCTTAGTGGACAGTGCAAAAGAACAAGCTTGATGACCAAGAAGGCGCTTGGAAGAGAAAGCACCTTGAGATGAAGGGGAGAGTTCAGTGGATGGAGTACAGCAAAGATGTACATTTATGCTGTCTGCAGAATTTATATTTCATTTCATCTGGAAGAGAATCCTGCCAGTAAGCAGATGCATTGTGGGTAATGCAGAAAGGAAAGCCAGCAGCATTCATGGAAAGTATGCTTAAATAACACAGAATGCCTGAATGGCTTAGTGAACATACATAGATAATTGGCTTAGAGGATTGCTTGTAGGTCATAAGGTCAGGAAAAAAAGGCATGCTGAAGAAATTAATTCTTAGTAAGTCTTTCTTAGAAAAATAGAAACCAGATCATAGGATCATCAAGACCACTATGGACCGAGACCACTGTGATCCAACCCTGGGATGTTAGTCCCTGCTGTGTGTTCTCTTGGCTGATTGATTTTTTTCAAGTCAGTTAACCTCTCTGAGCCTCAGCTTCCCCACCTGTACAATGCTCTCATTGTACAGAAAAACCTAACATATATGAAAATTACCTGAATAATTTTGGAAAACCCTGGGCAGAGGGAGAGAGTAAAAATGTAGTAGCACTGTAAGTGATTGTGAACATTTCTTGAATTTCTTTCTTATATAAGTCAAATTTCTCCTGATGTCAGTAAAATTTTTATCTGGATTTATTGTGTCCTGAAGCATTTAGCGTTATAAATACATTTTTCAGAAATATGACATTAGAAGGGAAATTTGGATTTTGCTTTTGGCATTGTAAAGGAGGGCGTGGTGAGTTGAGCTTTCTAGGGCAAAGATCGCGTTGTCTGCTTTTGTTTATCTGCTGGTGTCCAGCTCTCAAAGTGCTGTGCACGTGGAACACACTAAATAGAGGTTTGGTGATGATCACAGATTGCTGCTGAACTGTGCTCCAAATTTACCTGCAATGTGGAGAGTTAAAGTATCACTGTCCCTGTAAGAATCTCAACGCTTCTGTATTGCTTCTGTACCAGCTCAAATTAAAATGCTGTAATTCCAGTGGATTGTCAAAAAGTCCTCCTACCTCTCACTTTGGGGATATGAAGAGCTGTTTAGAGACAGGCACTAGCGTATCCACCAGCCTTCGGCTGCTCTCTCACCTACCTGCCACAGAGACCTGTGACCAGTCATATGCTCCAGCACTAACATTTCCAAAACCTAGACCTTGCAGAACTCTATGGGAAATGGACCTTGGCAGGCAATATCTGAACAGGCTCTCGTCTTTCTGCTTTCAGACATCTTAGGAGTTGTTTGCATCTAACACAATCTTGGCACTTAAAACCTCCAGCCAACTGAGACCTGAGGATTCAAGGAATTGCTGCGGGGAGACTGCCTGTTTGCTAACTTGTTTTAACCTCAGCTTCTGAAAGTTGGGGGCCAACTTAAATTCTTCCTGCAGAGCTTCCGTTGCTGGGCACCTGTCTTTCTTTGTTTCTTGTCTCAGACAGTAAACAGAGGGTAAGGGTTGCACAAGCATCCAGTTCTTTTGTGATAGCCTGGCAGCTTCATGCAAGGAGTTCTGAACAGGTTGTAAAAAGGACTGCTGGATGAAAGGAAAACAAACAAAACCAAAAAAAAAAAAACCCTCTCCAGTTCTAGTTTGTTAGCTTTTTTCCAAGCATTTGTGAGCCTTATGTATCAGTGAGTCACAATCTTGACAGTTTCTTCAGAAATAAATTATTGGGTAGGTTTGAAACTTGCACATTTTGATGATAATTTAGGAAGTTCTTACCTGTACTTAATAAACTTCAGTCTCATTTGAACAGATTTTTTTTCTCGCAGTTGCCAGAAATTGGGCTTGTTCTTAAAGTCAGACATTAAAACGACTTTGTACTTTCAAAGTTTTCAAGTGAACGTTGCAAATCCATAACATGAGCAGAAGATGAGAGGCAAACCTGATAGCTGTGGTAATGAGAGGAAAGAGAACTGAAGGAGAAAGTAGAAGGCTGAAGTTACTTTTGTAGAGACCATTTAAGACTTTCCTTTGCCCCAGACAAGGAAAGATTATGGTGCACTTCCCATATGTGAATTGAAATAAAGTGCTATTTTTTTTGAAATGCCATAAGACTATGTATGTTGAAATTAAAATATTGTATTTCTGTTCATGAAACAGCACCAGAATGTTACCAGCAATTGGACCTCTGTACTTGAGTTCTGGCTAAGAAAGAATTCAAAGTCAAGACCCAAATACAAGCAAAAGTTTGTTTTGAAAGTCACGGAAGTAAAAGAAGTGAGCCATGGAGGAAGTGAGCCAGCTGGGCTGCGTGGGTTCAGGAAACAAGTTACAGAAGCAAAAAGAAGGGCCATTTGAGTTTAAGAGAAAGAAAGCAAAGAAAGTGTGGACAGTGAGAGAGAAAAAGAGAGAGGCAGGGGAGAGAGAGACTACACTGGGTCCTCTGTCCTGAGGATTTTTAGGGAAGGTCCTAGGGGAGGATCTTAATAGGGTATTCATCAGCTCTCCAGGCATGTCCTTTCAGGGTGGTGGCCTTCACTGATTGGTCAGTGCCAGGGTGGGGGCTCATTAATCGTGGGAGCTGGTCCTGATGTAAGTCATGTTGGCACCCAGTCTGGTTTTGCTGCTTCTCTGGGCCTGGAGCTGAAACATAACTGAGGCCTAGATTTAATCTATAGTTTGACTAAAATTCTGTCTCTGTGGTTAACAGATCGAGACTTTATTCCCAAAATGAACTGATGCAGTCAGAAACTCATTGTCTTAAGGGCTTAATGCTTAAGGGAGTGGTTTTGCAAGGGTTTATGTGGGAGTCATATGAGGCTATTCTCCAGCCTCCTTGTTCCTTCGCTAAGGGGTATACCATGTGACTAGTGATGTATCAGGGGGAAAAATTCAGGGGAATGTCCAAGCCACATGACCAGCAATATGCAAGAGGGGAAAGTTCACCCTGGGGATGAGGTCCTTGTTTTCCCAGTTTTTACTGTTGCTATGCACTCAGGGCTTTGTGCTCTAGAGACCTTCTGTATCTGGCCTATCATCCTTGCCCTGCTCATGTCTGTCTAACTGCCTCCTACATTTATATATTACATGATTGCAGTATTTGGCGTGAAGTCATGGAATCTGCTCTCTCCTCCATTCTGCTTTGCTGAGGTTCTAACAATGGTTAATCTTATTATTGGGGAACCCAGCACAGCTATCTTAGCTGTCTCACCCTCTGGCTTTGACTCAGGGCCAGACATTTCCTCTCTCCAACCTTGGCTTCCTCATCAGTACAATGATAAACAGTGTCTTAGTTAAATTTCAGGGTGCTTTCAAATACATGATTTCATAATAGCTCCATGAGGAAAGTGAGGAAGAAGGAGGTCAGAGAATCAAAATATTTTGCTCAGAGTTGCAAGGCAAGCAGAAGTACAATTCGGTTTCTTAATCCAGTTTCTTTAGCTCCACTGCTTAGCTGGAGTGTACTACAAACCAGCAATTTTCAACCGGTGTGCTCCAAGAAATTTTAGCTCAAGCAATATGTGAGTATTACATCAGGGACACTGACCTCTTTTCCCTGAGAATGCCAAATTAAAGAAATGACAACAACCAACACAATAATAGCCATCTGGCATGAATGAAATCTGGCATGAATCAAAATTATACCTATTTTTCTTTTAGATTGGCAAAAAATATACTAGAATTTTAGTAATTAGTTTGTGCATGTCATGAGATAAAAATGGTTGAAAATCGCTGCTATAAACTGTGAGGACATGACTTTGGGTAATGGACAAAAATATGCAGTTAAATGGAATACTTTATTCTTCATTGTTATTTATTTGAGTAAATATTCATTTGAATGTTGCTGTTATGGCTCTAAAACTTGTAATTGTTTTATTATTGAAACATTAGCACTTTGGAAGGAAAAGCTTTAAGTACCAGATAAACCTCGCAAATATTGAATAATGTGAAGTATTTTAATGAGTTACCATTGACTTTAGTTTGCAAATTATGGTAATGAAGTAAAAGACTGGATTTCTTGTGAAACTGACAGAAGAGTGTGTGTGTGTGTATGTAAAATATCTATGACTACATTTAGAGCTTTTCAGATATTGTTATTGAATGCTCTACATGGATATGTAAATAAATGTTAAGAAAATAAAGCCTGTACTAAAATATTTTATCACATCAAATAAAACACATACTTAGCAGTCATGTTTGAGATAAGTTTCCCACCCATCTCTAGATGCAGGAGATCAAGAGTATTTCAAGATTATTTGGCACTCCTGTTGTACAGTTAAACATTATCTGTGGTTGAATGGATAATAAAATTCGGAGCACGTAAGGTGTGTTTTCTTTCTTCTGTTTTATTTCTAAATGTGAGTTCCATTGAAACCTCTCTAAGATATTAAAAGACCTTCTCTGGTCTGAATAAATATTTTCTCTTCAGGCAGGCCATATATTATAGTTTGTTTAACAAAATAAAGGCTTGTGGCAAAGGCACTTGAAATGCACATTATGGTAAAATAGCCCTGGACAGAGCCACCCAGGGCAGGTGTGGAGTGTTATTTTAGCAGTAAACCCCTTCTTATTAAAGTTGCTGTCACAGGGCTGCAGAAGCAGCTGATGTTCTTTTGAACCAAAGTGGTTGTAAAACCACATTTCCACCTCTTTGCCTTGATCAGGGACTGAAATACTCTAGGAGTGGGATACTAACTCTTGTCTTTGTGAAATTCACAATATAATGAAACCTAAAGTGAATCAAAAACTGAATTTAAAAATATGGAGTTTCTTAAATACTATGTTCTTGTCACTTAATCATTTTTATCTGTCGAATAAAGATAGTATTGATGTGTAATAAAATAATACATTAAACATTAATGCATGTATACAAAACACTGAAGCTGAGATGAATTAACTTGACTAAGGGCCATTGTGTGCTGTTCAGATAGCCTTTTCCTAGCTGGGTGTTCCTTATCAGACCTCCCTGCCTCTTTCTATCTGTTCCCTCAATTACATCCCACACACATTAGGTAAAGAGCTGTAATTTTCCTGACACAGCTCTTGAGGTAGGGAGGGAGTTCTGGAATGTCCTCTAAGTTAAAGTTTATGGTGTTCATTTTGATATTTAAGGCTTGGAAACCTACCTCTTGTGCCTTATTTACCTATTTCCCCGTCTTGCCTTCTTGCTTCCTCTGGTTTGGCTAAACTGAGTTACTGGTTCCTTCAGTGAGTGGCATTGTATGTTTTACTCCCTTTGCTTCCTGTGGACTTGGGACCCAAAATATTTCAACCAGTTGTTTGCCTTCTTTCTGCCTCTGTGACCTACCTCAGATATGTGTATGATGTTGTGGTGGATGAGAGCCTGAGCAGCCAAGTTAGAAATGTAGCTTCTGTCATATATGAGTGAGAACATGGGGAAGAGCCTTACATTCCCCAAACCTCAATTTCATCATCTGTAAAACGGACATAATTTTATGCCCTAAGTTTAATTTTAAACTCCTGAGTTTATTGTGGGAGTTAAATGTGTGAGGCAGATATGACCCAAGTGCCTGGCGTTTAGTAGGTACTTGGTAAAATATTATGAAACACCTCCTTCACCGTGGACTTCCTCTGTTTTCCTGCCCCACACAGTTAGCCTCCCCTCTCATAACCCTTTGAATCCTTACCTTCTGGTAATGCCATGTTCTGTCAGCATTTCCCTTTCCTTAAGATCCTTAAAGTTTATGTCTGCTATGTGTTTCACAAATGTTGATTGAATTGAGTTGCTGAACTAGTGTACTTAGTAAGAGTAGAGTTTAAATGATTTCACCATGAAGTAAATGGGAATTTTAGATAATGAATTGTTCCTAGGTCATGCCTAAAGCCCAAGCACCATGTTTTTATAGTATAATAACTGAAATCGAGCTGAAAATGAGCAGAGTTGAAGTCCAGATACTTCAATTATAAATAGCCAGGGAGCACAGAAAAGATCAAACAGCTGACCGAAGGTCATTCAACATGGAAAAATGTCCAGACACCAATGGTTTCTTCTGCACCCGTTGCAAAGTTCCAAATATTTATTGTAATAGAGATTTCTGTGTGTTTTAGATGTTCATTAAATTATATTAGCAATGCTAACTTTCTAATGATCATAGCAATTGACTTACTCGAATCACTGAAATTGTAGAATAAGAAAGTGAAGCTGTCAAGCAAAGCAGCAGCTGGCACTGGTGGCCTGTGACCAGGAGGGAGGTGCAGTGATGCTCAGTGTCTGGCTGTCACCTCTCCTCCTCCTCCTCTCTATGTACAGAGTGGGGCAAAAGTAGGTTTACAGTTGCTCATGTGGAAAATAATACCGTAATTAATAAGAATGTAGGAATAAAATGTGTGCTTTGCATGCCCACAACTGTAAGCCTACTTTTGCCCCACCTGTATATGTGTTTTGTCTTCAAATCCCCTTTCCGGGTGGGGAGTTTGGAGCAGTGAGTCCTGGAACTTAGAATTCTCCAGATTCTCATCTTGAAGCCTCAAAGACAGGAAAAATCACGAAAGCTTCTTTCAACCTTTAATGATGTTCAAATTATCATCCTCTCTATATCTGTCTCATAAATATATCTTAATTTAAAATTATTTTATTTCTCTATTAAGGCAGCAACAAGACATATTTGAAGAAAGTGTTAGGGACTCTCCCTGGTTATAACCTACACATTTGGATACAGAGCCTTCATACTCTTCCTAAAGCATCTTTTTAATCAATACCTTCCCCTCATTCCCCCACCATTCCCTGCAAAAAACCTTTTTCCATTTTGCTCCCAGTTAAATAGATTACAATGGTAAGGTACTGAGAGTGAATACTGAATTAGGAAGCAAAGTAGTTGACCAGTGTTCCCATATTTACATGTAAGAAAGGAGTGTGATAACTTAAAGGGAGTAACACTACTATATTTGGTAGAGTTTGAAAAATATCTTGCTAATAATGCTTTATGACTTTTGTCAGGATCCACTTTTACCAAGGTGTATTTTACACCTGCACACATGAGGCCACTCTGTGGCCTGTAATTTTGTTTCTGTCTTCATTTTTTAATTTTTGTCATCTATGGAGTGATTCCAAACAGTGCCATTGATAAGAGAGTGATTCTTTCTATGAGGAGAGTGATTTTCAACCAGTGTGCCACAAGAATTTTTAAAACAAGCAATACCTGACTATTTAGTCAAGGTCACTGACTTCTTTTCCCTTAGATTATTAAAAACAAATGAACAAAAACAACAACAAGAAAAGGCAACAGCCAACACAACAATAGCCATCTGGTGTGAATGAATCAAAAGTATACCTATATTTTGTGTGTCAGATCGGCAAACAATACATTCCTGGTGTGCCGCAGAATTTTAGTAATTAGTGTATGCATGCCATGAGATGAAAAAGGTTGAAAATCGCTGAGTTAGGAGGGCGCATCTTACGTGCCAGTAATGCCATTCATATCTAGCTTATAATTCTTTCCCTGGCAGCATATGAAAACATCACCTTGAGGAAAAAAGATAGCTGCTTCAATTATGGGAAGACTTTGAAACAGCCTCAGGCCAGCATTTGTGAAACCTGGTCAGAGCTGCTCTCTTCTGTGTGAAGAGCTGACTCAGATAAGAATCAGTCACAATTAAATTAGGCTTCTGTGAGAGAACGTCAGGCAGGAGAGACTGCCCTACGTGTTCACCATTGATTAGACCTGTGGAAATTCTTATTTTGAAAGGACTGCATGCCAGGATCTTGATGAACTCTGCATATATGGGAAAGGAGAAGGGCTTACCCCTTACATGCGGAGGCCACAGTGGGAGCATCAGACACAAAGCTGTCTCTGTCACCTGACTACTTTGGATATCCCCAGGGGTTACCTTTTGCCCAATTCCTCCCATCTTGTGTGCTGCATCCATCTCCTGTGGATCTACATGGGAAGCCTACATGTTTGTTTTTGTTTAAAAAGGGAAAAATTCCCCAAATATCTACTCCACCCCTGCCCCTACTGAGACAAGAAATGTAGGAATGTATGAAAATGTATACAAAAATTCCTAGTGGCTTGAAATGGAAGGTTTTACTCCTTTGATTTTTAATTGTGGGTTAAACGGTGGTTTAGGGCGTCCTCGACAGGCCGTGGAGCTGCGCGGTGGGGTGACGGACAGGAGCTGGTGTATCGGGGTTGCTGTGTACTCCCTTGGGTTTGAGTGAGGGAATTATTCTCAATGATATAGTCTACAGTAACAGTTCCCTCCCATCCCCGCTTCCAAAACATTCGTGACTGCCGAAAATAGATGTTCTGCTTTGTTTTGTCAGCATATAAATCTGATGTAAAAATGTAAAAGCACTGGCCTTGAAGAAATGTTTTTAAAATATTTTACATTGTGGTTAAAAACAGGTAACAAGACTGAATCATTTTATCTATATTGAAGTGTACAATTTCATAGTATTAAGTACATTCACATTGTTTTCCACCTGCAGGGTAAATGGCTTTGGAGTGGTCCTAGTGGGGAACCAAGTGGGCATAATGTGTCACATGAGTTGTGAACAGTTTGTAAGAAAAACTGAAATGGATATTGAAGTTGAATCAATGGAAAAAGAGAAAAATCTACTGCATAGAGGTCATTCCCAAATTACCGTTCCCCCCCAATCAGACAGACACAGTAAAACCCAAAGTTTCAAAAGTAGATTGATAGGTATTTGATCATCTGGGTATATATTCTATGTAATCTGTATATGAATTGTGAAAGGCAAAATTATACAAACAATTTATTCATCTGTTTCACTTTTACTTAGTGGAAAGATCAGCATGATGATGCTCTAGAATAGAACTGAGTTTTTTTTTTAAAATCAAATAACCAGTAACTATTTGATTGCAAACCCAAATAATCTTAATCTACCAAATAACAGTCAAGACTGTTTCTTATGTCATGTTAAATTCAAGTATGGGAGAGGTAGGGTCATAAAGTCTATGGCTTTCACCTGAGATTCCAAGAGAGTTTGGCAAATAAGCATTCTCTCTGTACTTCTAGAATATTATTGCAAAATAGAATAGTACTGTAACTGTTTGTTTTTGCTCTGTGGCTTCAGTCCTCATCCGGCCCTGCTATCAGCGAGCTCATGGGATGAGTCCTGGGTTCCTAGCACCATTGTTCATCTCCAGGCAAAGATGCTGAACTCAACTACCACTGAAATTTCTTCCTCTTAACCTCCCTAACTGTGGAAATGCCGGCCTCCAAGTTACCTTAGAGAGCATGCTGATGCACAAGGTCTGGCACTGTGGTCAGCACTTGTTGTGTGTTAGCTATTGTTCATATTCCCCAGTTCAACTAATTAATGTTTATTGAATAACTAGTATTTGATTTTGAAGACTATATGGTAGGCAAAGGTAGCTGCTGCCAAAATTTTGGTTAAGAATGTGTAATCTAAGTAACTTTTCACTCATCATAACACTTTTTCATTCTCCTAAAAACACATAAGTAATGGAAGGATGGTATTGTTGGCCCCATGAGTCTGAGAACTAACATCTCTTTTTTTTTGATGTGGAAGATAAAAGTTCTTGAAAACAACAGTGTAATCTAGTGGATTCTTGAAGCTCAGAACACGAGCTGCTTGGTTTACAGACTTTGCTGTTGTTAATCCTTTATTAATAATATTTACTCTTGTCTGTTAGCATTTACTGATAAGACATGGACATGGAAAAGCAAGCTCCTGGGTTTACATTTATAATGGCTTAATGACATTTGCTCATAATGGTCAAATCACCAGGGCTTCTTTCTTTAGTTATTAGAGAGAGAGAGAGAGTTGTGTTAAACACAATAAAAAAAAATCTGTTCTAAAGGGAAATTCAGATCTGCACCACCTATGTGGATAGATTGGTAAAGGTTAAACAAACGTTCTTTCACTCCAGTGGGACTTTAAAGTAAATTTCATCTAAATTCTTGTCAGCTTCCCTGTACAGCTGTCCCTAAACATCTGCTGCGGTGCCCAGGATTGCTGCTCTCCCCCTTTGCGGTTCACAGATGCTTGTGTAAACTATTTATTTGTAGGACATAATTAGTGGCAAAGTGTAGAGCACTTGGTTTTTAACTGCATGCACTCAGGGGTGGACTAGAAGAAAACTCAGTGTGACTATATGGAATGAGTGTACTTGGATTACGACTTGTCAGAGTCACAACCCATTTACTTTCCAGCAGCTGTTGCTATTAAAGAGCATTTAAAAGTCTATTTAGGTTCTTGTAGGTTGAGATAGGATGGTGGGAGTTGTGCTTGGTCTCTTCGGCCAGGGCAGGGCTTGGTAGTCCTGTTTTGTACACTGTGCTGCGAGGTAAAGTGATTGCCTGACACTGGAAAAGTGAGGCCACTCAAATGCTTGGGAGGCTGTGATCTTAGTAGTCACGCAGAGAGAATTACGTAAACTTCCAGAGAGGTGGCCCTCTATTGACTTCGAAAGATCCACCTTTCCGGGCCTTGATTTTGTGGGCAGAATAAATGCTTCTGTAAAGAGGGAGATCCAAGTTAGGTTGGTGGGAAACTGGAGGACATTGGTCCTTGGGAGCAGAGGGGGTTTCAGGGTGACTGATGGCCTTGCCATACTCAAACACTTGCTGGAAAAGCCACACCAAAGGTTTCTGCCACCGAGAGGAGACAGGCCTTCATTCTCTGTTATGGGCAGGGAGCGCAACACCCAGCCAGGTTTATACTTTGAGGGCAGAAGTCATCCCAGCCCCAGACGAGGGGGGTCCACTTCTTAGCACCAGATTTGCAGAGCTGATCTCCCAGGGCCATTATCCTGGGAACATCTCAGTGGCACTGGAAGAGTTCCATACAGTGTCTCCGGTGCCCATTCTTCTTGGGAATTGTTTGGTTCTCCCCTTCTCAATGTCATTGTCATAGTTCCTCTAATCCAGTTGTGACCTTGACATTATTGGCATTTTAGAAAAGTAATGCTTTGTTTAGGAGGCTGTCCTGTACCTTGGAGGACACTTAGAAGCATCCCTGGCTTGTACCCATGAGGCACCAGTAGCACTTCTCTCCTCATTGTGACAAAGAACAATGTCTGCAGACACTGCCAAATGTCCTCCAGGGACAAAAGAGTCCCTACTTGAGAACCACTGCTCTAATCCTGTATTTTCCTGGGGTTCTGTAAGCATTTATGTTTTACCTGACAGCAGACGTTTACTGCACACCTCTTTTATGCCAAACACTGTGTTTGGTGTGGGCAACAATGGTGACCATGTGAGACAGCACCTTCATGTGATCTGCAGTCAAGTTGATACAATACACTTATCAAAGAGTCTTACCAAAATGTAATTAAAACACTAATAAATGTTATGAAGGAAATGTTCTGGGTGCTCTGAGAACACATAACAGGGGGCCACAGGTAGTCCTGGGGATCCAAGAGGTGTGCCCTGAGGAATGTAGAAGTGGAGGTGGCTGTGTTTCTGTGATGGGGAATAAGGAATGAGAAGAGTTGAACTCAGGGGCAGTAGCATGTGCAAAGCACCTGAGGCAGGAGGTGATCTGTCAAGATCCACAAACAAACAAACAAACAAACAAACAAAACAAACACCAGCAACAAAAAAACCCACAGTTGCTGTGGCTGGAACTCACAGTGGTTGGAGATGAGTCCAGAAAAGTCAGGGCCAAATTTGGCAGAAACGTCTCAACCATGTTGGCAATTTGGGGCTTTATTCTCCTGAAAGCATAGGGAAGGTGTTGAAGTGTTTCAGCAGGGGTAGGATTTGCTCACGTTTTAAGTATGTGACTGGCTGGTTGTAGCAGGAATGCTGTGGAGGGGACGAGAATGATGTGTCACACTGATCGGGGGTTTGAGGCCATGGGTACTGTCCTCTCTTACACAGATGGCCAGGACTTGGCTCTTAGTGGTACCCTCATTTTTTTTTTTTTTTATCAACAGCCTTGTGTGAGTTTGATTTGTTTGGTCTCCAAAGCTCTGGGTTTGTACCCATTGAGTTCTTACACATTTATTTCCTTTCTGAACCTACTACATATGGCTGATTTTTCATGTCTGGCTTTCCGTTTCAAAAACAATGGCAGCCAGGGTCCCAAGAGAGGGGCTGAGAGAGGGTTCCAAGGAGCCACTTTATTAACCCCAGGTTCTAATTCTTTCAAAATTGCAGTGTGCAGTAGGATTCACAGACACACAGACAGTAGTTCATCTCCTAGAGTGAGCACAGTTGATCAGCCTTGTCCAGGTGTGCTTAATACTTACTCTCAAAGAGAGGACCAGCCCTTGGCCTTTCACCTCCACTTCGTGGTAGCACCTCTCAGGGGCACAGTTCTCGTCAGGTCATCTGTGAGGCTCTGAGTGTTCTCTCTCCTACTCCATTCCTGGCTGCTTTTGGGTAGTAGTCCTGTCCTGGACCCAGGTAAGTTAGGCTAAGATTGTTTATGCTGAAAATCGCCAGTGTGTGCTTAGTAGGTTTTTGACAATTCCTTCAACTTATATATACAGAAGTGTTTAAAAACGTCTTACCCCTGTAAGGAAATATGTTGTCTTAGGTGAACATGAGAACCCCCCGCTGCTGCATGGTTTTTGTAGCGTTGAGCTCTTCTGTTTAGATGCGGGTAGCTGATGCATACTTGTGCTCCGTGGCCTGGTCTTAGGAAGACTGACTGTGTGGGAATCAAACCTGTAACTTGGTCTCAAGTACTAATCCAGGTGAAGTCGGCATGAACTTGTCAGTCAATAGTAAATAACCTTAATAGGGAATATGGGAGAACTGGAGGAACCAAATTTGCACTTCGCCTTGTTTGCTAAGACACAGTTGTCAGTGATAACCATGGGAGGAGACATGACTGACAATTTTTTCTGGATTGTTGGCAAACTTCCAAACTGCATTTCCTGACCTGTGGACAAGCTGTTTTAAGTCTTGGCAACTTTTATCATTGCCTATTCCCAAATAATCTCTGTCTCCTCCTATAGTATAATTTTAACCTCTCTCCATAGTGCATTACTTTTTCATATGTTAAGTTGTCATCTCTTCTTTTTTAGAGTCTTACCGACTTCCTGACATGTTGTTTCCTTATTTCTTGCACAAGTATTCATTTTCCCCATCCTCATTTGCCTGTTCCCCAGCCTTCATGAGGTGAACAGATAGCATTATCCCCTTTCTCATTAGATTTATTTAGCAACCGAAGGCTGCCCGCGTAACATGTGCAGGCTCAGTGCTGCTGTCTCACGTTCTGGGTAACATTCAATCAAACAGACAGCTGATTCCAAAACTGCCCTCTGCAGCCTGTGGACTGCTTTAGTCAGAGTCAGACCTGGTCCCAGCAGTACCCTTCGATGAATTTGGAATTGAATTCTCACCTCCCGGAAGTCCTCGATGATCTTTAGGATGTTTCACCATTTATCACATTTTTCCTTGGTGGTTCAGCTCATTCAGAAAAGGGAAACCTGATGTTCTTTATCTCATTTAGGTCCTGGAGCTCTGTGTACCCCTGAGCCCTCCCATGGGTGCCCCCACTTTCCTGTTGCCCTAATTGTTTCCTGTTGCCCTAATTATACCTGTTGTTCTGATTGTACCACTGCCAATCAGAGCAGAAAAGGGGTGTGCTGAGGGAAGACCCCTATCCTGCTTTCCTGATTCCTCATTTCACTGTGCAGAACACTCTTTTCTTGGACGAGGTTCTTTATAAAGGAGAATGGCCATTGGAATGGCTAAAAGGATGTTAACTTTTGAAAACAAGATGGAGCACAGGACCTTAACACAGCAGTAAATATGGATTGTGTCAGAACGCAGCAAGCAGAAAGCTGAGATCACGCTCCCCTTCAACTGGACTGTGCCCCTTAACTATTGGAATGAACTCTATTAAAGACGTTTGTCATATTTGAAACTATTTGGCTTCTTTTTATTATCTCTTTCAGGCAGTTATGTTGCAGGAAATGCTGTTACTTGGAAAGGGTTTTTATTGCTTTGTTTTGTTTTTTTACATCCTGAGCGTTAGTGCATGCTAATGTGTGTACCCTTTGATTTCTGTCTGTGCGGCAGGCTCACCAGAGAAAAACGGAAACCGTGAATTTCTTCAGAACATTTTCTCAGACGGCCAAGCATGAGAGCAAATTGTATTCTCTCCATACCTTCTTTTTCTTAGCCTATGATGAATTTCTTTCTCCAGAGGGAGAAGTGATTTTTAAAAAGCTTGAACAACATGCTAATCTTTCCTTCTGATAGCCCCTGGTTGAATTACCCCTGAATTTGAAGTATTTACTGATGAAATGATACTTGACATTAACCAGTGTTGTATGGAAATATTTCTAGCACCTGGGGGGAGAATAAAGGAGGGTATTCATAGCATCGCCGCTGTGTGGCTGAGTCTCCCGGTTTTCTCAGGGCCAACTTGAATTACACTTGCTCCATGCTGACTGACTTTTCTCCTGAGAGACCACTTTTAAACAACAAAGAGATTTGCACCACTGGAAAAAAGTTAGAATTTACAGTGTTATTACCATGAAAAAGATTGGGTTTGGGTAACGGCCTGCTTGGCTGGTTAGCAGAACCAACTAGAGGCTTTGGTTCGGGACTTTTTTCCTTGTTCAGAATGACAGAAGGTGATATCACATCTTTGTAAGTGAAATGCTCTTCTTGATTATAAAGCCCTGCTTAGACTTGGGGCTCAAGTAGATAAGCTGAATTTTCCGGAGCAGAGTGAAATATGAACTTGGCTGTAGATTTTACGTCTCAGGGTGTGGTTAATTTGGCCACCTGATGTTGCCCATTGACTAAGATAGATAAAAAGCTATGAAAATATATGGGTGATTATTCAACATTAATATGACCCTTCCTCTCCTGCCAGTTTTTGTAGCTCATAGAACTGTGAACATTCTTTACTTGCTTTTTTTTTTTTTTCTTTTTAAACGAGAGAAGAAAATAGCACAGCAAACTATGGAACAGTTGTCTCACTCCTCAGTTGGAGCATGGAGATGTGTTTATATGACAAGTATTGAAGCAGTTTCTTTAGGAATAACAGCTTAGTTGAAATGAGAGTTTATACCCTGTAATATGGTGTGGGAGGAAGAATAATGAACTAGTGTCAAGAATCCTTGGATTACACCCCACATCGAAAGCTTTCCAGGCAACTGTTTGAACTGTCTGAGGCACAGTGTCTAGCTTGGACTCAGTCAGTGTTTCCCCAACTGTATTCCACAAAATATGCTTTCTTCTCCTGCAAGTGGCTGTATATACTATGGAAGGCGGGGGAGAGATTCATGATCAAACAGATTTTAGAAATTGTACATATTATATCCCTTGGAATCGCAATTTACATAGTATATTTGTACATGAAACAAGTGTTGACTGAGTCTTGATTATGCACCAGAAAACATTATTGCTACAAGTGGAAATTGACAATACAGACTGTGTTTTCACAAGCAGATAACAAAGTAGGGTTAATTATTAGAGATGACTAAAGGTGGGAAATGGGGAGAGTTTATTTTGAAGTATACTGAAGTCTCTGAGAAGTTCTAAATTATATAATCTGTTTACTTTTGTTTAACCAGCATTTCCTAAAATGTTATGTTTTTTAGCTGTATACCTATTCACATCTCATAAAACAATGTGTCACGGAAATAGGAAGTCACATGCTATGGGAAATGGTAGACTATCAATTTCCTCAGGGTCTCTGAATTTTATGATTATAATTCCTGATTTGTCTGATGCTCATTTTCATCTCCTCCCTAGAGCACGTTGTGGAAGGTGTATGCTGATTAGACAAGCCTCACTTAATAAAAATGAATTGAGCTTTCATCTTTCAGGAATAACATTAGAAGGAGAAATAAGGGAGCTTACCACCCAATATATAATTTAAAAGCACATGTAATTAACTTTAATACAAGAAAGAAAGTGCTATCAGAAAGGTACATATGAAAAACAGACAGAGTTTAGAGTAGTGGTTCTCAGAGTGTGGCCATTCCAGGACCAGTGTCTGCTGGGGACTTGTTGACATGGTAAATTCTTGACCCCACCCCCGAGTACCAGATCCAGAAACTGGGGTGCAGCACAGCAGTGTGAGCTTCGACAAGCCCTCCACAATTTTGATTCTCCATAAAGTCTAAGAATCATGGCTGTAGAAGCAGAGCTCACACTTGGATGGGGAATAGGTAGCATTTTAAATCTTAAGAGGAGTAAAACTTGTAGACATGAACAGTAGACCTATATTTTTAAAGCAGGCAATAGCAATATAAGTCAAAATCACAGTAGAGATCTTAGGGCCAATTTTAGTTGTTGCTTTTTTTAACCATCAAGTTATGTGACCTTCTCCAAATCACTTAACCTCTCTCAATCTGTTCCCTCAACTTTAAAACTAGAGTGTTGGACTAGACAATTTTATGATCCTTTTGACTGTAAAGCTCAATTAGTTTATGTGGCTCTGGTATAGTATATCATGATATAAGCTGAGTAACAGCATGACATGAATTATTTGTGACCCAAATGCCTAGTATATTATCCTGTACACGCTCTAGCTACAATGGTTTGTATTAAGAAAAACGACATAGTAAACATTTTTTCTTCTTTTCAGGCAGCCATTAGCATCAGCCAGAGAGTAAAACTTTATTCCCCAATGTGTCATGCAGACAGCGTGTAACTGATTTCAGGAGCAAGGACTCCGAACATAAAGTAGTGTCATGAGGGCGGTAATTTGAGCAGTATCAGAATAAGCTGCTCTGGAAGATAGGGCTTAGCAGTATCTGGCTGTTCTGGGACTCATCATCGCACGGGGAAACCCTGCTAGTAACTCCTCTGGAATTAAATGCCAGATCTGAAGAGTAGCTCCCTAATGCAGCTATAGTTTCCTGAGCTTGAAAGTGTGCATGTGGGAGTTGGGATAAATTGCAGAGCTATGGTAGTAGTCCTTGGCCCATGTCACCATGTGCAGTTCCCTCTCTGGCACTGGCCCTGACCCATGCAAGGGGAATGGCTTTTATAATAAAGATGGGCTACCCTGTGGATCATCTGGCTCTAGACCCTTTATTCTTAACCCAGTTTTTACTTACTTTCCATTTTGTATCCCCTCTTCTAAACACCTTAATAATTAAATATTTATAATATATGAATATTTACAATTCATATTTATGGAACATGTACTGTGTGCCAGACATGATTCTAAGCCTGTTACATGGCAGTAGGAACTCTTATAATCCCTATTTTAAAGATAAGGAAACTGAGCCTTAAAATGCCTTAAAAGTATTACCACAAGGTCACCCAACCAGTAAGAGGCAAAGCCTGCATTCACGTCAGTTTTCTCTGACTTTTGAGTATAATATAGTAATCCTTTGTTTTTAGTAAAGAAAAAACATCCTTTCCTTTACCTTCAATGTGGCTTTTCTTATTGGAAAAGAAAATGCCAGAGTATGTTGTGAATTTCCTTCCCTATCTTGTGATTCACAAATTTTGTCTTTTCTAATTTATATTAATAGCTAGCAATTGTACACATACCACATACCTCAAAGTGTTTTAAGTGCTGCGTATTTATTAACTCAAATCCTGGTTGGTAGGAACTGTTCTTCCCATTTGATAGAAGAAGCAGCTGAGGCACAGAGAGGTTAAATAACTTGTCCAAGGTTACACAACAAATAAATGGCAGAGCTGGGATTCAAACCCAGCCAGACAGACACTGAAGTGTGTATTCTGGACCCACTGCACACGCAACAGCTTTTGTGTAAGTGTAGGACTCACCTGCGTGGTGGCTGGCTTCCATTTGTGGTTTTATCATTAAGGATGTCTATAAAACCAAGGCCTTCATGTATCGACTTTGTTCTTTATTGTGCAGTCTATCAGCATGTTTCCACAGTACCATGTCTGTCTAGCTCACAGAATTCAAATTATATAAGAAGAGATGGAGTGAAAAATAGAATGTTTTCCTCAGACGCCATTTTTACTGTCCAGAAGTCTTAGCTATTTAAGGAGGCTGGTTTAATGATGGCAGAAAACAGCTTCACAGGTTACGGAGGCAAGTGGAGGCACCTGCTGAGTTGGGGCAGCCCCAGAGGGGTGCCTTTGTGAGAGAGAGCTCTTCCCTGCCTGGGGTTCCTGGTATTTATTCATCCCCGGGAGGGAGGATCTGCTTGCTTTTCTGGGTCCCACGCTGAGACCCTTTCTGAGTGGGTTGGGCAGGATGGGGAGGCACGTTGGACTGCCTCTGAAAATTAACTGTCTCCGAGATTGATGGATGGCTTGAAGATCTCTTTGGAGATCATATAAAAAATTATCGATTATGTTACTAAGTCACAGCAAATAGGCTCTGAGGTTGGGAACTAAGTGCTTTCTTTAAAATAATCCAGAAGCAGTAGAATAAATCAATGTGCAGAACATCTAAAACACCATAATCGTCAGGTTGGCCTCACAAAGAGCTTGGCTTCAATGTAGAAAAAGCCATCCTGTTTCCCCTGACCAAAAAAAAAAAAAAAACAAAAACATCTGAACGGTCATCTTGGCATTCTAAAACAAGGAAGTGAAAAAACTTTATTCTAGTATTTCAATGAAAAAAAAAAACTATAAAGCTTTTAAATTAATTTGTGTCAGATAACCTACCTTCCTTCCTTCCTTCCTTCCTTCCTTCCTTCCTTCCTTCTTTCCTTCCTTCCTTCCTTTCTTCCTTCCTTCCTTCCTTTCCCTCCCTCCCTCCCTTCCTCTCTTTCTTTCAAAAATAAAGATACAAAAATGTCATGAGATGTTTTGGTTTCGAAAACTGAGGCCAACAAGCTTAGTCCTGCTCAGTTTTTTGGTTTTACTTTTTCAGTTTTAGCACACAGTAATACCATTCCATGTCAGTTTGGTTTGCAGTTGTTTCTTTTTGCATTTAAGACCACTAATTTTGCTTCATATGAAAAAATTCCAGCAGTGTATCTTGCTGAAAGAAAAACTTAGTATGCAAAGTACTAATTTTGGAGCACTTAAATTGAAGAATGTTTTTGCATATTATGACAGCATTCTGTGCTTTGAAGGATTCACCAGAAGGGTTGTAAAAGTAACTGTCCCCTTTGGGTACTTCAGTGTTTACTTATAAACAGTTAACTACTTAGAGGCGGGGAGTAGCACCAAGGAGAGTAATAAGATGTCAGAAAATGACAATCACTGCAAAATGATGATAAACCACAGCCCTCAAATTGTTACATAACTTAGAGAAAAATAATTCAAGCAACACACATTTCCATTTGGTACCAGCTCTGAACCTGAGATACCTGAGACCTGGTATTAGGGAAATCACTTCATCTTTATGGGCCTCTGTTTCCTCACCTGTAAACCCAAGGGATTGGACCAGCTGGCCTTTAAGGCTCTTTTGAGTCTGTCTAATTTCCTGATTCAGTTTCCTAAAGTAAGATGTGCTTATTTTTGGGATTTGGGAAGTGAATATAGTATAGTAAAGGCTTCTGGGCCTCTAGTTACTGTGTGCCCTCTCTGTGGCACGTGCTGTCCTGGGAGCTGGGAATAGGATGAGCCACAAAGGAGGAGATGCTGCTCCTTCCATCAGGTTTCTTTTAGTCTGGATGTAGGATGGTGATGGTGGGGAGCGTGGACAGACTAAAAAAAGTTCAGTTGAACTGAATTTACCACTGGGTACTTCTTCTTCCTGATGACCATGAATTCAGAGTCTTTGAGCAAAGTGCCAGCAAAACTGCTCTCTTAGGCGGTGCCCTTGGCGTAGAATAGTGAGTGGGAAATGAGGCAGAAACTGAATTTGTATTTCCCTGGAGATGCTGGAGTGACCCCCCTTTTCTGCCTTGAGAGAGTGTGTGTGGCCTTTAGTCATTCCCTTATGAGAACCATGTCTCATTCCACTGTTCATAATGAGCCTAAAAATACCTCCCTATTCTGGAGCGTTCTCGGATGATGAAATAAAAGAGTCTATTGATGCAGAAGGGTATTATTAAAGCTTCTGCTGGTTTATGTCCGTGATCCTTACAGAGGGACCCCTATTTTAGCTGTGTGTTCCACAAGAGGCACCTCCCATTGCACTGGTCCCATTCTGCTGAGTAGGATGATATTTGAACCTACTACATCCGAGCTATTGCTTCAGACATACTAGCACCTGAGGCATTTCCTAAAGCTGGACAGCAGAGGAATTACGTATGAAATGAACTTCTTTTATAAAAAGCTATTCCATCTTTCTGCTTTTCACTTTTAGTATCTATTCTGCTTGTGAAGTTCCTATATTAAACTATACTCTTTCTACCTGCCTGCTCAGTGTTTCCTAGATATTAACACAGGTGAGAACAGCCAGACCTATTTTTATCCCCAGTAGGAACCAGGGAAATGCACACCTGGAATCGTGCTTTATGAGAGTCCCTTGAAGTATAAAGTAGGGCAGAAAAATAGACACACCTTGTTTGATGTGGAGAGAGACTGGGTTCTAATTCAGTCTCAGCTACTGGGAAAATAAGATTTGATAGGCTCATCTGCAGAACAGGTATGATGGCATGTGCCTTGCCAACCCTGGATATGAAAGCGTTTTATGCAGTAGTTCCTCTATTATCCATGGTTTCATTATCCAAGGTGTTAGTTACCCAGAGTCAGCCTCAGTTCAAAAGTATTAAATGGAAAATTCCAGAAACAAACAATTCATAACTTTTAATTGGGCACTGTTCTGAGGGGCTTGATGAAACCTCATGGCATCCTGCTCTGGACGTGAATCACCTCTTTGTCCAGAGCATCTGGGCTGTGTTTGCTCCCGACCGTTGGTCTGTTTGTAACTGCCATCTTGATTGAGAAAAAGACTCTCATGGTGTCTCAGTAGTCAAGTAACCCTTAATTTGCTTAATAATGGCCCCGAAGTAAGTGTAAGAGTAGTGGTGCTGGCAATTAGGATATGCCAAAGAGAAGCCATAAATTGCTTCCTTTAACTGAGAAGGTATGTATGTATGTATATAGGAAAAAACATTGTGTATATAGGGTTCAGGACTACTTGTGGTTTCAGGCATTCACTGGGAGGTCTTGAAAAGTATCTTCCTTGGATAAGGGGAGACTACTGCAAACTACACAGTAATTTGTAATATTTTAGAAAGTTTAAATTCAGTAGGGTGTTCTTCAGTGTATAGCCAGTAATTGGAACTAGTTTAAAACCAGAAAGGAGGTAACTGCATAGAGAAGCTGGGTGGGCTTTATGCTTTTCCATCAATGATAAATGTTGACTAGTTTAATAGAATTAAGTTATGACATATATATGTTTCTAGGGGGCTTTAATTATTTCATTCATGTTGCAAATAATTTAAAGAGAAAGGTGGTGTGATGAAAAAAGGCATGGCTTTTACAATAAGAAAGGCCAGGGTTGGAGACCCCGCTCTGCTGCTCGCCAGCGGGGAGGCATCTGTTGAGTGGGACAGTGTTCCAACCAAACAGGTTAACTTCTCTTTCGGTCTTCTAACATGTGGTTTGGTAAGACAGTACCTACCAATTAGGGTAGTCACAAGGATTAAATGTAACAAAGTGGGAAAATGCCTGACACAATGCCTAGCTCACAGTGTGCAGAAGGATTCATTTCCCATTTCTAATTTTCTCCACATTCTTCATACAGAAGAAAGGGAGTGTGAGGTCCTACAGAGGACGCCTTAGTGGAAGGGCTCATACACTGGGGGTTTCTAAAATTCTCAGCCATCAAGGTGTAAATAGACTGAGCTCGTTCTTGTTAAATAGCCCCTATCCCTCATCTTCTCCTTTAAATATTTGACATCTCAAAATAGGAAAATATTTTTATCTTTTAATCTACATAGAACTGTGGTGGTTGTGGAAATTTAATAGATGGATAAAATCATTGAAAGTAATTCCTTAAATTACCCTTAAGAAAAATTTTCTTGTAATTCTTTAATTTTGGGGTTTGGGTTTTTTTTTTTTTCCACAAAATCCTTCTTACTTTTCTTGTTTTGAGTAGCACAGTCCATTCATGGATATTACTTAGACAGTGCAGCTTCTTAGGGATGGTCCTTTCTGCTTTGTTACATGATGCTTTGCTCATTTTCATTGTGATGGATTATGCATAAATCTTAATCAATTTAAAAGTCAGCATAATAAAGGATGGTATATTTTGGATGCATTTCTTTAAAAGATAATAATTGTAAATTAATTATGTACTCATTAATGAATACTGTTAATTGAAGAAATTAGAAAATGAACATAAGCCCCCAAATCTCACTACACAGTTAATCCTTTTTAATGTAAGAATTAGTTATACATTAGATGCTTAAATAATAATAGCATCACACCACATATACTGTTTTATGATCTTTTTTACTTCGCATTATATCTTATATCTGAAAATAGGTATCTTTTAAAATGATTCTTTTTAGTGGCTGCATAGTATTTCACTTTATGAATGTGTCAAAAATTATTTCATTCTCCATTGATGAGCCATTTGTATCTTTTCAATTTTTTTTCATATTTTAAACTGAGCTATGAGTATATACTTCTATAATTATTTCCACAGGATAATTACCTAGAAATAATTCTAAGTCAAAGGTAAATGCACTTTTTAAGGCTTCCAGTACGTATTTCTAAATTGATCTTCAGAATGCAAGAAGTCTTTTACCAATGATTATGTCCATCAACAGTGTAAAATTGTCCCTTAAAAATAATCAAACAAGTTGAAGTTAAATCCTAGTGATTTTGAATTCCTTGTCATCTTGTAGTAATTTTCATGTTTTAGTAAAACAAATTATAATAAAAACATTTAACAGGAATGTTTCATAACAGATATTTCCCATTCCTTCTCCCACTTTCCCCTGGTTAATTTATCTTTTCTCTCTCTCTTTCTCCCCTCCAGGATGGAAGTATGATGTGATGGATATAACTATGGGGTACTGTGTGGGTACACGGCCTCCTCCTTCTTGCCTCGTCCTCCTGCTTCTCAAGCTCTTGGCTACCGTCTCCCAGGGGCTGCCGGGGACTGGGCCCTTGGGCTTCCACTTCACGAATTCCATTTATAATGCGACAGTGTACGAGAACTCAGCAGCACGGACATATGTCAACAGTCAGAGCAGAATGGGCATCACCTTAATTGATCTGTCCTGGGATATCAAATACAGAATAGTATCTGGAGATGAGGAAGGCTTTTTCAAAGCAGAGGAAGTCATCATTGCAGATTTCTGTTTTCTCAGAATAAGAACTAAAGGTGGCAATTCTGCCATTTTGAATAGGGAAATTCAGGACAGTTATTTATTGATAATAAAAGGTTCCGTCCGAGGAGAGGATCTGGAAGCATGGACCAAAGTGAATATTCAGGTTTTGGATATGAATGATCTGAGACCCTTATTCTCACCCACAACATACTCGGTTACAATAGCAGAAAGCACACCTTTAAGGACTAGTGTCGCCCAGGTGACAGCAACAGACGCAGATATTGGTTCCAATGGAGAATTCTACTACTACTTCAAAAACAAAGTTGATCTCTTTTCTGTTCACCCCACGAGTGGTGTCATCTCTTTAAGTGGGCGATTAAATTATGATGAAAAGAACAGGTATGACCTGGAAATTTTGGCTGTGGACCGAGGGATGAAACTCTACGGAAACAACGGAGTGAGCAGTACTGCAAAGCTTTATGTTCACATTGAACGAATCAATGAGCATGCCCCAACTATCCATGTGGTCACTCATGTTCCTTTCTCACTGGACAGAGAGCCGACATATGCCATGGTGACAGTGGATGACCTCGATGAGGGGGCCAATGGAGAGATTGAGTCTGTTTCCATTGTGGCTGGGGATCCTTTAGATCAGTTCTTCCTGGCTAAAGAAGGAAAGTGGATAAACGAATATAAGATTAAGGAGAGAAAGCAGGTCGACTGGGAGAGCTTTCCGTATGGCTACAACCTCACTCTTCAAGCAAAAGACAAGGGGTCACCTCAGAAATTTTCTGCCATAAAGGTAGTCCACATTGCCAACCCCCAAAGAGATACTGTCCCAGTTAGATTTGAAAAAGAAATGTACGATGTGAGCATTAGTGAATTTTCCCCTCCTGGTGTTGTGGTTGCTATAGTAAAATTAAGTCCCGAACCACTGGATGTGGAATATAAATTATCTCCTGGTGAGGATGCACAGTACTTCAAAATTAATCCTCGCTCAGGTCTGATTGTCACTGCACAGTCACTGAATATTGTCAAGAAGGAGGTTTATAAATTGGTGGTGACAAACAAGGAAGGAGATTTAGAAGCACAAGTCACCATTGGCATAGAAGATGCAAATGACCACACCCCAGAATTTCAGCAGCCAGTGTATGATGCTTTTGTGAATGAAAGTGTTCCAGTGGGAACAAGCATTCTAACAGTTTCAGCTTCTGATAAGGATAAAGGAGAGAATGGGTACATCACTTACAGTATTGCCAGCCTGAATTTGTTGCCATTTTCTGTTAACCAGTTTACAGGTGTCATTAGCACAACTGAAGAATTGGATTTTGAATCCTGTCCAGAAATTTACAGGTTCATTGTGAGGGCGTCTGACTGGGGTTCCCCATACCGCCATGAAAGTGAGGTAAATGTGACTATTCGAATAGGAAATGTCAATGACAATACCCCTCTCTTTGAAAAAGTGGCTTGCCAGGGAGTTATTTCATATGACTTTCCAGTTGGGGGTCATATCACAGCTGTCTCAGCAATTGATATTGATGAACTTGAACTTGTAAAGTACAAAATCATCTCTGGGAATGAACTTGGTTTCTTTTATTTAAACCCAGACTCTGGGGTTTTACAACTTAAAAAGTCACTGATGAATTCTGGCATTAAAAATGGTCAGTTTACCCTCAGGATTACAGCAACGGATGGAGAAAATTTTGCGGATCCCATGTCTGTTAACATTTCAGTCCTGCATGGGAAAGTGTCTTCAAAGAGCTTCAGTTGCAGAGAAACTCGTGTGGCTCAAAAGCTGGCAGAGAAACTACTCATGAAGGCAAAAGCGAATGGGAAACTGAATCTGGAAGATGGATTTCTTGACTTTTATTCAGTGAATAGGCAAGGACCACATTTCGACAAGTCATTTCCTTCTGATGTGGCTGTGAAGGAGAATTTGCCAGTTGGTGCTAACATCCTGAAGATTAAAGCCTATGATGCCGACTCTGGCTTCAATGGAAAGGTGCTATTTACAATATCTGATGGCAATACAGATAGTTGCTTTAATATTGACATGGAAACTGGGCAACTTAAAGTCCTTATGCCCATGGATCGAGAGCACACAGACCTCTATCTTCTTAATATCACCATCTATGACTTAGGCAACCCGCAGAAATCTTCATGGAGGCTGCTGACCATCAATGTGGAAGATGCTAATGACAATAGTCCAATTTTTCTTCAAGACAGTTACACGGTTAACATTCTTGAAAGTTCAAGTATTGGTACTGAGATTATTCAAGTGGAAGCCCGAGACAAAGACTTGGGTTCTAATGGTGAAGTGACTTATTCAGTCTTGACAGATACACAGCAGTTTGCCATCAACAGCTCAACTGGAATCGTTTATGTAGCTGACCAGCTAGACCGGGAATCTAAAGCAAACTACTCATTGAAAATAGAAGCCAGAGACAAGGCGGAAAGTGGCCAGCAGCTCTTTTCAGTTGTCACTCTTAAGGTCTTTTTGGATGATGTCAATGACTGCTCCCCAGCTTTCATTCCCAGCAGCTATAGTGTGAAGGTTCTTGAAGATCTCCCCATTGGCACTGTCATTGCTTGGCTGGAGACCCATGATCCAGATCTTGGACTGGGGGGTCAAGTGCGTTATTCTTTGGTCAATGACTATAATGGGAGATTTGAAATAGATAAAGCAAGTGGCGCCATTCGCTTGAGCAAAGAGCTGGACTACGAAAAGCAGCAGTTCTATAACCTCACGGTTCGGGCTAAAGACAAAGGGCGGCCTGTCTCTCTGTCATCTGTTTCCTTTGTGGAAGTGGAAGTGGTGGATGTCAATGAAAACCTCCATACCCCCTATTTCCCAGACTTTGCTGTTGTTGGATCTGTAAAGGAAAACTCACGCATTGGAACAAGTGTGCTGCGGGTGACTGCCCGTGATGAGGACTCTGGGAGGGATGGAGAGATCCAGTACTCCATCAGGGATGGCAGTGGTCTTGGAAGGTTCAACATAGATGACGAGAGTGGTAAGTTTAATCCTCTGTGTCAGAAGTGTCATTTCACCTCTCACAAATCAACATTGGAGAAGTAAAAGGGTATTCTCAACACTGAAAAAGAATGGCAAGTGAGGTTGCATTTGGTGCAGAGATGACACAGTACAAGCTTTTTCCTAGAACATTGGTTTATAAAAACTGTTTATACAATAATAGCCATCATTTTCAGTAGGAGTTCTTTTTTTTTTCTGGTTTAGCCCTGTTACCAGGTTATCTTTTGAATAAGCATGAAGTAATTTTCACTTCTGTTGATTGCACTTTTGACTTTTACTAAATTAAGGGTCCTAATAAAGTAAATTACCTTGGAACTGGCTTTAAATTAGAAGTGTGAAATGGATTTTCAAATGGATCTATATACTCATCTTCCCCTTACGGTAATACTTGGCTGAAGTGGCACTACATCAGTTGCTTGGTCTTTCATGTTTCACTGGCACATCTGGCCCTGGAACTACAAGCATGTGTGCTGTGCAGGCCCCATTGGCTTGTGGAGGTACACTTCTGCAAACGTGTTTGTGATAGACTAGAGCAGGCATGTTGTGGATTTTTTTTACATTGATTTAAAGATTTTTATTTGTGAAAACTGATTTTTAATATTTTTAATTATGGACAAAATAAACCCAATGTTATTATTTTCCCCTACCTATTTATTTACTTTTCCATCATAGAAACAGATTTTTTTCCTATTCTCATTATTCTTATTATTCGTCCTTAAGTGTACATGTGCCGCAACATGTGTGTATATGTATGCGTTTCTTGATGAGCACCATGCATTTTTCTAGTGTGCTGTAGATTGTAGACATCTCACGACAGGAGCTGTGTCTTTATTCTTGTGTAAGTGATGGTATCAGCACTTTACAGTCTTCAGGATGTATGTATATATATTAAATCATTTTCAACAACACTCATAGGGCGTTTTTCCCCCAGTAATGATGATGATTATTAAAACAGGGAGTGGGAAGGTCCATTATAGGGATACTAACTGTACATCAATAATACTAGAACAAAGATTTGAGAAATTGTATTCATTATTAGATAGAAGTTACAAAATATGTATCCTCAAAGATTTAAACTGTAATTTTCGTATACATGGGCTCTAATTATGGACAGTGCAAATTATAAAATCTTTCTTCATAAAGGAGAAAGTAAATGTCAAGAAAATTGGATTCTGATTCAGCCATTTACTGTTTTATTATATATTACTGGCTATACGATTGGAATATATTTTGAAGTACAAAATGAGAAAGACAGGGAAATAACTTATATTGACTGTCTATTCTGTGCTAATACTTTACTACCAATAATGACTTCTTCAAATAGTTACAATGGGCAGCACACTGTATGAAGGACTTTATATGTCTTATTTATTTCTCCCAATAGCTCTGTGAGTAGAACTAATAATGAATTCATGAACCGACATTCAGAGAAGGCGGTTCTTGAACTTGGAGCCTGGCTTCAAACTTAGCTGTGAGGACCACAGTACACTGTGCTGTCTGCATCTGAAGACAAGTACAGGCTTCCTTGCATGTTCCTTGATACACAAATTTGGTATTGATCTAAAATCTGTAAGGTAATAAAGTGTTAAACAAATTTTAAAGTCCTTAAACCCTGGGTTCATTGGCTGATGACACAGGTCATTAATCACTCTTCCTTTTTCCTTAGACCCTCATTGTTTGTATGGCTCTCCAGTTAGAGAGGCTTACCTTTGGGACTCAGGTGGGTGTGGGTAGGTAGGTCAGCAGGAAGGTGTTGGACTGAATCATTAACCACTGCTACCTAGATGACTGCATTAAACCACATGCAATTATTTTATTAGGAAGTTTCATCTTGGTGTGGTAGCTTGAAGCAGGGGAGAACAGGCAGGGTCAATTTGGTGAGAGTGACCTAGATTTTCCCCATTTCATTCTCATTTTGGGTGTTACTTCAGAAAAATGTGTGTATAGTTTCATCTGATGACGTAGCTGCCCTTACACATCTTGACTCCAAGAATTTGATACCCTTTACCTCTTCAGAAAACAACTCACTGTTCTGTTAGATTCTGCATTTGTTCTGTTAGATTCTGGAGTACATAAAATAAGTTTCATCACAGGTGATAATGATGCCATTTACATTTTGACATTGCTACATGATTTAAAAAGCTCTTTCTTGAAAACACATACTCCTTTGAGTTAAAGAGAAGCTATGGAGTTGTGTCAGGTCACATCCCCACAAAAGGGTGTAGATGGATCTCGAACCCACATCTTTCCTCAGTCATAACTCAGTGCTCACTCTCTCTCTCTCTGCATTTATTACATGTGTTTCTGATTTACTTTCCCAGCGGATTTTTAATTTTTAAAACTGTAGTAGCAGTGTCCTTTTTCACTTTTTATTTTTTCTTCACCAAGAAAGTAAAACTGTTTTTTTTTTTAATATAGAAAAAAAAAGGTTTGGACTTGATGTTGATATTTTTAATGAAGTTTAGAATTTTCATATAATAATATTCTTAATCATCTTATTTCCTCCCCTCTCAGCTCTTACAGATTTTAACAGCCAAGCCCAAGAAGCTTATGAGGAATGATTGCCTGAACTTGAGCCAGGGAGATGTTAGGGTTAAGAGGAAATTTGGCAAATGTATGCCCAACAGGAGAAGTCAGAATGATCCACCAGCTCTTGGCTTCCCAGTGTTAAAAATCATGGCTTTAGCTGCTGGCAGAGTGAACAGCTATTTATCCCTGCAGCTGTTACTGAGTGTCAAGTTCAGACTCAGTTGTCTTCATTAGACCCTTGGGCATAGAATGGCCTCAACTTGTTTGGACTTTTGTCTTTCAAGAAACTTTTAAGTCATCTGCCAAAGGTTACTTAATAGCTCATGTTGTTTAGTGGTTCTCAAACTTGGGAGTGCACATGAATCAGCTGCAGAGTTTGCTAGCCATGCAGATTCCCAGGGCCAAGTCCCAAAGATTCTGAGTCAGTGGATCTGAGGTAGGGGCCCGGGAATCTTCATTTAAGCACTCCAAGCATCTCTTTTGCTTGTGGTTTTGAAGCACTACCCTAAATTTACTTGGGCTCTTCAGAGAGTGTCTATGAGATTTTGTATTTTCTATAAAGCCCTTTTCCTTATTTTTTTTGAAAGGCAGGGAATTGAGCTCATATTTTAGATAAATTTCTTTATTATTCAAGTTTTACAATCCAAATAAATGTTCTATTATTCATTAGTGGTGATAGTTTTCCAAACGCCTTTCCAATAGATCAAAAATCTTCTTCTGGGCTTCAGTAATTGGGTGCTCCTGTTCGGTGAAACTGCAGAGGCTGGGATTAGTTGATCCATTTAGTGGTTTTATGTACTTAGCATTTTTGGAACTTGGTGAACAAAACCACATCTTTGCAATTCTTTACCACTCACAAGCATTTAATAAATGTTTAATAGTGTTCACAATCAATGGATTCACTGTGGGGCCCAAACACAGTGGATTTGATCACAGTGTAAATTGCTAGTCTGGGAGATGCAACGTAACCATTGTTTCTTTCACCAAGAATGCATTCTTACTCTTTGATCAGCAGGGATTCAGATTCTTCAATACTCAAGTTTTTGGTGGTTTAGAAAGAGCACATTGTCTATTTTAAACTTTTATTCTTTATTAGATCTTTTGCAAGCTGCAGTTAAATCTTTTTAAGCAATGGTTTCACCATTTTATTTACTTGAGGTTAAAGCAATACTTAATGAGGATAAACAATATCTAGTTTAGGACATTAATTGTGGATAATTGGGAAGATATCTTTGCCATCCATTATTGCTAGTTATATATATTTTCCCATTTATGAAGTATCTGTTTTGTGCCAGGCACCATGCTAGCTGCTTTGTGGGTACTATTTCTGATTATCACAGTAGTTCAGCAAGGTAGAGTTTAAGGATGGCTGCCCAGTTAGAGGGTCATGCACCTGGAAGTTATCAGAGCTGGGATTGGAACTCCAGAAATGGACTCCAAATATCACATTAATCCCCTTCTTTCCACTCCAGCATGCCATAATAACCTTATCAAGCATATATAATAGTCACATTTTTCTGTATTATTGCTGCATAACAAACAGACACAGAATTTCAGTGGCTTTTGAAACATACATTTTTTTCTTGCTTCTGAGTCTGGGGAAACAGTTGAATTAGCACTGTTGCAGGCTGTGAATTGAGTTGTGGTATATTCCATGTGTCTTCCCATTGCAGGATGCAGGCAACAGGAGTACACAAACTATCTGGGATTTGATGTTGTCAAAGTGGAGGTCAGAAGTTCCAGAGGACTGCTGGAACTTCGTAGCACCGCTGCTCAAAACTGGCCCACGTTCTATTAGCCAAAACAGTTCATGGGCCAAGCTCAGCATTGACGTGGGGAAGGGAAGACTACTTCTTTTACAGAAGGAGGGAGGGAAGGAGGGAGGGAGGGAGAGAAATGAATAACTACTTAATAATAATATAGCCTGACATAGTATATGACAACTCTCACTAAAATAGTCTAAAATTAACTGGGTGCTATGTATGTGTAAGGCACTGAGCCAACCACTAGTGACACATACAGCTACAGGTATATAGTGGGAAATTTTCAAGTCTCTGAGAGGTCAGAATGCAGCTGCAGATGATGATACTTGTGGTGATAGCAGCAGTGGTTAACAGTGACTGAGTGCCATCTCTGTGACAGGTTCTGTGCAAATGCTTTATGCAGCTTAACAATAACCCACAGCCTTTGGACCAACTAGAATGCTTTATATAAATGCTCTCACTCAGTCACCCCATGTAGTAGGGACAGTGGTTTTCTTATTTTTACACCTCTAGTATTTTAAGAGGAAAAACTCGCATATACTGCACATATGCATTTATTTTTACCTTTCTTTATGTCGAAGTACAAGCCAGCATTTCTCCAACTGATGTGAGTATAGAATGCTATCTTTATTGCAAATGTTTTGATATGATCAGCAGATGCTTAGGAGGTCTAATGTGCACTTTGCTTTACTAAATGCCCAAAATAGGTTTCTCATACTCATTAAGCACTGTACAACTATTTTTATGTGTGTGAACAGACTATTCCAACAATAACTATAACTTTATAATTGTGTTTAGTGTCTGTGCTAGCTTTCTCCCATTTACCTCTCCAGATTCACTTTCCACCATCCTTTCTGTTTGTGTCCAGATACCTGAGCTCCTTGGCCATTTGGCTGCTTTGTTCCCTGACATTGGTTGGTTCTGCTAGTGGGAATGTAGAGAAGATGAAAGAGAGTTAGTTCAGGTTATTTATCCCTTTCTATACACTGATTACTGGTGACTGGCCGCATCCCTCTGTTGATGGGAAGAGACAGCTCCCTACTGCTATCAACTCTGGACCACCACACCTTTTTATATTATTATTATAACTTTTCTGACATCCTTCCCACGCCTTTGTAAATAGTCTATCTATTAAATACTTCTCAATTACCCAGTGTGAGTGTACCATCTGTTTTCTGACAGGACCCTGACTAATCAAATATTCTTCTTATGTAAATATTCTAAAACAAATTCTAAATTTAAAAATATTTCTAAAACTGATGTTGTCTAGCAGTTCCTACCAATTCCAGTCTCTGTGTTGTGGCTCTCTATGTGTTAGCATATTTCAGTGGAGATCCGGAAAAATAATAGAATGACGATAATTATTTAGTGCTTTCATTTTACAAAGAAAGAAAATGCACCAAGGACTTAATCTTCCCATCTAGCTTGTGCTTTTCACATCTTTTCTGTGATGAAAAGAAAACACTTTGCTGAAGTCCCTGACCTACCACACACAGGAGAAAGAGGAGTCAGGCCGGGTGTTGTGGTGTTGGGATTTTTCAAGCTCTCAGATGTTGTGGTGCTGTGCTGCTGTGCTTCAATCTTCTACAGGGAGAAGGATTCATTTCCACTGGTGGCCAAGGGTGAAAAAAAGACATAAAACTAAGTAGATTTCATCTAGTTAGTTCAGCTGAAGATCTGGTTGCTAGCTGCCAGTGCTGAGTCCAATTATTTGTAGTCTCTAATCATCAGCTAGTTAAGAGTGAGTGAATGAAAGCCAGGAAAGGGAAAATTAAAAATATTAGGTTCTCAGAAATCTAAAAATGGAACTGCCTTTTGGCCTGGCAATTCCATTATACCCTAAGAATCCTGAACACCAGATCAAAGAAGCTATGCACCCCAATGTTCATAGCAGCACAATTTACAATAGACAAGTGCTGGGAGCAACCTAAGTGTCCATCAGTAAATAAGTGGATCAAAAAACTGTGGTACATTTACATAATGGAATTCTATGTAGCAGAAAGAAAGAAGGAGCTCCTACCCTTCTCAACAGCAAGGATGGAACTGGAGAGCATTATGCTAAGTGAAATAAGCCAGGCGGTGAAAGACAAATACCATATGATCTCACCTATAAGTGGAACATAATTAACAAAACAAACAAGCGAGCAAAATATAACCAGAGACATTGAAATTAAGAACAAGCTTAATTTCCCCAGAGGGGAGGAGGAAGGGAAAGAACAGGGAAAGAAGGGAAAAAGTCATCAATGAACATGTATAAAGGACACAGGGATAAAGCCAGAGGGGGATAGGATTGAGGGTGGGAGGTGGAGGTAGGTGCGGTAGGGGAAAGTGGTGGTGGGAAAATGGAGACAACTACATTCAAACATTAATAAAAATGATAAATATTAGAAATATGAGGAAGCTTTTCTCATTGCAAAAACCATTAGCCCAACCTAGACATTTAAAATGGTGGGTAACTCCCATAGTAGATTCCTCTTGCATAATGTAATAATATATAAGCTTCTTTTTTCTTCTATTAAGAGACACCAGAAATAATATTTTATGGTGATTGTTAATATTTCCAGCTTCTTTTCCTCCAATTTGCCTGTTAACTTCTTCCTTAACACATTGAGGGGTAAGGCAGATGTTCCTTGGTGGCTTTGGTGCAGTTCATGACAATTCCATACTAAATGGCATTCCCCATCCTCAATTTTTGTTTGAGATGATATTTTACTTCCACCCATGCAAGTCAAAAGAGACTCAATGAATTTTGGCTCAGGCTTCCTGTTAAAATTTGCCCTTGGGACCAGAGTAAGTAAAGGAGAGAAGTGAAGCTACGATCAAGCGACAGCAGAAACTTTTCTTGTGTCTGGATTTTTAACCTTAACTCTAGACTTTTTGAACATAATTATTTGAGAGAAAAATAATGTTTCCCAGAGGAGCCCTGAAGAGTCCACAACATTTAGATGAACTTAGTGGTTGTCATATAAGTCAGGTGGGAGAAAGGATTAGAAGCTTCTGGAAAATAATGAACAGCATATTTTTATGACTCGTTTCAGCAGGTGCCTTCTTCTTGACCTCTTCTTAACTGTTGACTGAAGGCAATTTAGGTTTAATAGAGGACTGTTCGTTCAAATCTGTAATTACGTCTGCTTCATGTAGCAAGTTCAAGCTGCTATTGTCCCTGCGTAACTAGTAAATGATGACAATAATGACCATCATCATCAGGGAATCCAAACATCATGGCAAGCCAACAACCTGGAAACTTGTCTTTTCTCTGAAATTGGGCTTTCTTTTATATTAATAATGGAAATTTTGAATGTCTCACCTTGCTCTTCATGTCAAGATCACTATTTCTGCTGTACCAGGTGATATTGAATTGTTTTTATTTCTTCAATCAGTAAAAATGAAATTTCAAAGGTCTAGTAAGAAGAGGTTACAGAAGCTATCGAATGATTACTTCATGTATTAATGGTTCTGTAGGTGTGGGATAAATGTATTGCCCTCCATGACTGGATAGCTTGCATCTCATTTCAGTCTCTAAAATGTTTTTGCAGGTGTTTTGAAGATACTTTTATTTATCATTACATTTGGAAGAATTACAGAGTTTGATAAATATTTATGTGATGCCGCTACATTCACAGTGTTTCACTGAAAGGAAACTGAAATAAAAATTAAAATGGGCTGTAGTCTGTATTTTTAGCTTGCTAGTTTTTATGAAAGCATGTCTTATCAATAGTCAGAATCTACACAGAGTTGTATATGGCATTCAATTCAATTTATATTAAATTCTGGGCACTGGTATATGAATTATTGAATACAGTAGGACTCTCCGGATTTTCCTATTGGACATTGGAGGATTTAGTGGCTCCTTCAAGGCCACTCTTTGTGATTAAATTCACAGATTTTCATGTGCATAACATAGGTAATATTCTGGTTGCTTTTAAGAAGCAGTATGCTGGTGAGAATAATAGTTAGAATAACATTGAATATGAAATGTCTTGAGTCAAGAAGTGAATAAAAGCTGAAGGAATTAAGCTAAAAATTTGAGGTATACACACATATACATTAAAAGATACTATGATAAAAACATAAAGGCTTTGTGGTTTACCCTGAAAATCAAATAAATAGAGCTTAAACCACTTCCATAGGTTTTTCTCCACTTGCTTCTGTTAAAATCTGCCTCTCTCCCTTCTGTGTTTCCCTGCTTCCTGTTTTCTTGCCCTCCGCCTCTTCCTTCCCTCATTCCCACATTTATAGTGCACTGAGTCCCTGCTTCACACTGAAAAGCATGCATAGAAGATTAAGTCAAGGACTAGTAGAAAATAATGTAATTGCCAACTGTGCGATGCCTAAGTGCCTGTGCCGGACATTCATCATGTTCATTGTGGCCTTAGCTCTCATCACCCTTTAGCATTGTGCGACGCCTTTACAAATTCCTGTCAGAGACAAGACAGGATGAGAGGTCATTGGAGCATTAAAGTGAGCTGATGATCTGTAAGCGGGGCTCAGTTATCATGGAATGCCCAGCCCTGGAAAGGATCTAAATTTTGTGAGGATGAAAGCTTATACCTCATATAATTTTGAGTGCCTGCTTTGAGAAAAAATATGAGAAGTTGTGACTACAAAATTACTATATTTGTTTGGAATGAGGAAAGAAATTTCAATAACTCATCAGTTTGAAAGTCAACAAACAGCACATATCACACAATTCAAAAAAGTAATATAATATTTTTGTTGATTAAATGCCTGTCATACCTCTCAAATAGTTTTTTCTCTTACTTTTTTTGGTTGTATTTTTGCTTTGATAGCTTCTTTATGGGGTAACAATTTGTAATTGTTGCTATAGAAAGTACACACCCAAAACTAATACAAAATAATATTGAATGTAAATTGTAATTGAAAATAAAATTTTAAAAAGTAAAGAAAGATTATTTTGTTTTCCTCCAATGTTGCTAATTGAAATTTGTGTTTTATTATTGAGGGCTTAGAAATATTTTTCTATTGTTGCAACTTGTTATTGGTGATGTTATCTAAATTTTCTATATTGGTGTCATTTTTGAAAAAATTATCAAATATCTTTCTCATATAAGCTACAACAGATGTGTTTGCTGTTAATACTGCTACAGGTCTATGCTTTATAAACAAAAAGAGTCTATTAATTTTTAATTCCAGAAGAAAACTTCCATTTTGACTGTGTAGGCAAGAACCACACCTCCAACTACAGGTTTACAATGGGGAATTTTCCTCAGAATACCTCTGGCTCTGTGAACTTTGATCCTACTCTCTCTCCTCCCTCACTGCCATAATTTTAGCACTGGCCACCACAGGAAATGTTCAGGTGGCGATACAAGTACTAGTCCTTCATTTCCATGCTCCAGTGGTGGGTGTCTCAGTTCTGTATGTAGTCGGAGTGTTGTTGGAATCCACTTCTACACTGGGATGACTAACAACAGTGTGATTATACATTGAATCGATGGTGAACCACATAAATACATGCCACTAACTGCACACTAAATGTATCCTCAGCTCAATTTTCCCTGGGACAGATGGCCCCAATGCCTGCAGCCACTCTACCTGATGACTCAAAATGTCATGAGGAAAACAATGTCATTAGAAGGGAAAAAGAAGTTTTTAAGTCAGTTGCAAAAATGGTTAACGGTGTGAACCATTGCTAGGTCCTCCCTATGGCTTAGAAGCTTTGACTTTGATAGGTTCGTGTTAAATCTGCATCTGCCTAGCAATGTTAATAAATGAACATTTTCTGAAAGAAATAAATCTTCAAGGTGATGAGAGACAGTGACTGCTCGTCAGGCCACAAAGGCTGGTCCTGATTTGAAAGTTGGTGACACTTAGACCAGGTTTAAGGATTTTTGTCCTCATATATTATTAGACTGACAGACAAAACATTGCTAAGGATGTAAGATCAAGGTTACATGTGAGTGGGTTTGGCTCTGAAGTATCTCCAAGGAGGTACCCTGGAAGTTCTGTTGACAGAACAGTACTTGAAGAGGAGGAAAACATGCATGTTTAAGAGATTCAGAGGCTTGAGCCCTGCCCTTTCAGGGCAGGTGGCTTGTGAGAGGGTTGCATTGTTGAGTGGGCCCCCTCTTTTTATGACACCTCTTTGCCAGTTCACTAGTGAGAATACACCAGTGGATTATCTGGAAGCAAATAAAAAAGGGCCTTTGGGAGCTGTCTGAATGACTGTCACAGAGTTCTTTCACTTAGACCCATTATCTATATCCTAAAAGCATAGCTTGGCATTTTCCCTAAATCATGTGGGTTTCACTTAACCATAATTTTCATATTATTTTTAAATTTATTATAGACCATCTAATTTTTTTACCATAATAATGTACATATCAGTAGCATATCTCACAATCAATAATTCTCATCCCCATGGGCATTAGTAGGATGTTGTTCAAAGTGCAGATGTAATCCTTTTTCCGTGTGTCTAGTAGTTTTATCCTAGAATGCACATCAGCAGAATCAGACTAGGTAAGAGTTCCCCTATGGGTTTCACAGCTAGGGTTACGTAGGCATTGAAGGCTGCTAATACTAAGTCAGAATTCTATATTCCACAGTCACACCCTAAGATTCAAAACTGTGCAGTAATACTTAAGCTAATAGAGCACTTGATAATTTGGTAGCTATGCTCAAGAACCAGGACATAAGCAAAAACTGCTGTTGGGGAGTCTTCTAAATAGCCTGTGAAAAGAGTTTGCGCTGGCTCCGGCCGTTGTCCAGCGCTCGCAGTCTGAGCCCAGGATGTCGTGACACCAAGCTAGCCACCATCTCCCTCAGCAAGCGGTCAAGGCCCCCGCTTCCTTCTGCTCTTGGTGCAGCCGCGTCCCCGACCAAGGAGCCCATGCTGGCTGAGGGCTCTGACCGTGCAGTGCCTGTGATTGCACAGGACCGCCTGCGGAGAAGACCGATGTGCGGATAGCTCTGCCTTCTGGTGCCGTGGAAGAGCAGCCGCAGGTCCTGGCTTAGCTGCTGCAACACACTTCAGAGATGTTGGAGCTGGTGGCACAGATGAAGGTTATAGAGGGAATATTGGGGTCATGGTGTTTAATTATGGCAAAGAAAAGTTTGAAGTAAAAAGGGTAACGGAATGGCACAGCTCATTTGTGAATGGATTTTTTTATCCAGAAGTAAGTTCAAGTTTTGGATTGCACTGGCAGGGGTTCAGGAGGTTTTGATTATACTGGAAGAATTAAAATATATGCCCAGAATAGAAAGTGAGAAGACATACCATTTTTCTTTAAAATAAAGAGCTTCTGTGTAGTGTTTTGCACTTCTGTAAACTTAATAGCTTTAGCTTCTAAAAATATTTGGTTCTCTTATGATCAAGGAAAGGGCACTCTGTTAGGATCATAGAGAACTTTACTTGTTTGTGCTTTTTCTACATTTGATGCATAAATTCGCATGCTAACCTGATGCAGTTTATGTTTTCAATCAAATATACATCAATTACTGATCCCCTAGAACAGTATTATTTAATTTACTAAATGCTGCCTCTTTAACAACTTATTTTTCAGATTGCTTTATAAGTAATAAGCAAAGCATTTAATTCAATAAATCTGAATTCTTTCACAGATACTTATTATATAAACTAAACTAAAAGATAATAAAAAGTTGAAGTTAAAAAAGAATTTGCATTGAAACATATGAACTTGTGTTTTTACGTAGACCTCATTTACTTTTATTTTGCACACACTTTTAATAAGCTAGACTTGTTGATACATAGTCCTCTAGTATTTCAGAGATTGCAAAGCAGAGAGAGATACTTCTTTAAGCAGCATACTAACATCAATGAGAAATAACCCTGTTAATCTGGCAGCAAGAGAAGTAAACAGCTAATCCCCAGTGCATGATTATCATGTGCCAGGCATTAAAAAGTATCAAATCATCTGCTATTCTCAAGGTTTCTATGAGATAGGTACTTATTATCCACATTTTACTGATGAGGAAACAAAAGCTGGATTTTAAATAACTCGCCCAAGGTTTGACAGCTTGTGGTGGAGCAAGGATTTGAATGAAACAGTTCATCCCCAGAGTCTGAGCTCTAAATCACTATACCTCAGACACTCTTTGGATAAATAGCCCGAAGTAACTCCTTATGGATGGAAATCCAAAGGGAGTCCGTCACTTCATTACCACAGAATGTAATAGCTGATCATTGTAATGAAAACTCCCAGATATTGTCCAAGTCTGCTCCCTAGAAAACAGCCCAAGGCAAAAGTTACAATACAGGCTAATGTTTTGTTAAGGCTGCTGACTGTAGGGGCGGTAAGAGTGAGAGGGAAAAGGAAGCCAGGTTGGAAAGAGGAGAGACCAAATATAAATTGGTGTGTTATTAAATTGGTCATAGCTGCAACCTGTTTCTCAGTCACTCAGCATGTCTCCAGGGAGGCCACACAGAACTGCTGCACCTTGGCCATTAGGCCGAGAGAGTCAAAGAGAAGGGCAAGCAATTCTCCTTTTAGCTCTTTCCCATTTTAGGCCTCGTATTGGTGTGCTCTACCACCCAGGAGAGTGACTTCCCAGCCCTTCAGGATTGTGCTTGTTGTGCCTGGGCGATCGGTGCAGAAGCCCGTGCTCTGTGGTTATAGTGCAGTCTGGTCATTGTTTGTCCATTGCAGACTCTGCTGTGAACTGCCCTTTTCTGTCATAGCAGCGAGGGGTCCTGTCTGGAGCTGGTGAACAGTTGAGGCCTGGGGGACAGTGGAACAGCTTGAGCAGATCTTGGTTGCACAAACTAGATCTGAGCAAAAAATTAAAATGTATTTGGGAAAGATTTTCCATCAAAATAAACAAAACCTAAGCAAAGCAAACCACAACCCATAAAATTGTGATGCCTACCTGTAGGCAGGTGTTCAGGTAGCAGATGTTCAGCTATGTTAGTATGTAGCAGATGTTCAGCTACATACTAAGAAAACTCAGCTGCACAGCTCTGACTCTGATTGGTCAAGGTGCTATAATTCCTATTTATCTGGATCCTGGAATGCTTAGAACTACAAGGGAAATGGTATCAGCATTTCCAATTCTGTGACTGATGAGGGCAAAGCATCTTCTTAATGCATATGGATGCTTGTGAGCACCTGACATCGAGTGCTATTTTTTCAAATGTATGTGTTTGAATTCACAGGCTAGAAATACAGAGGGAGGCAGAAGACACTCTAGAGGTTGAGGATTGTCTGTTGAACTTTCCCATCTTCATCTCTCGTCACAATGTCGCCATCACCATTGTGCTCGACATTAGAGCCATCACCAGTATCATCCAGCACTACGGAAGGCTTGCTATCCATCACATAATCTTCAGGGTGTTTTGCATACTTGAGTTCACTCGGTCCTCACAGTAAATTTATGAGGCAGGTACTCTTATTACTCTGGATTTATGGGTGTGGTAATTGAAGTTTAGAGAAGTTAAATCACTTGCCCAATTTTACAAACCTGGTGAGAGAGTGAAGGCTTCAACTCACATCACCTAATTCCACAGCCCTTGCTTCTGTCCTCACCACATACTGTTCCTGGGCCCCACCTGTCTGGGTCCCCCAAGAAATCTGTCACTTTCCCCACCCCACGCTGTGCATCACATTTTCTCATGTGCTTTTGTTGATAGGAGCACAAAGGGAATATTTACAATATCCATTTATTATAATATACATTGCATATTATCATGTAATATATAATATAATGAACATACAATATAGGCTAACTGTAATGCATGATAAATATAAATGTATAATACATTATGTAATATAAACAATTATACAATACAGGGTGGGGCAAAAGTAGGTTTATGGTTATGAATATGTGAAGCAGAGTTTATTCTTGTATTATTATTTATTAATTATTACATTATTTTCCACACAAACAACTGTAAGCCTACTTTTTGCTCCACCCCATATATTATACATGTCATAATGCATTATTGATATGATCATGTATATTCTTGTTATTATATATTATATTTATTGAGCACCTATTGTGTGCTAGGCCTTGTTTTAGGCACTAAGTTAGACCAGTGAACCAAATGGACAAAAATCCTTATTCTTGTAACATTCTAATAATAATCAAGAAATAAGTATAATGAAATTAATAGAAGTAAATAACTAAGATAAGTGTAATGTGTAGCATGTTAGATGGCTTTGAGTGCTAAGCAGAAAAATGATGCAAGTAAGGGAGAAAGAAGGTGGCCCGTGGTGGTGGGTTCGGAAGAAGGGTTCTGCATTAGGTCCAGAGAGACTTGAGACTGTCAACTTGTTAGTTCACCTTGGAGGAAGGCAAGAAAAATGAGAGAAAACTCAGTTGATTGCCACATGTAAACTCTTAACTACTCTTTGTGATGAACAAAACTACTATGACTGTAGGAAAGATATGAATTCAGAGACACCATTGTAAGTGCAGACTTGTTAAACTCAGAAGTATCCTCTTTGAAGCATTTTCCAGTGAATCGGAAGTCTTTATGTAACTGTGTCTTATCTCAAATTTTCTTGAATTCCACCATGTCTACACCATAAGGGTAAAAATGCTTTCACTACCCCTGCCCTTGTTAATTATACGTGTTTTCCATCTTCCTCTGGAATCTGGTTTGCTGACTACTATCACATGGCAATTGTACTTCCATTATCAAATGCGTTGTCTTTCATCCTATCAGATTGAGCAGCGGCTCTGTGAGGTGTGATGTCCTAGTGTGGGCTTGGAGCTTGGTCCTTACTTGGAGAACTTCCATTTTTATTGGGAAGATAAAGCATGCATACAGGAGAAGTGGAAGTGTGTTGTGCTGTTTAATAAAATAAACACATACCTGTACCTAAATTACTAATTTTCAAAGAATTAGAGTAATTTAATGCTCTTCCTGCTAAAATTCAAACTGAATTGGAGGGCATGTAGTCTGGTGCCCTGCTTGGACATTCAAGGAAGGCGAGACTTGTGGAGATGAAGTGAGTTTCCCGTGGTCCCACAGCTGCTCCCTGGTGTCACTGAACTTTGAACCCAGGACTTCTAAGCATGGGCACGGTTCCCTCAGAGACGTCTTGATTCAAAAGATGCTTTTCTTGGTGTCTGAGGTGATCGATCGTCATTAACTGTATTTACTGATGAGATGTGGAGTTACTGACTTTGACTAGAATGGCTGATGCCGGAGTTGACTGTGCACTTGTGAGGTTTTTTGGTGACCGCCCCCCTTTATGTTATTTTACAAGTTAGTATTTCACATCCTGGTGTTTACTGACCTAAAAACATACATAACATTTGAAGTACAGATGAAAGCGCATTTTTAAATCACACATCCTTAGTTTTTAGTCACAGAACTCTTTAAATTAAATCATTAGCATATGCAAACATTCCTTTTCCCAAAGTGGTTTTCTACTCTGCAATTATTATGTTATTTGAGGTAAGACAAGTAAAACCAACATTAAGACACTAGACATTAAACTGAGAAGCAGTGTCATTGTTATTATAAAATATTAGGGAGCTTTGAAAAACCAAACAACACAGCCCTTCCCTGTGGCTCCTGGCAGTGCCTGTTAAACAAGAAGATGCCCTGGGTCCTCCAGCTTCCCGGGGTGAACACTGGGGTGTTGAAAATTCTCTGCTGGGACTGACTGCCTTGAACACTTACTTTAGCTGGGGGTATGTGGGAACGCCAGGCTCTGCATTCTTTTGTTCTGATCAAACCAGTGCTGTTTCTCCAGCTGTAAGGTCAGATTTCCAGCCCTTCCATAAAATTAAATTGTCTGCTTTGTCTAGTACCAGTTTGAGTTTCAGGCAGACAGAGCTGCAATGGGAAAGCAGCCCATGGGGGCAGCAAGAATGTGCAGTTGGCTCTCCAGCAAATAGTTAATCATTCTGGGGACCTCCTGTGCTCACTTAACATGCAGAGCTCCATACCCAGGTTTGAGTAGATGGCCTGTCACTCTCAAGATTTCTCTCTGTGGCAGGGGAATATTTCCTACTCAATGCATGGGGTTCTTAATAAAGATGTTGGAAACAGCAAACCTGCTGTGTTTTGGCTTCTAACCAGAAGCTGAATAAAGATCAGAAGTTCTCTGTCTCTCTGAAATGAATCCTAGAGTCTCTCACTTTGGATAATGAGTATATTTTTCTTTACCTGGGTGTTTGTTGTTAGTGGGGTATTTTTTTTTTTCCTCTCTTCTAGGGTTTCTGAGTTGCTGTGATTTGGCAAATCTTGAACAGGCATATGACCCTTAAATAATTGTACTAAGAAATACAGAAAATACTGAGCAAGAGGATATCAGTAAGCAAATATATCCTAAGAGCTCATGGATGAAAATTGCTTTTTATTTAATGAGTCATTTTTATTGGAAGGTAATGCTTATGTCCAGGCCATAAATACAGTGTAAACTCCCTTCAGCAGACACTAAGAAGATGCTTAATTGGAACCAACTTTAAAGGCTTCAGATTAATGAGGTCCAAATTTTCAAACCCACACATTCTGTGTGTGTGCGTATAAAGAAATGAGTGAAACCCAACCAGAGCTTACATGTAGGAACAAATACTTATGCCCATCATCTGTACCTTGTTGTGTGTAGCACCTTGGAGGCAAACATACAGTAGTGTACTGGTAAAAAGTTTTAAAAGTGTTGCTACTTGTGTCATATTATTGTTAAAGTTACCTTGTGAGTTATCTACTCATTTCCTGTTCTACAAATGAGAAAAATGAGACATAGTAAGGTTTGATGACTTGCCCCAAAACTTCAACTTTCCAACATACCGTACTCTTTCTTCTTGTGTTTCTGAATGTGTAATTTTTAGGACTAACAATTTGACTAATCTATCTTCAAAGTTTGATTACGTTTTTCTTCCAGGAACACTCAACCAGGGACAGGAGTTATTGCTGGTGGTTAAACTTAATTGTTTATACAGGATATTTTTTAAAAATTCAGCTGTGTTCCACATAGCCCTAGGAAATGAAATAAAATCTGTTATCTAGTTATTTTAAATCATATTTAGACTCTGTGTTCTGCATTCTGTCTGTACTAAGATTCTGTTCAGCTGCCCAGAGAGCAAGTGATAAAAATGTTTCTAGCTGATAGTCTCTAGTCACATTGTCAAAGAATCTATCTGGCTATTTCCAGCTTATGCTGTGAGATAGCTGGTTTTGTCAGAATTGCTGAATATGCCCAAGATCTGAGTATATAGGCCCAGCTTGAATTCACCCCCATTGGCAATACATCTTATTTCAGCATCAGGTGTTAATTATCTTATTAATTCTGTTTGATTGTAAGTTCCTGGAAGGCAGGATTTGTGTCTAATGCACTGTTGTGTCCTGTGTCTTGGCCACTCAGAGCTCAGCATATGATCAGTATTCAGTAGGTCGTTTTAGAAGGAAAGGAAGAGAAGGAAGGGCTGGCCAACAGCAGCTCTGTGTCTCTGTCTCATTCCTTTCCAGAGGTTGGGTGCAATGAAGGTAAGGTCTTTTCTGGCCATCAGCTTCACCTCTGAAGATGTCTGGGATTTGTTCCAGTACCTTCTTTGTTCTTTTGTGGTTCAAAGCTTTGAGGGATGTATATGTATACAAAGAACATTGAGACATAGGTGATCTACGAAGAGCTTAAGTGTAAATATGGGAGTTTGTGGCTTATTTTTTCCCCAGCCATTTAAGGTAGTGACAAAACTAATGATAATAACTTACATTGAAAAAAATAGTATTTGACTTCTCAATAATTTTCTCTATATTTTATTGACCCCAGTAGGGTTTTTAGCTTATATTTATGGCTTTTTTCTCCCTGCCCTAACAGAGCCAAGAAAATGTCTACAAACCTACCCATCACTTTCTTATAAGTGTAGTCATCTCAGATTTCCTGTGCTTCCTTGTCACCTGGCTTGCTCTTCTCTTACAGTGTGTTTAATCTTCTCTTGGTCAGTTCTTAGGCTGACTCTTTATATTTCTATTATCTGGAGGACTTTATCCTCAACACAATTCTTTTATTATCTTTCTTCTCACCTCTCTTTCAATAAAGCCCCATATACCTTTTATCGGTTACTTCAGCTCAACAAACCCTTCTACACCTCTGCCCCCCTTGGATAGGTGCTGCCTCTCTTACCCTGGTTGGAACTTTGGCTACATTTTAGGCAGCAATTTTTTATATAAGACTTTATATATTATTTGGACTGTGCCAAAGACCTCAGATGTCACCACTCTCTTAGAGAGTGTTTTAATATCTTCACCCTCAAGTCCCTCAATTTCTACTTCATAAACATTGACCTCTTAAATGTTCCTTTGCAAAAGGACTTTAGTGGTTTTCCAAGTAAGGTCTTTGTCCTTGTCACCACCCTCCCTCCCTTCTATCCATATGCTTTCTGTAGGCAACACTTCTGACTTCTTCAAAACACTCTGTCCTCTCCTTTATTCTGTCTTCTTCAGTAAGAATTATTGTCTTTCTCCTTGGAGAGCGTAGCTTTGAGCTTGTTCCACAACTGATTCTGTATTATATAATAAATAAGTTATTTCATATGCAGCATAGAGCACATGTCTGGATTCCTTATGTATTTGTTTTAGCCTTCCCATTTCGAAAGGAATGTAATGGGCATTGCTGTGGCTCACAAGCGCATGCCCCCAGACTGTCAGACATGCAAATCTGAGACACAGAAGCTTTCGATTATCAAACATGTTTGCAGTTACCAAGCCGTGGCTTCATTTTTTTTCCTGCCAGGTAACATACACTCCTTCTGACGTGATTACTCTGTTTCGGGGGCCAGGAAACGGCCCCTGCGAGCAAGAAATCATCTTTTGTGTACGTACCAGGCAGTTCGGTGGCAACTCAGGCCAAAGCAGACTATTCTGTCTTTGGCTCTGACCAAATCACTTTGCTGGACTGTATATGAGAAGAAAGCCAGAAATGCTGGGCTGGGGCATTTTCTGAGAGCTGGGAGGCCCTTGTGAACAATGAGGAGAAGGCTTGCAGGTCAGCTCCTGGCTTGGGTTTCCTCATCTGTTCATTTTCAGGGCCAGGACCTTCATATATGTGATTTAAAAAAAAAAAAAAAACATACTAAATACTAGGGGAAAAAAGCAGACTTTTCAATCGGGTTTGTACTTCATGTTTATCATTGTTTTGAAATTGCTCAAATGGCCAGAATTGGGTCTTTGGAGTAGAAGAATATGGGCTTCTTAGTTCTAACCACCTGTGGGAGGAAGAAGCTCAATCAGGAATCAGACCAGGTTCTTGGCAATGGATGTCCCAGAATAGGGCTGTGAGGTTAGGTGAGGTCAGAGGCCAGCTTACAGGTGCTGGTTAGGTCATTAACTGGAAGAATATTTGGAGGAAATAACATGAGAGACAAAATGGATTGAGCTATTTCTTGATGATGCTGTTGGGCTGGAATGCCATCCTGTAATCAGATTTTTGTAGGGGGTAGGAAGGCATGTTCAAGGAAAGTAGGAACAACATGTTATAGATGAGGTTCTGCTGTGAGGATAATTGTTGTTAAATTCAATAATAGAGATTATGTGTGGGGAAGATTAAGTTGAGAATTAATGTGGCGGCACCTGTTAGTCACATACATTCCCATTTCTGGTTGACCTTTGACATTTACTGTGCCTCTTGCTAATTCCTAGTGTGGACAGTTTGTGCCTGGTACATAAATATTCCATTTGCTCTATAGCCCTCAGGGTCTGTGGTCCTTAATGCGTTCTGCAGGCTCCACCATCCTCTTCCAGCCACACTCGGCTGTCTGCATGATTGGTCAACTGTAGTGTGTACAGCTGTTTCTTCTTTGTTGAACACCCCAAAAGAAACCGTGTTGACTGTGCTGCATCACATGAAGCAGTGCCACATGACCTTCACAGCCACCCTGTGAGGCATAATTATCCACACTTCACAGAGAAGGAAGGACACACAGAGAGCACGACCGAGCTCTTCATAGCACTGAGGCAGCACCCAGACCCCTTCACCCTCAGGACAATCACTTTTGATAGATAACCTGTTGGTGGCACTTTGGTTTTGCTTTAGCAGCTAGAATTTTTTTCTAGACTGAGGAAGGTGCAGGGTCACACTTCCATGAGTGGGTGCTAGAACAGAGACTCCCACTCAGTGCCCTTATACTCCCAGCTTACCTCTCTCTGTGGGTGAGCAGCTGATGGGATGAGGTCCTCAGAGTAACCATGGAATTTCACTGTTTTTGTTTCATTGAGATGAAAGTTGCATAACCTAAAACTAACCATTTTGAAGTGTTTAATTCAGGCATTTAGGGCTTTCACAGTGTCACCCAACTATTGCCTCCCTCTAGTTCTGAACCTCACACCCTTTCCCCTCTCTCCGAGCACCTGGCAACCACCAGTCTGTTTTCTGTCTTCTGTTTTTGTTTTGCCTAAGCATCGAGTAGAGCCATATGGGATGCAACATGATTCATTTACCCCAATGTTGAAAGAGAAGGTGGGATCATAGGGTCTGGCATTTCTTTTATGTTATCATAAATCCAGGAGGTGAGTTTTAAGAATAAAACTGTATCATTCTTTATCTTCCCTTTAGTAATAAAAGAAAGATGTTAATTTTCTAAAGCACCTTTGATCTGACTTTCAAGAAGTAAACCCATATATTTTTGTTCAGGAAGATAGGCAGCTAGCTGAAAGGTTATTAATAGATGAATTATTTTTTTCCTTTTTTTTTCTCAGCGAATCCTAGTAACAGTCTGGCAAATTTATGGATTAATCTTCTGTTTTAAGTATCCCATTGTATTTCTTAAAGGGAAATATTTTTTAAAAACTTGAGTATGGGAAGATGATTGTACAAGGCATCTGAGAGCGAATGAGGGAGACATGAGATGCTGTCTTTTTCTCAGTTTGTGTTCATTGAGTTCGTTTTTTTGCTTCATGAGGTTTTGTTGCTTCTTCATTATAGTATTAGTTTCCACAGGCCAGATCTCATAAATGCCAGAATATCAAGGAGAAAATTGAACTTTTGGGCTCAAATCAATTGCATATTATGTTAGCAGACAGCAACCTTATGTTAAGGGGCAAGAGCTGGGTTCTTCTTCGATTCCAGATTTTAATATCAACTTCCAGTTTTTAATAGTAAAGAGACATGGCTTCACATGTATTTTTAATTTCCTCAAGGTTGAAAATTGTATTAGTCTTAAACTAGCCCTTAGAAGTGGACTTCAGAGTTGTTATTCAGAATATAAAAGATCACAGAGATACTTAGTGCAGGGGTAAGTTTGAGTGTCATTTTCGGGACAAGCAATGTTTACATTGTCCTTTGTTCAACGTTTTCTTCAGTTTCCCTCCGGTAAATCTGGTTGTTATTAAAGTGACAAGGCTAACGGAATTACCTGCTGAGGTGCTTACTCCCAGGAAGGCAACTGGAACAAAACCTTTCGTGTGCTGAAAGGAGATCATTAAAAGGACTGAACTGGAACATTCCTCCATTCTACCTGAGTGTAATTTGGCTTTAATTCTTATGCCACCACCTAGATGCTTATCAGCCTCCAGGTTGAATTCATTTGAAAGATACTCCTTGGTCTTTTTCCTGAGTGGGAAAAACAAAACCCAAATTTTCTGGAGGTTTCTTCCTCCTTCAGGTTTCACTAATCTTGAGGTAACACAAGTTTGAAGGCTTTGTCATGTATGTACAGAAAGGATGTTCACAGACACACTGAATTGCAGGTCAGGATCTACTGTTTCAGGTGACTGTGTCTGCCACAAGTCAGCCGGTGTGCTCTGGGCCGGGCATCTGCATTTTAAACCAGATGACTCATTTTAAATCAGGTGATTCTTACGTAGGTGATGTGCAGACCCCACTTTGAGAAACACCTTCTTAGCCTATTGAAGTCCTTTGGGGCTTTACTTTGTCATCTAGTATATTTGTTGCTCCTCTAGTTGTGAGTCATGTGAAAATTTGGTGAGATGTCTGAAACCTAATCCCAGTCATTAGGACAAACGTTGACAGACATGGGCCTGAGTTGAGAGTCCTTAGGCAAGCCACTGGAGACTTCACTCCAGGTTGACACTGCCTTGTGTGTTCTGAAATTCAATCCGTTTTAAGCCCCTTCCTCTGGCTTGTCATTCGGCCTACATTTTCCCTGGTTTGTCCTTTGGGATCTTGTGAGAGATTTTGTCAAATGCCTTGCTGACATCCAGCTATGCTACACATACAGAATTTCCCTGATCCACCAGTTTAGCAAACACACTTTTGAAAGGAAAATATAATTTAAACAAAGGAAGACAAAAGTGAGATTAATTTGGCATGCTATCCCCATTCCTGCTGATCCAAAGATATAAATTTGAATCAACAAATTTCTTCGGTTATTTCATCTGGAATGTGCAGATTGTAAAATGCACTTCCCAGGAGTCACCATAGCCTAATATAGCCCAACAAAGGAATCCACGTGCATTTCACAGAAAGCTTTCCCCTCCCCACAGCAACATGTGCAGATTTAAATCCTTAATCCCAGCCACCCTCTTTGTATGATGTAAAGGTGGGGGTGGAGGCATCTTTTAACCCTGAAGCAGTGATTTTTGGGAAGGGTGCAGAGATGGGCATTTTCCTGTGAAAATCTCCAGAGGTTCTAAACTGGTCATTTCTCACTTTCTCATCTACATGCCGCTACTCCCATTATTGCTAAATGGCCCCAATACCCTCATCTGTTTCTCTCTCGTGTACCAGGGAAGAAACAGGCATAGAGCTGAGGCACGGAATAGAAAGGGGAATTCCTGTAGCACATTTGAATGACAAAACTATATTTCTGAGAGGGTTTATTTCTAGAAAAAGAATAGTAGAAATGTGCGTGTCTCATAATTCTGACTTTGAAACCACAGAAAACTTGATTCACAGCTTAAGCTAATTGCTCCCCCAGCCTCCCCTGGCCCCACACAATGATGTGTGATTCATTATGAAGACTTGAAGCAAACTGAATTTAAGCAGACACAGAAACTGGAGTACTAGGCATCTGGGAGATCACACGTTGCTGTCCTCCCTTGAAAATTGCTGGTTCAAAAGCATCGCCTTTCTGAGGTACAGGTTTAAAATGTAGGGGAAGCAAATTAATGACACTCAAAAGGAATTTAAAGTAGACTAATCAGTTCAGGGGAAGAAACCGGGAGCTGTTTACAGATGTGCCAGTGTAGAAAAATCAGTATTGGCTCATTCTGAAAGAAGGAATGGGGCTCCTCTTCCCTAGCTAATTAAAATGGGCTTATCTGTAAATTTAGTTATTCATAAAACATGCTTTCACAGAGCTCTATTTTTCTAATAGGAAGAGAAGGCTGCATTTCTGTAAATGTGGGTCAGCCATGTGACTGAGTGACCCAGATTTCTGCAGACACCCAGAAGGCGAAGCAGAGAAAGGACCTGCTAGCTCCAGGCAAAATAGCACTGTGTAGGGCTCACCTAGTGCCTTGAACTTCAGTGTTTTCACTTGGAAATCATTCACTTGTAGTTTCCTCCTAAGGAAACAGCACCAGCAACCAGTTCTTCCTATTTATTTCTTGTTCTCTTCTCTTTCTAAATTCATGAAGAAATCTTTCAAACATTTAAATTACAGTAGCATCTTCATTGGCTTTGACTGTGACTCGAGTTAATGGCAGCACAGGAAGCAGGCTGGTGTCTCTGGGTGTCCGTCAGTGGAGAGCCTGGTAGTGGACTCACAAGGACTGCAGACCTCTCATTAGCAGTTTATTATCTCTGCTTATTTTCCCTATCATGTAGCAATTGTTTCCACTGCATGGTCAGCTATTTTTTTTTTGTTATAAATTATGTTCAAGATTACATGGTTCAATGTGGAAAAACTAGAAAACACAGGTAAGCAGAAACAAAGGGAATTTAGGAAATGATAAAAGAAAACTCATTTATGTTCACTCACAGATAACCACTTATTATTTTTGAACAATGAACAAGAGGTGATTTTGTTTAGCAGTTAAAACCAGCTCTCTGCCCTGGCTGGTGTGTCTCAATGGATTGAGTGCCAGCCTGTGAATCAAAGGGTTGCTGGTTCGATTCCCAGTTTAGGAAACAGGCTTGGGTTGCAGGCCAGGTCATGACAGGGGACACACGAGAGGCAACCACACATTGATGTTTCTCTCCCTCTTTTTTTCCCTCCTTTCCCCTCTCTAAAATAAATAAATAAAAATCTTTGTTAGAAAAAAGCAACTTAAGAAAACAACAAAATAAAAACGGGGCTCTGAAACTAGCTACCTGGATTGAAATCCCAACTCTGCCATTTCTCATCTGTCAGGTTTGGGAAAATAATTGATCTCTCTGTATGTCGGTTTCTTTTTTGATAAAATAGGGATGGCTACCTTAAGAAAATGCCTTGATACACTTGAAAGGCTTTGAAAATAGTGAACATTCAATAAATGTTTGTTGGAAAGGACATTAAGTACTTAGGTGGAATGTTTCCCCTGTGGTATGAGGTTGTTCATGTATCTGGTCCCCAGACCATTGCCTGCAGCAACACTGAAAACATAACGGGGCTTGCTTAACCCAGTGCGGCACAGTAAGTACTGTCTAAGTATTAGTTATTATTATTGCCTAGCACATTATCACTGTTTGTCAGATGTTTGGTGAATGAATGGATGTCAGTCGCTGCCTTTGGGTAGTTTAAACTCGAGAGAGAAGACAATTGAAGATTCATGAAACAATAAATAAGTGGAGAGCCACTTGCTACCCAATTTGAATGGAGAGGTCCCTAGGGGCTGTTTCACTTAGAGAGGTTTCCTTGGTGTGTTCAGTTGCTTAAACCGCTCCCATCACAGTCTGATTGTTACTGGGTGATAGATCTAGGACCAGATCATCTCATCACAGAATGGGCAATATGCTATGGCTTCATTTATTCCCCTTTTTCTTTCTCTTTTTCAATAAGCATTTCCTGAGTGCTTACTGAGTGGCAGGAACTATGTCAGATTCTGGAGATCCAAAAATGTTTGCAGAGATCAGTCTTATTAGCGATATTTGTGGTGCAGAGGGGAATTATAATACACTGTGATACATGCTGTGAACCAGAAATCCCCAGGGCTGTGGGGGCCAGTGTGCACCAAGTCCTGGTAAGGGCCTAGGTATTAGCCTCACGTGGTACATGGGGCTTATCACAAACTGAGGACACACGAGTAGCATTTCTAAGGATTGAGGAGAGAGTGAGAAAACTGGGAAGGTGATTAATCATCCTTAGTTTAATATGGCTAGGGGCCTAGGGTGAGGAGGGCTATGAGTCTTTAAATTTCATGCTGATTGGGGTAGGTTGCTATTGATTGATTTTTAAGCAGTGAGTGACATGATCAGAACTGCCTTTTGGAAAGCTGGCCAAAAGCTATATGTAGGGTGTGGGGGAGAGACTGGAGTCAGGAGGACTCATTGCAGGAATCCAGAAATAAGGGGCTGGAGTAAGGGTAGGGCATCAGGGATCAAGTGAAGGGACTGATTCAAGTTATTGAGGAGGGAGAATTCACTGAGTTTGGCAACAAACAGATGTGTCTTTGTTGGGGAGAAGGGTGGCGGTGGGGTGAGTAAGAAAGAGTCAATGATAGTTCTCAAGTTTGTGGCTTGTCATGGTATGCATGGCCAGAAGAGGCCTTTTATGTAGACTTAAAATATAGGAGAAAGAACACGATGGAGGTGGGGAGGTAATGTTCCCGTGGATTTTGATGAACCTCCAACAAATCAGCTGGAGCTTCTGAGTGGGAACGGCACAGAGGAGGAACTGCTGTGGAGCTGACTGGGCTTCTTTATGCAGATTATCTTCCTCTAGTTGCAATAATACAGAATTCTTGATTTTTCCTTATGAAGTAGCTTTGGGAGTTATTAGCTTGTATTAATTTCTGTCTTCTTTGAGCAATTGCCCAGTCAATGAAGAACTGTGGTATGCTGTCCTTGTTTTAAATACAGTACAAGGATATTTTCTGGTGAAGGGAATTAATCTGAACAACTAATGTTCATTTGAGGGCCTTTTGTCAGGCTATTTGTGGTAGCACTTCGAAGCAGAGAGAAGAAGTAGATTAGCACTGGCTTCAGTTTTTAATGTTTTGGCTCCAAGCTGATAAAAACTAAGGAAATTTTTCAGGATTTCAGCATGGTTTTGTGGATGTGTCACAGCTATTTATCTGGGTTTTTTTTTTGAAAGTGAAGGAAATGCCAGTTTTTAGAAGAAACTGTGCCTTCATCTTGAGGCTGAGCCTGGGTGGGCTGGTGTTTCCAGCCCATCGTCCTCTCCACACCTGGTCAGGTCACCTTAACACACTCTTCAGGGAGATGCCTCTTCCTCTCCTGGCTGTCACCAAGGGGTGGAAGGTCATGCTCGTTGCCTGTTTTTTTACTCACTTAATGGTGCTCAGTGCCTTGGCCAACACATTTTCTGAAAGAGAAATGGTGGGGAAACAATATTCAGAAGAATGAAAATGCCACTATAATTTATTTCTTAATCATTCTGAAGTTACATATGTCAGGCATGGAAAGACAGAAAATCAGGTTGTGTTTCCACAGCATATATTTAGGCTTATTATTGTGTACCACGTATTGTGGTTAGTTTCCTGGTGGGGGGATGGCCAGGTTTCATGTATAAAACAACAGGCCCTAGTAGTCCTAACCTTGAGAAGCTGATTATCTCCCAGGGGAAGGTGGGCTTCTGAACAAATAAGTACAGAGCATTGAGAAAAAAGTACTAGAAACAAAGTCTGTCCACAAGAGTGTGAGGATTCAGAGAATGACTGCCTGGAGAACTGGAAGACATTCTGTGCCAAGGAGTGCTGTCTTGGCAGTTCACACACATGCTTACCTTGTTTGAACTAGCGGGCAACTGTGTTGAAGGTCACCTTACCCTGAACTGCACTGTTCTCTACATGTTACCTGTTCTTCGAATGCGTTTGCTGCCTTGGCTATGTGTCGTTTCCCCTGCACCATCCTACCGCGTCTTCAGGGCAACTCTTCCTGTCCGTTCCACTTCCTGTTTCCTGCCATACTCTGCAAGTCTCACAGTGACATGGGAACTGCCTTCAGAATAGCACTGTGGCGCAGATGCTGTTATTAGTCCCATTGTCACAGATAAGAGAACTAAAAGCCAAGCACTGAAAACTTTCCCAAGGGGCCTTAGTTAGGGCTGTATTAAGAAAATACCAGAGACTGGGCGGCTTCAACAACAGAGATGTATTTTGTGACAGTTCTGGAATCTGGAAGTCTGAGATCAGGTGCCAGCGTGGTTGAGTCTGGGTTAGGGTCCTCTCTCTGGTTTGTAGACCACTGTCTTCTCTCTGTGTCCTCACATGGCTGGTGGGGAGTGGGGAGAGAAGAAGCAAGTCCTCTCCCGTCTCTTACAGAGGAACATAATTCCATCATCAGGGTTCTACCCTCATTACCTTATTGATTACCTTCCAAAAGCCCAGTCTCCAAATACCATCACATTGGGGGTTAAGGTGTCAACATATAAATTTTTGGTGGCACAAACATTCCGTCTCTAGCACAGAGTCACACAGCTGTTTGAGGGAAAACCATGACCAAATCCAGATCTCCTGACTTCAGCTTGTAGACTCCTTTCACTGAACGCCGCTGGTCAGTAGCATCACCACGTTGGAGGCAGGTGCGGCAGTGCATCCCTGTGGAAGCTCTGTGTGTGACGAACTGATATACGTGGGGATCCCTACTACTTTTTTTAAATAAAACTTTCAATTACAGTTTAATTTCAATATTATTTTGTATTGGTTTCAGGTATACAGCATAGTGCAGCAATTTTCAACTGGTACGCTACAAGGATTTGAAAAGGTGTGATCCCTGACTGTTTAGTCTAGGGCACTGACCCCTTTTCCCTCAGATTGTCACATTGGAAAATGACAGCAGCCAGCACAACAACAGCTGCCCGGTGTGAATGTCCTGTCCTGAACACTAAGTATATAGGTCATATAATATAGTTCCCCCCGATATTTCCTGTGACATATTAACCTGATGCCATGCATAGTTACCACAGTGTTTTTGACTCTATTCCCTCTGCTGGACTTTACATTCCTGTGACTATATTGTAACTACCAGTCTGTATTTCTTAATTCCTTTATCTGTTTTACCCAATCCCCCATACCGCTTCCCCTCTGGCAACCACCAGTCTGCTCTCTGTTTCTATAAGTCTGTTACAATTTAATTTATTCATTTATTTTGTTCTTTAGTTTCCACATACAAGTGAAATTATAGGTATTTGTCTTTCTCTGCCTGACATATTTTACTGAGCATACTATGCTCTGGGTCCATTCATGCTGTTGTGAGCAGTAATATTTCATTTTTATGGCCGAGTAGTATTCCATTGTATAAATGTACCACAGCTTTTTTATCCACTTATCTATCAATGGGCACTATCTTAGTTCCTACTGTCTTAGCTTGGGTTTCCTAGAATTTGAATTGAAGGAGGTTGTTTCAAAGGTAATCAGTGCTAATGGGGAGAGAGGAAGAAATTCAAGAAAGGAGAGCAGCCAGTAAAGGACATGTTATTAGGTATTTGCCACAGTGAATAACTGGGGCTGATTCTGAGGAGAAACTGGGAAATGGTATAAAAGACATTTTAGAATTACCCTGTTCAAGGGCTGAGGGAGCTGAGACATTGAGGCACCGTGGGCAGTCAGTCATTGGCTGGGGGCTGCCGAGGGGTGGGAGGTTTAATTTCCTGCCACATTCACCCTACTGTGGGGTGGGCAGAATGGCCTTAGCTTCAGTAAAAAAACCTGCTTGGACCCAGAGATGTAGTGGGCCATCATCCAGAGCACCCTGAAGTGCCAGAGTCCTTGGGATGGGAGTGGGGACACTGACAGCGTCTCCTATACTGCCTACCTGTCTGGCGTGGATCCAAGCTTATAGAGGAGTTTCTTAGGTACTTGGTTTTTGCCCATAAGAGGCATAAAAATAGTGACTACTGTTCTCTGTCCTAGAGTCACACTAAGAAGTCATAACTACCCCTATTAATGCTTACAACTTCACAAGGCAAATTATTCTTGTTTTACAGTTGAGAAAACATACAAGAAAACTGAAATAAAGATAGACTTAAATAATAAAGACTAATGATATTAGATATACTGTAAGGTAGAACATACTCAATTGTCAAATGCCTGGTACATAATAAAACTATATTTTATTGAGTGGTATGGATGTGACATGTTCTGAGTGAAGCATTTTATAATAGTTTAAACTTCATTATAGCAGTTGGAAGTGAGTACTAATACTTTTGTACTGATGAGAATATCAGCACAGAGAAGTTAATTGCCTGTGATCCTGTACAGGGTGGGGCAAAAGTAGCTTTACAGCTGTGAGTACGTAAAACACAGAGTGCATTCTTGTACAATACAGTCAATTATTGTATTATTTTCTATATGAGCCACTTTTGCTCTACCCTGTATTAGTGTCCAAGTAAACACCAGCTCTGTTTGTCTCCAGTGCTTATTCTCTTAAATACTATGGAATTAGAGAAGTATAACACTGTGAGATATTAGACTTTGAGGTTTTCTTCTCCACATGGTCCCATGTCTGGCTTTCTGATCAGCTAGTGGTCTTCACAGTGCCTTGTGGAGAATTAGGGATGCTTTAGGCAGGGAGCGGAGCAAGTAGGAGGCATGTCCACAGAAAGGCAAATTAAAAAAAGAAGACTTTTTTTTTACTTCCGAAATAGGCTTTGAAGTTTACTTAAGAAAATGACAGTTTTAAAAGCAAACCTTTTGATCTTAAGAGCTAAGTTTTTTTTTAGGAGAAGAAAAGGCTCCTGAGAATAAAAAAAAAAAAAAAAAAAATGAAGGTCTCTGGTAAAGCTAGAGTTTATGCCATAATAATAAATCAGAAACAGACTAGAAGAAGATGTAGAAGCTTTCTCCACCTCATCCCTCCCCAAGAGTTCCTGAGACTAACTGAGGATTCTTGGGCCAGGAGAGAAGGAGAGTTAGGACTTGAGCAGGTAGGAGGGGTCTTGAGCCTGTACTGAATGGGTGGGACCTGGGCTAACCCTCAAATAAGAGGAGCAAAGCCAAGTGTGGGGAATATGCCAAACACCATCCATGGCCACCTTTGGGAGCCCAGCCAAAACCTACTCTCCTTCCCCTTTGGAATGGGCATCATGCGTCACCTGCGTCAAGGAGCCACAGCAGTGGCTTGACACTGCTTCCAGGCCTCCGCTGACGGCGTCTGCGTGCTGCTGGAACCAGCATTTCCTCCCTGCGCCCTGAGACTCTGCTGCACTTCGATGCGAACCATCCAGTTTGGGCACTCCCCCTTTTTGTGACTCAGGAAACCTGTTTCTCACCCAGATAAGACTGACTATATTTCCAAAGGAGCAGTGAAGAGTATTTTAAGATGGCTTCTGGGAGCAGGCGGGACCGCTGCAGGACCGCGAGGGATGGGTAGGTACCAGGAGGACAGATGGGGTAGCAGAAGCCTTCAAGGAGGAGTGGCAGAGTGAGCATAGGCATGGTGGAAAGCCGAGTTAGGGTTGTGGAAGTACTCCAACCCTGTAATTACAGGTCAGGGCTGGAATCTGGCATAGAGCGTCTTGAATGAGAAATTATAGTTTAGAGTTCAGCCTGTGGTCAACGGGGAGCCATTGAAGCTATCTTTTGTTTGTTTGTTGATCTTTATTATGGCTTGATGGAATCCTCTACTATGCATTTTACACAGACATATGACTCACTTAATATTCAGAAACAACACCAGAGAGGCTAAGTTTACATTACTGAGAAGAGGTAGAACTCAGCAGATTTGGATTCTCGGTTTGTGTGAGAAAAACTACTCTGCTCTTTCCAGCTCTACCCAGCGGCCCCACAGCCCCTCCTCCACCCTTGGTGACATTTGGCTCAAGAGTAGTCACATCCCAAACTGTCCCAAGGGGTCAAACTGCTGAAGATCCCTATGTGTCCCTGCAGCCTTTCAAATGAGTATCAATTCCTAACACCCCTGTCCCCCAACAGTTTTTTTAGCCGAGTCAGTTACTCCCTGGTTGTATGGCCCTTCATTCTCTAAATTTCTGTTTTGACTGAGAAGTGAAATCAGTATGAATCACCCACAAACTTTGGCCCCAAGGCTGCAGGCAAAAAGCTTTTATCTGGACATGTCAGTTTCTGCATCTGTGCTTTGTGAAAGATCCAGGTGTGTGATTCCCCCTCCCTGCCCTTACTTCTTCAGAGTAACTTAGTTCCTGTGTTGAGGCAAGACCGTTTGTATGCTTTACTATGAGTTCTTATTATGTACATGTGGTTTAGATCTGTATTCTGTCAGCTCATTAATTTGTCTACCTTTCTTCAGTGAATGACAAATGTGTACTACGCAAATGTTTGACATTCAAAACAGACAGCTTGGCGTTTTGTGCTTTTAGATCCCTTACTCCAACTTGCAGATTTACCTAAATTAGCATGACAGTGGCTCTGTTTCCTCATACTTGTACCTGTCCTTTCTGAGTTTTAGTTGGCACATCAGAGTTCCGAATGGGATCCATTAACAGCAATAGTTCTTTGAGATAGACGGAGAAAGTGTCCTAATGCTTTTAGGTGCGGAGTCCACAACATCCAGACATTGCATTGTGGTTCAGTGGAGTGATGACGATTGACTGGGACCCTCAGTTGTGTCCATTCCACTGACATTCGGCATCATGTCCAATCTGGAAGTAACTCAGACATCCACTATCGGATAATGACCCTCTTCTCTCTCTCTCTGGCTCTCTCTCACACATGTGCACATGCACAGAAATACACACATGCACAAAAACACATTGTGTTCCAGCCAAACTGAACCATGTCAATGTTCCAGAATGTTCTATACATTTTCTTACTTCTAAGTCTCTGTACATGCTGCATTGTAATAATAATAACAGTAATAATGACAATGATGACCACTGGTTTTTAGAACAGAGTCCTAAGTTCTGTACTCACATCTTCTCTTTGAGTGTTACTATTTTGCCATTTAACAGCTGAAGAGCTCAGATTTAGAGCACTTGAGGACCCAGCACAAATTTCCATCTGACACTACATCTGCTCCCTTTGCCTCAGTTGCACTCCTCCCTAGCCACCTGGCTAACTACAACTTATCTTTGGGACTCAGAGTGCTGCCCCCTCACCCCTAGGGTCTCTAAACCAGCCTATCCCTATTGTAGCATGATGCCCTCTGCCTTCACTGGTTTAACTGGCTAAATCCTCTATTAGAGTCAGGCACCACATCTGTCTGTTTGGTACTGTGTTTCCAAGCTGAGTATAGTGCTAGACTGTCATTGCTCAGGGAAGGTGGAATGAATGGCTAAAAGTGAATAGGCAGGTGGGGGAGGAGAATGCCCCCCAGCAACCCCTCATCTCTTGAGGTTGTGACTCTTGAAGCCCCCACCCCTCCTAGTCCATAGCTGGCGATTAGTACATATTTGTTGACTGACTGACTGAGTCTGATTAAGATGAATCTGAGCAATTTGCGACGGGAACTTCTGGGGTCAGCCAGTGCTGCAGCCTGGCAGGGAGACAGGGGACTCTGGTCCTCTCTCTGAGTTGCGAACAGGCCATCTTCTCTTTGGTTATGAGGTTGTTGGAAGACTGGTGGAGACTTCCTGTTTTCTGATGGGAACCTAAATATCAGTTATGTAAGCAAAGAACAAAGTGATTCCCCAGTTGCTGTTCCCTTCCCAGCAAGCTTTACACCATTAGAGACAGATGAAAGAGCCCTATGGAAGGCAGACCTCACCTGATTTTGTGCATGTGTGTGTGCGTGCGCATGCACACATGCCCATGTGCTTGTGTTCACGTGCCTGTGTGTCTGTCCATGGGGATCAGGGAGGGGTTCTGTTTTGCCACCAGCCTCTCAGGCAGAGGCATTGCTGTCATCACAGTGAAACATGTGGTGTCAAAGTGGCAGCAGCAATTATGCCACCATTTGGATGTCTGCACGATGGCAGCATCTGCTGATGCTTTGAGACTCTTCTGCCAGAATTTCTCCTGCCAAACCACCCAAACCATATGTTCTCATCAGCAGTAATACCCGCATCCCAGTCTTTCAAGGGTGAGGCATCATAGATCAACGACCGACATCTCATCTGGGATGAGCACAGCTTGTGCTTGGCTTTGATAACTGAGGGGAGCGGATGGGATGTTTTGCAATTTTGATTTCTGAGACAATAGGTATTAAAAATAATGTTGAATTTACTTCTCATTCATAATAATTGATGGTGTAATTAATGGATTAATTAATTACAAAGAGCAGTATTTTTCCAAGGCCTAATCTACTGACTCGTTGTGAGAAGCATCATTAAACAGAATGGCGTGAAGGGCTTCACTTGCAAGCAGGTGTTTTCCTAAGTGGCAGAAGATATTTTCTTAAACTTCTGGATGGGAAGGATTCTACTCATTTTCATGACAAGTGGTAAACCTGTTAAGGGTAGGGATCCATATTCTATTCCTTTCCATCCCTAGGAATGCAATAGCATTGCACACTTCAGAGGTACTCAGTAACTCAAAGAACATTGACAAATAGGTTTATTTAGGAGGCATTACTTATAGTTCAGTCACCAACATATTAAACTTGTTATCAAATGATCTATGTATAATGTGGAATCTAATGAAGAAAATAAATTAACAAACAAAATAGAAACAAACTTATAAATACAGAGAACAGGCTGACAGCTGTCAGAGGAAGGGGTTTTGGTGTGCTGGATGAAAAAAGTAAAGGGATGAAGGGGAGATAAATGATGATGGAAAGAAATGACTTGGGGTGATGAGCATACAATACAATATACAGATGATGTATTTATAGAATTGTATACTGAAACCTTTAACCAATGTTAAAGGTTACATTAACCAATGTAACCTGAAACGTTAACCAATGTCACCCCAAGAGATTCAATACAAATTTTATATATATCAAGAATTATAGCAGAAAACTCTTATTTTTAAGTTAGATTTGCAGTCTTTCTAGAGTTTTTTGGACAGTCCACAGTTCCTTTTATTATCCTTCATATATGTTTTTTCTTCCCTAATATATATGCCATAGAGTATTTTTACCTACATACGCAGATGAAGGCTTTAAGCGGTAGAATTTTTAGCATTTTTTCTACATCTCCCTAACTTTTTAAATTAAGCAGTATTAAATATGTCCCTAGAATTCAGCTCCCAGGAAGGCAGGGTTGTTTGTTTTGTTTATCCCGTGCCCATCAGCTAAGAGAAGAGTGACACACAGTAGGTGTTGAATATTTGCTGAATAAATTAATGAACCCCATATTCTTTCTAACCTAGTTGAGAGTGGTATATTTAATCATTGTTTACAATTTAATACTATCTGTTAACATATTTTTGAGGAGTATTAAATACTTTTTCCTTCAATTTCCCTAAATATATTCTTTTTGGCCTTTACCAATTTCTTGGTTTGTCTTTCTGTAAAACTAAAGACCTAGAGCTTGAATACACACTTGAATTATTTGATGGTAATGACATCATTCGGCACTTGGAGTGGTACCAATCACACCAGTAGGTGCTCAATACGTATTTGTGCAAACATCGCTGCCTGTCTTATTGACTATCCGGCCCCTTCTACATATGGGTGCCTTTCTGCTCATAACACTTTCTAAAACAAGACTGCATGCAGTTCGTCCCTAGTCTTTCATACTGTGTTTATCTTTGACGGTTGTCTACCAGGAGTCCTGAATTTTAGCTTGACTACACTTCGTCACATACCTCGTTTTTCTACCAAGGCATTCTTTTCTTTTTTAAAATTCTCTATCTTCCTTTTCCTCTCCTCTTTGCATCCTTTCAACCCAGATTCAGGGCCACATTCTTTGGTCTCTTCCTTGGGCATTCTTGGCTCCTTGTTTCCCCTTTTGTGGTAACATTTAACCCGCTTTACTGTTTCGTATGCTTGTCTGGGTGTCTTCCGTCTCTCCCTTTAGGTGTTGAGCCTGTCCAGCTCAGGGAAACTAGCTTTTTCACCTTTGTATCCTTCCTCCCTCCCTCCCTCACAGCCACCTGACCCTGACACCCACTCAGCCCCCAGCATGTTTGAGACACTGTAAATGTCAATAGAAGGGTGGGTGACAGCTTCCCTCAGGTACAGGTGCGGTTGCTCTCTGAGTGGAATGGAGCACATCTGTGATCCGGCATTTTACAGTTACCATCTCTCGGTAAATCCTCAGAAATTCTTTGAAATGAGTATGATCATTAATCCACTTTATTCCTGCAGAACAAGAGGCTTGGAGCTACTGAGCATAGTGTTGGAGTTTGAGTGATTTGTTTACCAAAAGCTTTGTCTTTCTCCCAGGCCCCTGTGGCTTAGTGGGTTGGAGGTTTGCCTCATAAACTGAAAGGTCACTGGTTTGATTCTCCATCAGGGCACATGCCTGGGCTATGGTTTGGTCTCCAGTTGGGGCACATCCAGGAGGCAAGCAATTGATGTTTTTCTCTCACATCAATGTTTCTGTCCCTGTCTCTCTCCCTCCCTTTTGCTCTCTTTAGAATAATTAAATAAATAATTAAATAAATAAGTAAATGAAGCTTTGTCTCCCTACCTGCTCTGCTGCCTATTTTCTATCCTGGTGTATTGTGTGGGCCAGAGGGGCAGAATTTACACGTCTGTCTGCTTGCTATCATCTGCCCTGACAATGGGAGATGCAGTTCATACGTGGGATAGCACCATGGACTGGTTTCTTGCCAGTGAGTAGTGAGATGTGGTGTGGATCAGCTGCCTCTCCTAGCTCAGTGTGAATAGTCATGGGACCCTCCGGGAAGGCCTGTGGGGTGCAGCTTCTGAGTAAATCACGCCAGGTTGCCCCAACTCATCATTTTGTTCTTTGTAAAGAATAAGTCATTACGTTTCATCTTTTTGTCCTTTTGACACCTTTATTGGCTATGCACATTTATAAATAAATGAGATTTCATAACAATGCAGTCTTTCTCAGTTAAAGATAATCTGATTCCACGTTATAGAAATTTTGTGTCACTTAACTTGTGTCACAATGTGCATTACCAGAGCAAGGCTAAAACTGTTTACAAAGTGCTTCTTGGTTTGGCCTATGTTAAAAACAGCAACAACCACCACCAAACCTAGGACTTTTGGGATTTGGGCATTAGGCAATACACTTGCCCAGATGTTAAAAGTTAATTTCTAAGGGATGGGGAGATCTTGTTTATGGCGTGTGAAGCAAGCTTAAAGGGAATTAGTTTAATTGTATGAGAATATTAAGCAGTCTTCTGCTGTCTGCTGTCAATAATGCATGGGTCCCTTAAGGTCCTCCTTTCCATTACACTGATTTTCTCTCTGTCTGGATGGAGTTCCCAATATCATTAACATGCTTCACATAGTTTCTCTCGAAGCTTGGGCTGGGTTAAATCATTTCTACTTATGCAAAATGGATTGGCTAAAACCTTTTCCCAAATACCTGCCAAAACAGCTATTTTTGTTTTGCATGTGACACATGGTTAGTCTCACACAACATATTACTCAGTCACCAGTTAACTACATTTAATTGTGCTAATTGTGCTGCTCTCTACCCATCTTCCCAGAAAAACTCCATCCCCCACCCAAACACCACATCTCTCTTCTCTTTTTCCTGACTTTTTTTTTTTTCCTACCTTTCATCTTAAGGGGATTACCCAGATAGATTTCAGTAACAGTAGATTGGCCTGTGCTATGGAACACTGTATTACAAATTTCTTTTGACCACAGTCCGCAGTAGGGATTAAATTTACATTGTGGCCCAGAATACACACCCACAGCCACACCCAACTCACTCCACAGAAGCTGTTACAAAACAGCTTTGTATTAATTTCCTAGGGCTGCTGTGTCAGTGTATCAAAAAGTGCTTGACTTTAAACTACAGAAATGTATTGCCTCACAGTTCTGGAGGCCACAGGTTTGAAATCAAGGTCAGCTTGGGTTGTGATCTCTCTAATGACTCTGGGGGAGGATCCTTCCTTGTCTCCTCCTAGCTTCTGGTGTTCCTTGGCTTGTGGATGCATCACTCCAGTCACATGACTGTCTTCTCCCTGGCTCCTTGTGTCTTCCCATTACCTTCACTCTGAATATCTGTCCCTGTGTCTGATTTCCCTTTTCTATAGGGACACCAGTCATATTGGATGAGGACTCACCCTAATAACTTCACTTTAACTTGACTACTTCTGTGACGACTCTGTGTTCAAATAAAGTCACATTCTCTAAGGTACTGGAGTGGGGATGCCCCCAATTAGGGTCTCACCATATCTTTTGGGGGTGACAAAATTTAACCCATAACAAAAATTAACCCTTAAATAATGCCCTAAGGCCTTTTATGTTCTCTCATTGAAAAATGTGCCTTGCTTCTCACTAAATTGATTTCACATCATTTTGAAAATACTGTTTAGGACAATGATTCTGCATTTGAACTCTTTTTTTTTTTTTTATCTTCGGTTTCCACCTTTAAAAATGGAAGTGGTAATCTCTACAAGTTTGTGGTAAAAAGTAACAAGAAAATATGAGAAGGTATTCAATAAGTTAAATATAATGAAAACAAAGTAAAAATGAATAGGAAAGTATGAGCAACATGTCTTTATCTACTCAGTGAAACTACATAGAACCTCTTATGTCTGATAGGGTCAGGATCTGTGGTTATAATAAAAAAATTCAATGAAAGCATTGTACTATTAACAATTATATACCTATATACACATACTGTGCAAGATATAAATTATTTGTTTATTCTCTAGTCTTTTAACATTGTTTCCCAAGAGTTTTGTTTGTGACATTGTTTTAAGAGTACCATGATTGACATTTTACATCATTTTTCTTGCATGAAACCTACTATCATTTATAGTTTTCTTTTAGAGGTTTTTAAAATTATTATAATGGAATTAATTAAAAACACAAAGTAATCTGAGTGTAGAATTCTCAGAAGAACTTTCTCTGCTGATGTAAAAAATAATCGACTATTTTTCTGGAAAGTTTCACAGTTGTCTTGCTCACATCTAACATGATGACTGGATTTTAAAAATTATTTCATTCAACGTAATTATCTTCTTGTTCACACTTTTTTTTAGCTTCTGCAACATTTAATTAGATTAGAAAATGTTGCTAATTTACGAAACTAGCATACGCAGTTTAGGGCCAAACCTAGTTGACTCCCGATGAGCGCACAGCTCGGTTAGTGGGGGCAGAAGTGGAGGTGCACTGGGGAGATGCATAGTGGCCAAGATCCTTTAGTCTGACATGGAATGGGCTCATATTTCACAGAGGAAATCTAGAAAAGCAGTTGATTTGGTGAGCTGATTAAGTGCTGCTGGATTGAGGGAGTTTCCCTGATTTCATAACCACTATGTGAATCAGTTCTCAGCCGCAGTCTAGATCAGCAATTTTCGGCCAGTGTGCCCCAAGAATTTGTAAAACATGCAATACCTGACGAATTAGTCGGGGGCACTGACCTCTTTTCCCTTAGATTATCAAGTTAAAAAAAATGACAACAACCAACACAACAGTAGCCACTCAGTGTGAATGAATCAAAATTGTACCTTTCTTTTGTCCAATTGGCAAAAAATATATTTTAGGCTATGTCACAGAATTTTAGTAATTAGTTTATGTATGCCATAAGATAAAAAAAAAAAAAGGTTGAAATCACTGTTCTGTACAATTTAGGGGATTGTTCTCTAAACCTTCTGCAGCCCTCCCCACCTGTACATCCACCACTGATTTAGGACTTAGAGTAGGATTTGGAAGGCAGATCCAGCCAACACCAAGAGTGAAACGATGTGGAGAAAGCAATGAGCTTTCATAGGTATGTGTTCTTGTGCCTGCTGAGCTCCGAGGGTGCTCTTACAGCAGACTTGGGGTAGATGCAGTTATCTCGATCCAGAGATTATTGGCTCCTCCTGGCTGTCCTCCAGGCAGAAATTCCACACCTAACAGTGGAAGAGCTTTCCCTACTGATATAGGTGACTTTTTGACTGTATCACTAATCTTGGATAGCAAAAATAGCAAAATAGTTTAAGCTGAATTTTGAAAAAAGCAGATGTGTAATCGTTACTAAGTCTTTATTAGGGAATGTCAAGTGGTGTTTCATTAACTTAGTGAGTTAATGCCAAAGAAATCCACAGGAGGTCTGCAGCCTGGCTTGGAACAACTGAAAACATTTTCTTTGTAACTGTCTTAGCCTTGGATCACTTATTCATGAAAGGAATATGCTTTGACTTTGTTCGCTTTTAAGCGTTCTCTCAGCAGATCACAGCCCTCCACAAACTGGTCTAATGCTGAAAGGGTAAGACTGGTGAGAAATGACAAGTGTAGTGCATGAACCAGGCTATGAAAGAACCCGAAATAAAGGCGTCTGAGATGGAAAGTACCATGGGCTGGCAATAAGCCATCGTGTCACGTTATATTTGTACATCACTTCTTCGTCAGCTGTGCTTCTCTTACAGACAAGATGGCCCCATGAGAAAGGTACTGTCTGTGCAGTCTTCTTCCCAAAGAAATGGGAGGCTAAGACATTGAAATGCCAAGTAAATGACAGTAAGCTAAACAAGCAGATGGATGATAAAAGTAGAAATTAAGTGTAACATATGATACAGTAATGAAAAAATCAATATGATCGACAAATGAGAGAAAACACAGATCAGTGATATTCAAATAATACATAATTATAAGCTTAGTAGAGATTAAAAGATTGATATTAATATGTGCACAGACTCACAAAGAGAATGATATGAGCAACTATGTGCCAGTAGTTTTGAAAATCTAAATGAAATGAACAGCATTGTCTAAACTATATAGATTGTTAACATTGATCCAGGAAGAAATAGAAAATCTGAAGAGATCAAAACCATAAAAAGGAGACTTCCAGCTTTAGGTCTGGCATGTACAGAGTTAAGGAGCTGTGACTCCTTGTTACAGAACAGGGCCAAGTGGGTACAATATACTATTACCTAAAGGACCCTCCACTAGGTTCGCTTGTCTGCCACCAGAGGAAAGACGTCTCTCAAAGCCAGAGATTTGTGAAAAGGAAAGGAAATGTTTATTTAAAGTTATACAGACTTAAAGTAGTGACCTAATGTCTTCATTAAAATATCAAAGTCCTTTAGGATACCCACAGACGCACACAGTCCTTCCTTCTCCCTCTGCCCTAAACTGGGGTACCGTATCTCAGGAAAAGTACAGGTCCGTGATCCAGGCTCCTGGCACCATCAGCTGTGTCGCCATCCAGGCAGGATCTCCAATTAATCCAAAGTCATGTGGCACCTTCTCATGGCCCACCAACAAAAGTCCTTACACCCTTCTTCCAGGCAAAGTCTCTCCTGCTTCCTAGGCCACCTTGCCAAAGGGCGCAACCCAAAGCCATGTGGTTAAATCCCCGTTCCAACCTTCCTCTGTATCGCCATTTCTGACTCCTCCTACAATCAGTTACACCTGCCAGCATTCCTGTATTATTCCAAGTTTACTGGGCTGCCATCGTGAGTCTGGACATATGTGGCCCCATGTCATGGAGCCAATCTTCTCCAAGCTCCCACGCAGGCACTGTAACCAGGGGGACCTACCCCCCAGTTACATTTTGGGTGGAAGTCCCTTCCATCCCCCTGGCTCAAAGCATGGCCACAGCTGTTTAACATATCTATGCAAACAGTTAAAGGTTATAAATATGTTAAATGACCATGCTAGAGGTTAGCTGTGAAGCTGTTGCTGTACAAAACAGCTCTGCATGTCCCTGCTCCATGTGTCACTTCCCCCAACTCATACCTGTGGGGGAAGGGGGGAGGACATCTTATATGTCCCTCTAATATTTCCTGGACACCTTGAGTTCTGGACCCCATTCCAAATCTCTATTTGGGGCGCCCTTCTTGGCTGCACCCTGTATCATCCTCACGTTCCTGCCACTACAAAAGTGCTGGATGAACTGACTTGGCTTGAGATTTGGTTACATGGAGCAGAGACCACTAAATGCCGTAAACTGGTAAGAATATGTTAATAGCAATGTTGATGAATTGCTGGAGGCTGAATGCAGAGAAGTGGGGATTGAAAAAGCTCCTAGGGGCAGTAATTCAAGTGGGTCCCCATGCTTCATAAGCTTTACCCTCTGGAAGTCTTGGGTACTCTGGGAGAGGATTCAAGAAAGCTCCTGTCACATCCCCAGAAAAGGGGGGGGGGGGTAGAGTACCACCAAGAAACACTCCAGCTCTTCTTCCTAACATAGGCCTAGTCTCCAGGGGGAAGGACTTCTCCCCACATCATTTCTAAAGCCTCCTCCCAACTGTGGGAAGAAATCTTGGCCCCACTCAAGCTGCCTGCCACCTTCCCTTTTCACCTAAGGGGAAAATGCTACTAAATAAAATCCATAGTCAACAGGGGAGAGAACTTCAAGGAAATAGACTAGAAATAGCTAGGGAAGTGATGGGGCAGAAACAAAGTTCTACTCCTGGGGAGGGACAAAGCCCTTCAAGTCCACACCCCCCAAGACATGCTTACTAAGACTTAATTAACACAGAAGATCTGAGAATATCTTTCTCCTCTATACCCTTCTGCCTCACTACCAAACCTTCAGTAGTACTAACAAAGGAGTACAGCTAAAGAAACTGAAACACATAGACTGTGTTTAAGAAGCAGTAGAAAGGGAAGCTCCAAAGCCAGGAGGAAGGAACAAAGAAGACCATCATAGGAATCTGAAGCCTCAGGTATCCATAGCTACAGTAAATACTAAACACAGGTCATCTCCTAACCTGGTTAGTATAAATTCTCACACTAAAGGCCTGTTCACTTCAGTACCTGTTATCCTATACAGCTTTCCTGTTCTGCTTTCAATAACAAATTTCAAAGCATGCCAAAAGGCAAGAAGGAAGAAAGACTGCACATGTGCACATGCAGTCTGAAAAGGCAAAACAATCATCAGAACCAGACCCAGATACAACACAGCTTCTGCGATTATCAGACAGAACTTTAAGTAATTATGGTTAATACATTAAGGGCTTTAATGAAAAAACTAGAGAGCATGCAAAGCCATATTGGTAATGTAAACAGAGACATGGAAACTCTAAGAAAAAAATCAAAGAATCAAAAGGAATTTATAGAAATAAAAAATACAGTAACAAAAATGAAGAGTGCCTTTCATATGCTCATATATAGATTTATCATAGTTCCCTCCCCCCAAAATCTGTGAACTTGAAGATATGCCAATAAAACTTCTAAAACTAAAATGTAAAGAGAAAAAAGAATGGGGAAAAAACCAAACCATTCAAGAACTTTGGGACAATATAAAATATGTAACATATCTTTTTTTAAAGGATTTTGTTTGTTTGTGTTTAGAGAGAGGGGAAGGGAGGGAGAAAGAGAGAGAGAAACATCAGTGTGTGGTTGCCTCTCACATGCCCACTACTGGGGACCTGGCCCACAACCCAGGCATGTGCCCTGACTGGGAATCTAACTGGCGACCCTTTGGTTTGCAGGTTGGCACTCAATCCGCTGAGCCACACCAGCCAGAGCTGTAATGTATCTTTTGTAAGAAAGAGAGAACAGGGCAGAAGAAATAATAGTTGAGAAATTGTCAAAATTAATGACAGACACAAAACCACAGATCCATGAAGCTCCCAGGATACCAAGCATGGTAATTACCAGAACAAAATCCCCCGAAAAACCATAGATACACATGTTTTATTCAAACTGTAGGAAACCAAAGACAGAGAAACAAGCCAGTGTCAGGGGAACATGAGGAAGTGGAATCAGAAATCGAAAGTCTTCCACTCTTTTTTTCCACCTCCACCCAACCTTGCCTTCTTCTCTAACAAGATAACAAGTCCGTAAGTTTTACAAGCATATTTACCTAACTTTAATCTGTATTTTTATTTGACCAAGTCCTCTAAGAAGTTAAAAAATGGGAATGGGGAATGAAGGCAACTACACAAATTCTTTTATATGGCTAACTTTCTTACCAAAACTGGACAAGCACAGGATAATAAAACTATGGACAGATCCTACTTGCAAATACAAATAAAATAAATAGAATATTAGCAATGGAATCTAATAGTATAATCTAAAAAATACATTATGTCCAAGCGGTATTCTTCTAGGAGATAGTTTAAGATATTTGTCAACTAAAAATGTTGATTAACAGATTGAAGGAAAATTTTTCACGAAATATTTGTTCAGTCTTACTGCTGTTGATTGCTGGTACTCTGATTTCAGCATGCATGGTCTACAGCCCAGGATCTTGGCAATTATTCTCTTTCTGAAGAAAGAAAGAAAGAAAAAGAAGGCGAGGGTGGGCATGCAAAAAAGGTTGTAATGGCAGCAAGTAGAATAAGATTGTGATAGCTGAGCAAGATGTCTCATTACATTGACCTTTTCTTTGGGTTATTGTTTCTTCTTTATTTTACCCAGTTTTCTAAGTTCCCACCCTTGGTGTCATCTTAAATTGCTTCATCCCTAGGTTTCTCACTGACTAGCTGTGCTTCCCTTAACCAGTCTTACTCCCTCTTTCTTCATTAAAAGGACATTTGCTCTTTGGAACATAAAGAAGACTCCCAGAAAAAGCAAGTTAAATATACATCATTGCAACATATGATCAAGTATCATGTGGATACTACAGATCACAAGTACAGTAGGAGTTGAAAGATGAAAGCTGTGGATGTAGTCCAGGAAGACAAAATAAACTAATTAGATTTGAAGTAGGTCTTAACATTTCAGATTGCCATTTGCAGATGTACAAGGGTGTCGTAGGCCAGGGTCGCAGCATTGTTAAAGTCCTGAGGTGGGAATGTGTATGTCAGTGTCCTGGTTACTCTGCAGGGAAAAGTTTATATTGAGGAGGAGTTGTGGGAAATAAGTATGGGAGAAGTTTGTTTTTGGATTGTATATGATAATGAAAAATAGATAAAAGTTTTGGAGTATTCATCTAAAGGTTTTGGAATGTTTATTTATTTGATCCCCCATTCAACAAATATCAAATCTCTATACTACCACCCAGAGTGCAAGTAATAAAAGGACGTGATTCCTGCTTTCAAGGAGCTTTGCAACTAAAATGACAGATGTGTCTATAACTGAAAGAAACTGCGACAGGTGCTGTATTGGTGGGATGTATGACAGGGTATGGGAGGCCCAGAAGAAAGACTGATTAATTTTGTCAGGCAAGGGGAAGAATAACAAAGAGCTGGGAAGATGTAATCTCAAGTAAACTACCTTGGACAATTTAGCATAGATGATCCATCTCTGTCAAACCCTCAGCACTATTTCTCACTCAGTGATTGGTGGGCGTTGGAGGTCTTCCATCTGTGTTTGGTCATAGCCTGACCCTGTGTGTATGTGGGTCATGGCTTCAGAGCCTCGTGTGGCAGGTGGATGAGGGTGGCTTGCTGGCAGTTGCTCCAAAACACCTTTTATTTACTGGTTCTTCCGCGTTCTTTCCCATGGCCATTTCTCCTCAGGCAGAGCTGTCCTGTTTGACAGGTATTTTACTACCAGGTGTAGAGGTTGCTTCTACTTTCCCCATGTGTGTGTATATATCAGTCTGGTCATGGAGGAAGCCTTCCTGATGCCTTCCCAAGATGCTCTAGGGAAGCAGAGGGCTTGTTAAGAGTGCACCTGGGAACATCGTTAGAACAGTACCTGCTGAAATGTCAAATTCATTGCCATACAGTCTTTCTCAAGCCTGGTCCAAATCAAAAAGGTTTGTTACTTTTCAAGAACTTGCTAACATGATCTCATCAAATACTCTTTTGAATGGTATTTAAAGATGGCATTTATACATTAAGACCCATTAATCAATTGAAGAACTTTTAGAAAAGTATGTATTTGAGGAGTAGAGGAAGTAGGGGATGGGAATGACTAGAAATTTTCTATTCTTAGGCAATTTGCATAAATTTACAATTCTTTATTACCAATGATAATTTTTTTAGCAAGATTGTTTTGTTTTGGACTTTTTCCAGTTTCCTAGTTAAACTCATGAACACTTTGAAACTTTGAATATATCAGGACATATTTTTGGAATTTGAAAAATGCTTTGTTATTGCAAAAGCTAAAAAAAAGCTTCATTCCTTGGTTTATTAGTCCATGTTGCTTGATTTATATGGTGCTGCTTATACAGCCTTCTCAGTCTCCACTCAGAGTTCCATTTTTGGTTTTCAGCCTGGCAGAAGTAAAATTTCAAAAAGGATTCTCTTTGACCATCGAGCCACACATTCTATGAGTTTGTTTTAGTGTTTCTATGGAGATTGTCTTGTCTTTGAGAAAAAAACTGTTTTAAGAGTTAGTCATGTAGAAAACTGAGCTTTTTAACTTCTGGTTGCTTGTGTTACCCCGATCTCCCATAAAACTGTATTTTAGTAGCAGTTTATATACTTCCTTTCTAATTGTATTTTTAGCACATAAGGGATCCTTAAAAATTCCTTTATAACTAACTGTTCCCTTTCTTAAATAAATACCTAGTGCATCCTAAATTACGGTAACCAAGGGAACAGCACCCCATGTCCCCAAAATAATCTGACTTCTTTGCTTCACGAACACAATTATTTTGCTGCCCTGAAAGCTGCACAGACCCCAGTGGACTCCCAGAATGGTTTGAAAAGGGAGAGATGACTTATGGGGAGACTTTCTGGTCATGAGCTCCATGTGAGCATAGCCTGGACAAACATGGACTTCAGCCCCTTTCCAGGAACAAGAAACAGTGCGTAGAAGTAGTTCCCCCATGAGCAGATGCCAGGTGCCTTGGGAAATCGGTTGACTGAGACTTCCAACGTTGATTGAATAGACACCTCCTCATAGGCAATGGCAGATTTCTCCAGCTTTGAGCCTTTGACCTGACAAGTCCAGAAGTGCACCCTACAGAGCCTGGAGAAGCCTCTGTTTCTCCATCACACTATCAAGTCAATTTTTTAAAGTTTCTCTTAATGCTATAAACGGCTTGACTCATGGAGACGACCAGAGAAAGGGGCTGTGGACAGCTAAACTTTTTTGAAATTAAAAATCATTCTAGCTGCCAGAAACCAGCTTCATGAGTTCAATCTCCACTCAGGCTTAAACATGTGATTTTATTTGATAGAAAAATTATTTAGGAGATATTATAAAAGCATTGGAGGGGCAGACTGTTTAAGAGAAATATAGGGAGGTGGGGATTGACAATTAACACTTAAGGAATATTGTTGAGACAATATATTCATTTCCCATTGAGGATGGAACAAATACCAAGTGCCAGGTGCTGTGTAAAAGCTAAGGATACAGTAGTAAGAAGAAAGGCAGGTATAGTTATCAAGAAGCTACTTAGAGTTATTCTCATTCATTATTACTTCATACATCTCCAAAATAGTTAGAACACTGCTTAGCACATAGTGGGTACTCAGTAATATTTGTTGAGGGAAAATATGAATAAATGTTATGAGTGAATTTCTGAGATATTGGAGATGTGTTATTTTAAAAAAATTTTTAGCTCTTGTACCTTAGCTTATGTTCATGCATTTAGCGTAGTTTGCCTCTGAAACCCCAGTTGATTGGAGAGGAAATGCCCTTGATTACAGACATATAACTAGTCTGGACTGATCAGATTGAAATCTAATGTAGGCACCTAATTTAATGAGGAGAGAAAAAATTACCCAAATAAGAGTATATGTAATTATGCTAAATTTCATGACTTCAGGGGTCATAAATGGATTTTTCTTGATGTTCATTTGACAGGAATTAATTCTAGTTGTTGCTGACTGTTAAGCAGTGGCTTGCAGGGTCCTTTATAATAAGAGGACATTAATTCCTGTTAAATTATGATGAGCTTCCTACAGAATCATACATTTCATTCATATGAATGCAGCTAATAAGGAGACAGTGAAAGACCAGGAGGATCAGAAGGAAGCATTTGCTGCAGAAATTGAGAGGGAATAGACCGTCCATTTCAATGAGGCAAAGTGACAGGGAAGAGCTTTCCAGTGGGTGTCATAGCTTGGGCTGCCATAGTGAAATACCACATAGTGTGGGCAGAAAAATGTAAGAGCAAGGTTCCAGCAGGATTTAGTTTCTGGGGAGAGCTCTCTTCTTGGCTTGTAGATGACCACTGTATCCTCATGTGGCCTGAGAGCATGCAGAGAGACAAGGAGGGGGAGAGAGAGAGAGGGAACCAGAGAGTCCACAATTAGACCATTCCTATCAGAGCAGGGCCCCACCTTCAGGACCCCATTCAATCTTTTTTTTAAATATATTTTATGGATTATGCTATTACAGTTGTCCCATTTCTTCCCTCATTCCCCTGCACACCCCTCCCTCCCACATTCCTCCCTTTAGTTCATGTCCATGTGTCATAAGTTCTTTAGCTTCTATTTTTCCCACACTATTCTTGCCCTCCCCCTGTCTATTTTCTACCCACTGTCTATGCTACTTATTCTCTATACCTTTTCCCCCTCTCTCCTCCTCCCACTCCGCTATTGCTAACCCTCCATGTGATCTCCATTTCTGTGTTTCTGTTCCTGTTCTAGCGGTTTGCTTAGTTTGCTTTTGTTTTAGGTGTAGTTGTTAATATCTGTGAGTTTGCTGTCTTTTTACTGTCCTATTTTTTATCTTCTTTTTCTTAAGTAAGTCCTTTTAACATTTCATATAATAAGGGCTTGGTGATGATGAACTCCTTTAACTTGACCTTATCTGAGAAGCACTTTATCTGCCCTTCCATTCTAAATGACAGCTTTGCTGGATAGAGCAATCTTGGATGTAGGTCTTTGCCTTTCAAGACTTCAAATACTTCTTTCCAGCCCCTTCTTGCCTGTAAGGTCTCTTTTGAGAAATCCACTGACAGTCCGATGGGAACTCCTTTGTAGATGACTGTGCCCTTATCTCTTGCTGCTTCTAGAATTCTCTCCTTCATTTTAACTTTGGCAAATGTAATTATGATGTGCCTTGGTGTGTTCCTCCTTGGGTCCACCTTCTTTGGGACTCTCTGGTAGTCTATTTCCTTTGCCAGATTGGGGGAGTTCTCCCTTATTATTTGTTCAAATAAGTTTTCCACTTGTTGCTCTTCTTCTTCCCCTTCTGGTACCCCTATAATTTGGATGTGGGGACATTTAAAGATGTCCTGGAGGTTCCTAAGCTTCTCCTCATTCTTTTGAATTCTAGTTTCTTCCTTGTTTTCTGTTTGGTTGTTTGTTTCTTCCTTCTGGTCCACTGCATTTATTTGAGTTCTAGTTTTCCTCCCATCACTGTTGGTTCCCTGTGCATTTTCCTTCATTTCACTTATTGTAGCCTTCATTTTTTCATCTAGTTTGTGAGCAAAATCAACCAATTCTGTGAGCATCCTGATCACGAGGGCTTTGAACTGTGCATCTGATAGGTTGGCTATCTCTTCGTTGCTTAGGTGAATGGCTCTGGGGCTTTGATTTGTTCTCCCATTTGAGGCATTTGGGTTTTTTTTTTTTTTTTTTTTGGTCTGGTCATGGCTGTTACGTAGTGAGGGGTGGAACCTTAGGTGTTCCCCAGGATGGGGTGGCCCAGTTGCTGGGTAGTGATGCTGTACGTGGGGGCAGGGTCTGAGAGTGAACAATGGTGCTTGCTCCACTCTCTCTCAGATTCCAGTTCTTTCCGCTGCTTCCCCTTCGCCTGGATTATCTGCGCATGAATGTGGGACCCCTTGGTCAGCTAGCCACCTTGCGCGGCCTCACTGGATCTGCACAGTTGCCACCCCATGCCTGGTGTCCGCTAGCCACCGCCTATGCTCCTAGGGTCTTGCTAGCTGCTGCTGCCTGTGTGCTGAGGTCTGCGCCTCTACTTTTTCCTGCCATGACTCTGCCCCTCTTACTGGTCTGGATGAATGGTTGTTGGACTTCCGTACAGTTCGATTTTCTGTCAGTTCCGGTTGTTTTCTTGTTTCTAAATCTTTGTTGACCTTAATTTTGGTTCTGAGAAGAGGCACAGTGTGTCCACCTATGCCTCCGTCTTTGCCGGAACTCATTCAATCTTAATGACCTCCTTATAGACTTCATTTCCCAATGCAGTCACTTTGTGGGTTAGTGTTGCAATACATGAATTCTGAGGACCACAATTCAATTCATAGTACAGGGATGGCTTTGGGTTTGAACTCCAGGTTTTTCTCAGCTTAGCCATTTTGACTGTGGCCAGTTGCTTAGACTCTCTGAGTCTTAGTTTCCCTAGCTACATAGATCACACAAGTAATAATCACATCTGAGTCAAGAGATGACAGTGAATTAAACAGATGTATGAAAGAACTCGCCATGGCAGGGCACATAGCAGGGGCTCACCAAATGCTAGCCCTCTCCCTTCTCCCTTATCACAGTATGGCCACTCGGATTTTGTCCTGTGTCTGGGCAGGCCGGGCTCCAGGTTTGCAGGCACATTTTTGGTGTAGAATCCTCTCTCAGTGATTAGTGGATCTTATTCCAGGATGGTATAAAAGTCTTTGGAAGGCTGGATCAAATATAGAATGTGAGACTATCTGAGTAAGTGGTGATGTTGAGAAAATATGAGGATTAGCAAGCACATTAACTTCAACGGAAATTATGGAATAATGATGCTAAGGAAGATATTTTTAATGATTTGAGTAAATGAAAGAATGACCTTAATTCTCTTCTTTTAAATTATGGGATTAGGCTAAGGGCTTTCTTTGATGAGAAAATAAAATGGAATAATTTTCAGTGGAATTTCATTTTAAAATTATGTCCATCTTTAAATATTTTTTAATAATCTTGTCAATGGTTAATGAATTAAACATTATGTATAGCAATGTTGTTTTTATTTCTTGCACTGCAAATAAGACTCATGAGAAAAGATTTTATATCTTCTCTGGGCTTTTTTCTCATGGTATTTCAAATTAAATTCACCAGGCCAAGTGTTATATGTAATTCTAATTTATGATTTTAGCACAGATGTTAATAAATGTCACCACAGTGTGTGTGCATATATATGTATATATATGCTTTCTTTATTATCCCAAATTAATGAAGTTTTTATATATAAACATATATAATATGTAAAATATATCAGTATAGCCTGAACATTGGCACTTTTAAAGAGATAAGCATATTTTTCTCCCTTCGTGCCAAAAAAAAAATTTGATCTTATGTTATTCCAGCTGTATTTCAATACCTTTGTAGATTTTTAAAATATGCTGTTTGTCCCTGCGTATTAAGCCCTCTAATGAGCTAATATCAGCCCTGCACTACGGTGTGTCTGTGGCATTTCCACAGCTCAGCAAACGCATCTCCTTTCATTCTTTCAGCCTGTGAGGTGGTTGTCAGTTGGTGCTATTTAGTGTGACAGGAGGGAAGAAAATGAACTGTGTTTTAAAGTGCTGTCAAATTATTATCTTTTTTTGGTCCCAGTTCTTGTATTTGGTATTCAAAAGAAACCCTTTATTTTAGGGCATTGAGTACAAAATTAGATCAGTTCCATAAGATAATGACCGTACTTTACAGCTATGAGCTGGTGTGATTACAGGGTAGTGCTCACCGCTTAGAGTGATTCCTAGATGAAGTACACTTGTGTCTTCTTATTTTCTTTTGTGTTCCGCCAGCCTCGGACAACATATTGTGCCGGCGGTTTAATGCTCCCAAATAGAGTGTAGTGGAATGGACATAATCTTTTTGCCTGCTAAATTGTTCTGGTGCTTTGGTTTATCTACTCATTTGTGAGGAGAAGTAACAAAGAGCATGCATTGTTTGATTCTAGGGGGAAAATTGCATGGAATAAATGAGGATCAAAATGCAAGGAATGAAAAACAAAGTCCACTTTTTAGATTTCTTTTTCTCGAGGTTCTTTTTAGGATTATGATGATACTTGCTGTGTATAAGGTGGTCCGTGACTTTTCCTTTCTTTTCTATCGTCAGATGCATTGCAGCTACGGGATTCCGCAAATCCAGAAATCCTCTGCACTATTTTCTGCTTGTCTTCCTTGCACGCACGCTAATTGCACTATGTGGTCATTTAAAAGTTCTCTGTACTCGAATATTTTTAGTGTGTGTGTATGTGCGTGTGTGAACAATCACTCTGGGACTGATTTGGAATAGTGAAGCTTTAACTATGCTTTTGAAACATCTGAGAGATTGTGATATGATGCCCCAGTGCCAGGCATACAATGTAGCAAATGGCTTTGTTAAGTCAGTTGGATTTAACCTGAAGACCAGGAGACAATTATCCAATGTTTCCATTAGGGGGTCCAGATTTTTGGTGTTGCGTAAATTTTTGTCATTATTTGATTTTAGTTCTTAGCAAATAAGTAAGCTTGGAGGTTACTGAATAATTTTCCAGATCAGTTTCTGGCCCAGACGTCAGCTGCAACCAGCAGGATTTCAGACATGCCAGGGCCTTATTTACTCATTGACCTCCCTGGCCTCCCAACCAGAAACCAGGCAAAATAAACAATAAAAAATATATACATATGGCTCCTCTCCTGCTGTTTTCTTGGAATATAGTCTTGGGGGCCTAAGCCAAAACTCTGCTCTAATGAGGAAGAATAAACCTTATGGGAAGGAAATTTTCGTATATCAAAGTGGATTTTATTTTCTTAATTTTGAACATTAGATAAAGTTGGCATAGGCAACAATTTCATACACAAAGATTGGAAGGTCTTAAAGTGGTGGAGTCACTTCACCCAGGGAACACGATAAAGAAATGTATGAGAAATTACAAAGCCAGTGAAAACCGCCAGGCAAGTTAGAATGACCCACTTTTGAGGGAACAAGTTAAGGAGGGTGTTTCTCAGATCAGCATGTTGCTTACCCTTATGCTAGGCACTGTAGAAATTTCAAAGTTAAATCAGACCAAAGTCTAGTAGGAAAGTACATGAAGTGCTGTGATATAAGAACAACAACAAATGCCCAGAGAAGTACAGGTGGATTTTTATGAAAGGCAAAGTAAGGAAAGGTTGCTTCTAGTTCATTGCTTCTAAAAGTGACTGCAGACCTGCTCCTTGTGGGAAATGCAACTTCACAGGCCACACCTGAACCTATTCTGCATGCGGGGCCCGGGAATCTGTATTTTGATAGGGATGCTCACCAAAATTTGAGAAATATGGCTTTGTTCATTGCATAAAGAGAACCAAGGGGTTCTTGGGGGAAGTTGTGTTTAAGCTGGGCGGGAGCAGCCGACCAAATCTGAGTAGGGCCGCAGGAAAGCAAAATTTGCAGAGTTCTTACGCTGCCACCAATTTTAGTGCCTCCATCTCCTAGAATGAAAGATTTATTTTACATTTAATCTACAGTCGTCATGGTTTTCCATAGGCTGTTTCCTCGGTTTTCATTCTCAGTGGAATTGTGAATCACGGTGATTATATTTTGTATAATAGCCTTTGCTATATTTCAAGGAAAATATTAAGTTCCCCACTGTCTTTTCTTCCCCAAGCTAATTAATCCTCATCTGTCAGCCTTTTCTCCTAACTTCCTACCCTTTTATCATTTTCATTGCTCTCGTCTGGGCTTTCTCCTAATTTTCCATATTTCTCTGAAGTTACAGAGATCCAGACTGAACCGGGCGCTGTGCTGAGGTCTCTGCCCCTGCAGGCAGACTGGGTTAGCATCTTAGCCCCACATGCTATTTTTCTTTATGAGAATTTACCTAGAGAGGAAGCAGAGTGTAGGATAGTATTTTTTAACAAAGGACTTCTTTTTAATTTTTTTTATTGATTGACTTTGAGAGAGAGAGAGAGAGTCAGGAAGAGAGAGAGAAATATTGACTTGTTTTTCCACTTATGTATGCATTCATTGGTTGATTCATATGTGCCCCGACCAGACCTACAACCTTCACATAACAGCTTGACACTGTAAACGACTGAGCCATCCAGCCAGGATGAGGACAGTATGTTTAACATCTTGTCTTTGGACTGTTGGGGGAATTGAGATTCTTAGGTTTATATAGGAATCAGCCACCATCCGGAGACTCAATAACTATCATGACATCCACATAAATTAATTTTATCTTTTTCCTGATATAGTTAGCTGTAATAAGGATTAGTGAAATTTAAAATCTGTTATTTTATCTTCCTGTGTTTTCTTAGACAAAAAGCCCAACTATCATGTTGGGGATCTGCTGTTTTTAACGTCAATGAAGGAGGCCTTCTGTGTTTGAGAACGCATGTATCCGAACAATAGGTTAGATGTTGAGCACGGTGGCCTGTCCGGGTCTGCACAATAGGGGAAACTATCCGTCTGTCACATCATCAATTGTGATGATAAAGTGGTTACAGCATGTAAAAGAACATAGTAGGGGTTTAGCAAATGGAAATTATTATTTATATGTATTGACTCTATGTCTCCCATGTGCCTTTTCATCCCACATGATTTCGTGTTCAGCGAGCCCTAGAGTGTTTGGATGGTGTCTGTCAAATGGGGTCATGTTTTTCTCCAACTGCACCCTGTGTTCTTATCACTTTCTTATTTTTAAGTTTCTGCAGGTAGGGGATGGAGGAAAGCTTCTGTTTTGAGAGTTTCCTCTGCCTGAGCTGGCCTTCTCTGTTGTGCATTTTGCCACAATGTAATGCTTGTCTAGAATTTGGGCTTGAACTAGAAGCAATAAAAGAGGACATAGTACAGAGTGGGTTTGCTGAACAGCACCATGTTGAAAATTTAAGGCACTTTGCTATATAATCATTTAAGTTTTCACCAAGAACATTATTTCTGTACACAATGGCAGGCAGGAGAGGGGAATTTCTGACCTGGAAGCCTGCAACGTGTTGAAGACTAAATAATTGTTCTTAGCAGAACTGAGATGGTGGTGTGGCTGGTCTCAATGTGGCCTCTCATAAGGGAGGGTCAGTTTTCTTGATCCAATCTCCCTCTAACTCTGTGACCTATGGTGTATGTTGGTGATGTTGGCATAGTTTACCCTTGTGGCTGCAGAAACCAATGACACCCCATCTACCCTGCATCTGCATTGCATTGTCAGTGAGGGAGTTTGGGAATGTCCTTGTACGGGTGCTATTTTGATGCCTTGCTGCTCGATTAGTAAGGCTCAGTTCGTATGATTTCTTCTTGCTCTGCTGGCTGGAATACCTTTTCCTATCTTTGTCATTCCTCTTTGTCTTTTCTCCTTAGGCTTTTCTTTGAATTATCTTGCTTACAACAAAATTCACCTGTCTGAAAACAAGCTGGGAAAGATCTGCATCCCCTATGGCCCCAGTTCATGAGCAGGGAACTAGGAGCTCTTATGAAATCAAGACTGCCACAGAAACTAGTGAGCAAGGAAGAGTCCAATGTTTAAGGAAAGAACCAGAAGAAAAGGTTCATGGATTCGGTGACCTGGTCAATACAGCACATTTGAAATCGTTTAGAAAATTAGATGTCCTAGGTGATTTCCCTTTCCTTCAGGCCCTGGCACTGGGGGTTCTCCACTGCAAAAATAAAGTGTAGTTATTTTCACAGAATTCAATTTTAAATTTAGCCTGTCTTTTCTTATTTTATCTTTATAAAGCATTGCATCAGTTTTGTATTTCTCTGCTACTTCTTGGCCTACAAGAAACCCAACACATGGGTTTGGACGATTTTCTTTCTTGGAACATGCTCGACAAAGCTGTACATAATAAAAGCATAATTTTCTCAGCAGGAGAACAGAATACACTACCCTTTCGCAACTGGGCTTTAAAAAAATCTAAAGAATACACTTCCTTAGATACATTTGGCTTGTATCTTAATATTTTTGCAGTGACATCTCTGCTTCAGAGCATTCCCAATTGAAAAATACAAAATTTTCTTTTCTTGATGTGCTGGGGAAAAAATAGATTCTCTTGCCAATTTCAGCATGAATAACCATGGCGCCTGTTTAACTTGTTCTCTTTGTAAATGACAAGCCTAGAAAAATCCTGCCATTTCACAATTTCAAATGTGTTCTCATTTTGATCTAATTTATTCAGCAATGAGTATGGATGGTGTTCCGCACACTGATCAGCCTCTTGGTTGGTTACATGCCTTGGGTGCTTCATTCCTAGATGTTTGTGTGTTCTTGGCATGTCTGAATCAGGATGGGCATGGAGTCAGAATCCTTGGAGTGGGAACAGATGCCCCAGGTCATTAGCTAATCTGTCCTCCTGCATCACTGGAGCAGCAGAATTGCACTTTATTCCCCAGTGTTGGCCAGTTTCAGGAATGCAAAGCCTCACTAGACCATCTTCTGCTTCCATGCTTCAAATATCGGTGGCTGTGGTTTAGGAAGATACTAGACTGTCTTGGTTCAAAAAGAACAACTGTGGTGTCAGAAAGGAACAAAAATAGTGGTAGACACAACTCCATGTGCCTTCAGATGGTTCAAAGCAGCTACATCCTAGGACTAACTTTGGAGGTCTCCCTCGTACTATTGGCTTTGCAGGGTCCAAATTGGCCACTGAAATATGCTTTGTTATGGCCTTGACCACTTCGATGGTGAGAAAGAGCCTAAACATCCACACCCATCTTCCAGTATAAGAATTTTTGCTTTGTTTTGAACTCTATTCCTTGCAATTCAGAGCAAGCCATCTTTACACAGTTAGATGGTAGTAGTCCTTGAAACTTTTAAAAAAATGTTTGCCATATTAACATTAATGATATTTCATTTATATGATATTTGACTCAGTGTATTTTATACATTTTCTATAACTGGGGGGAAAAGATGTGCTTTGTTCTCTTAAGTGTAAGCAGGAAGCCACTGGCAAAGCAGGTTACTTCTAAACTCTATCAGTGCTGTATCCACTGCACAACAGTAACTTGGCTTGAGACATAAACAGTTCGCATAAAACCTTGTCCCTTGAAAGTACTTAACATTTTCATAGCCTACCCCAGAGACTGTGCCCCTTGGGTGAGATTTTAGTGGGACGTGAGGTCACCTGTGGGGTGCCCTTGTTTATTAGGTCCCAGTTCAGAGGGCAAACACACAGAGGAACTGACGAGACTCTCTCTTGCTGGCTCCTCTAGCATCCTTCACAGGTGCAGATCTGTCCACCTCCTGCTGAGAAAGATTAATGTGTCTGACCTTCGGTTGGAGCAGAGGATGAGAACCACAACAGATGCTGGAGGTTAGGCAGTGTCCCAGGGAATCTGGCCGAAGTAGCCTGGATGTGTGCCTTGGAAAATACCAGCCACGCAGAACAATCTTGGGACTGTAACAAGGGAATGGGGGGTAAATAGGATATTGAGTCAGTTGTTTGATAGTGTGGGCTCTTTGGGGGTTTAAAAATAAACTTCTAGTCATCATTGCTTTTGCACAACCTGCTGTTTTGATAGTTCTTAAGAATCTACGATGATGTTTTGTTGTTTAATTCCTACTTTAAAAGTTGTATCATATTATGCAAGTTATTTCCAAATCACAGCTGTGGAGATCCCTTCACTGTCAGCTGGTAACAGGGTATGTTTCTCATTAGATAATTAAATCCCTTCCAGGGGTTTGATTTCGAATCATACACTTAAATAAACATAAAAAATATTGGGTTCCTCTTAGGTACTATGCTGCATTCTGGGGATACCAAAATGAGAAGAAGTGGACTTTGTTCTCTTAGCACCTGCCCTATCGTGGGAAGACAGAGAAGTAGATCTATAACTACCAAGTAGTGAGATGAGTGAGCGTAGCCACAGAAATGCATAAGGAAAACAGCTAGCACGGGAGATGTGGTTAACTCTCCTGTGGAGGGGAGCGTGAATCAGGACTGTCTTCAGAGGGAGCGTGATATCTGACACAATTTGATGCAATTCCTTTCCCGAAAGGAAAAAGAAATACTGTGGAAAACTTACTGGGCAGTCACAGCACTGGTGAAGTTGTATGAATGAGATTTCATGTACCTTAGTCTTAAACCACTCCTGATGGGAAAGACTTGACTTACAGGATATTAAAAATTAACATTTAAAAAAACAACTAAAGTAATTGACTCTGGCTTTACTAATAATAACATAGCACTGTTGGTGCTCCCTGTGGATCTTTTACAGCTAGCTGTCCTTAACATTAGACAAGAACCATCTTCCTTAGATTTAAGAGAGAAGACAATCACAGTCGATTTAGAAGTACTTTGCCCGTAAGCCAGTCAGAGCTGTTGAACACCTGCTGAGTGGGGGCACAGGGGTTCTCAGGTGGGCGTTCTGTCCCCCTTTCAGTCCTCACTGACTGGGGTCCAGCCGTGAGCATGTCACTTAGAGGAGTCTCACTTGCCTCTTGATTAAAATGAGATGTTTGTATGAACAATATCTATATTCTCTTCCAACTCTCATTCCATCACCAATGAAAACATCTTTTGATAATTTTTTACACATAAAATAGAATAATTCATGTGTCTGGAAAATTCCCTCATACTGGATAACCAATGTATTATTCTATATCACTTAGTAAATGTATTTATGTATGGTAACCTCATACCCTGAAGAAACCAGCTTTTACTAGGTTAGGAAAGAAATTACTTTAAAAAATAATATTGATGGAAAATTATAACAACAAACTTTAGTGAAAGAGTTAAACAACTTCTTTCATCCCCCCAAAGAGAAAAAAGACATTGCCATCATAACACCACCAAGCATCTCAGACTCCTTGCTGCGATCCTCATTGTCGCCCCCCAGGTGTCATCCTGCGTGCCTAGTCATCTGAAGGCAATGAGCGCCTTAGCAGAGACACGACTTGGCCTGAGTCTGCCTCGCGGTGTCTGCAGGTCCTGAGGACCCATGAGGAGTGTTTATTGACCCTGCTGCTCCCGAACCACTCCAGCCAACAGTGACAGATGCATGCTGCAGTTTGCTTAGGGAATTTGTTTGGATTTTTTTCAAATCAAAGTTCTGTTTTAAAAAGCTGTTTTGGGGGTTTTCATTTATTTTTTATTTTTTTTTTAATTGACATAACTTTGCTTAGTGGTACAGGTGGCTAGCAGAGTTGGAGTCTGCCTTCACGGTGCTTTTGGGCTCCGCAAGACAAAGATGTGCCTGTTGGGGCTTTTAGGAAATCACTGGGCCCAGAGAGAAAAGCATTCTTGTAATATCCAGACCTCTGAGCCGAAACTTCATCTAGTTTTTCAAAATTACCAACAAAGCAAAGAAGTTTTCAGATGAGGTTTTGGCCTTTCCCAGACCTCCTCTGCACACCCCTCACTTACGTTAGACTCGCTGAATGAAAGCCCCTCAGCCCAGGCTTCTTGTTCCCTAACCCCAATTACTGTTGTCTTACGTCATTAGTGCTTTCTGTGGAATATCTTTTAGAAGCCAGAACTGTTACTATGTCCTCTGATTTTATTTCTCTTATGTAAACATTCTTATTGTAAAACAGCTTAATGTCTCTGTTGCTGTTAGAGTTGCTTCATGGCTACTTTCATCTCTACGAGGCATTCTTACAGGTGGTTTAAGGCACTTCCACGTTTCTAAATAGACATGACTTGCAAGCCGGGGACATTGACCTACAAAGATCCAGGAAATTCACTGGACCCCAGTTTTTCTTATTTTCTGTTAATCTTATTATAAGGGTGCTTGAAGCAGAGGATTTGAGTCTTGAAGAAAAACTGGAAGCCGAAGATCCCCATGAAGATTACTTATAAGATATAAAGCAGAGATAAGAGTGTATCTGTTACATTTCTTTTTAGACCTCGGATTTCCTTAATCCCTAGGTGTGATGGGATAGCGTCTATGTATCCTCATGACTGGATTTGCGAGGGAAGGGTGGAATTTTGAATTTCCACATCCTGCCTTTTCAATACTTGATATATTTATGCTTGGTGTTACTGCTTTATATTTTTTTCATTTTTAACTATGTCCTATCACTAAAGCCAGGGCCCCTTGATGGAGTTTAAATGAGATAGATGGCAATCTGGAGCTACTGAGTCAATTTCATTGGTTCTTCTGACTAAATGACAAAATCACATGTTGGCTCAAGGGACACTTCATCATATTTCCAGGATAACCACCTAGAGTGTTTAAGGAAAGTGGGAAACATTTTATATGAAAAATCATTTCCTCAAGGATGTCCAAGGCAGGATAAACATGGAAAGTTCGTTTAAATTTTAAGCCCATTCTGATTTCTATAGCTGATTGTAAAAGCAGGGCCTGCAAATCTAGCCTACAGACTGGCTGCCTTGATTTCGTAAATAAAGTCTCAAGGGGCAGCTTTTGGCATACAAGGGTGGAGCTGAGTGCTAGCCACACTGTCTGAATCACAAAACCTAAACCTGACCCTTTACTCAGAAAGTTTCCAAAACCCTGACTTAGAGTATTACCGTTGCTTAATATTTATTAGGACAATTTAGCTGATATTAAGTTGTAAAAAGGAAGGGGTCTTGTTGATAAATCCGTACATTGTGGTTTCTGCTTTCCTAGAAGTGTTTGATGTTTTTGTTGCCCACTCAAAAAGGATGCGGTGGTAGGAAAGGCTGAACCGAGATTGTGTGTAGACCGAGATTGTGTGTAGACAGACAGCTGTGATCAGCTCACGGAGATGTCCTGCGGCTCTTATTCTCATCCGCTCTCCCCTCAGTTTCATATTGAGTGGGATTTCTCATTCAAGTTCTAGTCCCAGAGGATTCGAGGGACTCGACAGTTCCAGAAGACATGACTAGAGCAAGCTCTGATCTGCCACTTAATCCTTTGGTGAAGGCTGAGGAGCAGAGAAAACTCTCTATCATAACTAAATTCTTATTAATAATTTAAATTCTATAAATTCCAAGGATTTGGCAGCTTGACTCAGGAAAGGAAGGACTCTTTCCTGTCTTTTTTTAAGAGAAAAAATACAAAAACAGATTAAAGTGCCCTTATAAACCCAGCTGACTTGTTTTTCAGCTCCCAAAGGAACACTTGATTCTCAATTACACTATTTTTCGTTTTTAGCAAATTGCTAAGAAACAGTAACTCAATTTATTTAAGTGATTTCTATCACACATAGCCTTTCAGACAATTGGTTTATTATGCTCAGTCATAACAACGGTATTTTACTTCTATCAATTGTGTTTTCAGCAGTGCTCATAACATACCCAGTATGACATCATTTATTAACTTTCTAATTTTCCGTTAGCCAATATTTTCCTGCCTCAGACAATTTTCCTGCCTGTTGATATTTGCATAGTTCAATAGAAATACATCTTTCAAAAGAACAAATAAAACATTCTTTGAAGGTTAGGTAAGATGAATATATATGAATATATCTCAAAGAACAATTTTTGTTTTTGTCAAATTGCACTTCCAGTGTTTTAACTTGAATATCACTTTGCATATTACTTAAACATCCCTTTCAATTTAATTGTTTTAATTTTGTGGTTCGCTATTTAGTATTTTCGCTGAGAGCATGGACATTTTTAAAAAACATTTATTTTCTATTTTTTAGATAAGAAGTTATAATTCAGTTTTTATTTAATCAGTTCTTTCTGTCAGCAAAAGTAATTAGAACAGATATGTGGTCCTGTATTAATGTTTCAGTTTGGTGTCTAATTCTCTGTTGAGTCTTTCAGTCTGTTGCTGAAGGGATCTAAGTCTGCATAAGGCACCTGAATTGTTTTTCTTAGCCTCCTGTTGTGTTTTTGGCAAGTGACCACCTGTATAGCAGTTAAGCAATTGTGTGCTTGCATGAGTTTATGAAAGCAACTTTTGGAGATCTTATATTTTTGTCTCTAAACAGACTTGAAGAGGAAGCTTTCTGAAATAGTCTTTTGGTTAAATTTATATATTTTTCATTTTACTGAATGTATTTCCTTTTACTCTTGGCTATATCTTGAGCTTCTGACCTCTTGAAGATAGAGGCAACTTTCGATTTGCAAAGAGAGTGAGTGAAATGCAAAAGGCAGGGGGACAAGTGGGCTGAGCCCCCCCCCCCCCCCCCCCCGGTGTGCTTTAAGCTCGCAAAGCCCTCACCAGCTTTCCTAGTCCACAAACTGACTATTGATGATACTGAGATCTGCAGGGTGAGGACCTTTGTCTGAGTCACCCAGCAAGTGACAGAAGGAAATTTTCAATGCAGATCTGACAGGCACTAAAGGCCAGGAGCTGCTTCTTGCACCCCTTGCCCACCTGGAGCAGACTTTATTTATGTCACCTTTCCCTTGGGTGGTCAAATTTAATTGACTGCTCCATCAGGAGAGACACCCAATTCTCTTTCATAGCCTTTACCCACAATGACATTCCCTCCTTGTTTGAGTCTGACCCATTCATTCCTGAACTGGACTGTGCTGCTTCCTGCCCCTTCTGCCACCATTTCCAGTTCTCTTCCTGCCCTCGGCTCTTGCTTGTGCCTCCCTGACCCTCCTTCACTTTTTCAGTTCCTAAGGGCAACTTGTGATGGGAAAGTGCTTGTGTTGAACTTGAGCTCCTCTGGCTTCCACCAAATCCCACCTTGAAGCTCTGGGACCTGTTCAATCACTGGCAGCAACTGGAAGGCTCTGTGTGGGGGATAGAAGCTTGGTAGGACATACCGCCTGAAGGACAGAGCTTGACCAGGGGCTGCAAGAGGAAGTTGGGGCACGGGTTATGTGTGTGGATCGTATGCTTGCATTGGGTGTGAAAGGGTGTGTGGTGAGAGAGATAGAGGCTGAAAAGGTGACTGAAGCTGGGTTATGGACCCTGGAATGCAAACATAGGATTTGGAATTTATTCTGTTTGCAGCTGAGAACTGTTGGGGCTTAGTGTCAGGAGAAACTGGCCTTGCCCCGTATATAGCACAGAGAGTCTATATAGCACAGAGAGTCGGTGATTATTTATTGAATGGCCAGTGATTGGGCCTGGGCTTTATGGGTCCTTCTGTAAGGGAAATTAATTGCATGGGAGGAGAGTGAAACTAGAGGCAGCGTAACCCATTAGGATGCTAGTGTTATTCATTCTCCCTCTTCTCTGCATGTAGGATTCATAGGAAATTAGAGATGCACTAAAAGGAAAATGATCTGGAATCATATTTCTAGTTGATATAGTCACATTTACTACTGCTTCATTTATACTTAAGGAAATCATACCAAAGGCTCTGTGGTCTATAGACAAAGTAAAATCTCTGACACATGGGCCCCTCTCTTCTCTGTCTCTGCTGCCACCCTTGTATCCGGAGGCAGGAATGAACCACACATGCCAGTCATCCCTGATTCCTCTAAGTCAGTGCTTTTCAAATTGAGTTATGACCCTATCCACAGATCGTGCAATGAAGTTAGTGGGTTGCAGAAAGCATTTGAAATGATACCTATTATAAAATATAAAATAACCCCTTGCATTGCACATCATAAGGGTCAGTTCTGTTTTGTGACAGAAGATATTTCCTATTGTGGGTTACCAAGAAGATTGAAAAACAATATCGTAAGTGAAAGGAGCTCATTACTTAGGAATACCGTAAATCTGTCTTTAGCTCTGCATGTAAAGAGATTATATAATCCATCATCCCTTCCAGGACACATTTCAAAGGGAAAGGGGTGGCTTTTAATTATACCACAGCAAGGGGCATAAACAGGGACTGTCTAAAGCTAATTAAGAAATAGGGGCACTCTGCTCTGACTGTATTAGTGATCTCCAGGGAAACTCAACCAGTGGGAGATATATATCCATATCTATCTAGATATAGATACATATACACATCTATATATGGATCTAAATCTAGATTGATCGATCTATCTACCTATCTATCTATCTATCTATGTATCTATCTATCTATCTGAGAAAGTGAGAGACTTACTTTAAGGAATCAGTTTACACAATTGTGGGGGCCAGGCAAGTCTGAAATCCAGTTCTGTAAGGCAGGTGGGGCAGCTGGCTGGAGGTAAGGTAAGAGTGGATGCTGCAGCCTGGAATCTGATTTGTGCTGGAGGGCAGCAGGCTGGAAACTCAGGCAAGGTTTCTGTGATGCAGATTTCAGGACAATTCCTTCTTCCTTGGGCAACCTCAGTCTTTGCTTTGAAGGCCTTTAAATGATTGGCTGAGGCCCACATAGATTATGGAAGCTAATCTGCTTCACTCAAAGTCTACCGATTTAACTATTTATCACATATAAATAAAACCTTCACAGTAACATCCAGACCGGTGTTTGACCAAACAAGTCTGCACCGTAGCCTAGCCATGTTGTCATGTAAAATCAGCCAGCATGCTACTTATTTGAGGAGCACAAATCATGATGAACACAACTATGAAGTTTTCTTTGGTGAGCCAGGGCTGTGATGAGGCTGGGTAACTTGCCAGGATTTTTGTTGTGCTGTTTATTTTCATTCCTAGTTATTCGCAAAGAACTTACTGAATATTGCCATTTCAACCTTGTGTCTTCCTAAAATACTCTTTTTTAAAAAAGATTTAACCTCTCACTTTGGCAATTTAGATAGCTTTTTAACTAGATGTGAGTTACATGTAATTGTTTATATTTAAAGATATTTTAATATTTTATAAGATGTTTTATGAAATATTTTAAGAAATGTTTGGATTGGCTAGTCTTCTTGGTACACACTGTTTACCATATAAAAATTGCTGCAAAAATATCTTTTTAAGCATTCAACAACTTGCATTTCTCTTGCTCCCACATAAACAGCGAAGGTCTGAAGTGCCCCAAGAATTTCTAAAAGCTTGGATCTCACAATATGGCAGGGACTGACCACTGGACAGCTTTGTCCCATAGTACACTGCCACTGAGTAGGTAGCTGGTAAATCCTCAGCAGAAAACTGGTGTTGCTGAGATTTTTGAAGCAGAAGAAAGAATTCTGCAAAGTCATGCACTGAAAAATGTCAAAGTGAAACTCTCCTCCTCTCATCTTTGCTGAACTGATAGTCAACCTAGTTCCTAATCCCTTAACTTTGCTTTTTTGTTTGCTTGCTCCAGAAGGATTGCTTGTAGAAAATTTGGAAACTATTGAAGAAGTATATAAGTATGAAGAAATAAAAGAAATTAATGATAGCTCTGATCTTATTATAGTATGACCATTAACATACGAGTGTTTCCCTTCTTTTTTCTGTGAGCTTTTAAAAATTAAGATCACCTTGGTTATTACTTCCATGTCCTGTGTTCCATCATGTGACTTAATGAGGGAACAATTTCCAATGACAGTAAGTGCTCTTTATAGGTGTTAGGTTTATCATCTGTACATTGTTTCATCTCCTTTGGACCTTCAAGTTGTTTTTTAAATTCTGTCCCCTTGCTGTAAATAATGCAGCAGTGAACAGCTTTATGGGTGACACTTTCTATTTTTTTATTTTTAAAAAGATCGCCTTCTTGGCTGGTTTTGAATATCAGGATTATAGCATTCCTACTGGGCCCTGCTTGCTTTGGGTCCTGAGGTTGGCTGGACAGGACCCAACCCTCAGCAGTTTTGGAGACCTTCACAGAGGGCTGAGCTGCTTGCTGGGCAGCAACAAAAAGCTCCTTCTTCAGAGGAGCCATTCATTTGGGCTGAGAGTGGTGAAGTTCACAGGTTGCTGATCAGGAGGTGCTGTCAGCCTTAGGGAGTCTCACCTCGCAGTGGGTTAGTGGAGGCGGCTCTCAAAGAACGGAGGAAGGGAGGTAGCAGTGCAGCGGAGATGGCCTCGCTGGGGATGCCTGGGTTCCTCAACGGCCGTGCGTCACCAGTGGAGTTTTAGCAGGGCGGTGGAAGGGTCAACAGCTCTATTAGAATTTCAGGTTCAGGTCTGTTTACATCATTTCTACTGACATCCAAAGTAGAGAAAGGGCTCATGCCTTAAGTAGTTTCTTTTACTCTTTTACTCAGCAATGAATATAATCTTCCTTAGTAGAGTGTCAAAAACCTTCAGATCACCTTAGTTCTGGGATCAGGAAGGCTTGTCTCACCCGGGAGAGTTATGACCCCTCCAGAAGCCCTTGATTGTGATGCAGTGTGGAGGGAATACAACTAATGTGTAGGGACTCAGAGTCTCTCCTGCTTCTGCCATTCTAGAGACTTGCTGCTGGTTCGTCGCACTGGTTCTAGAGCCAGACAGATCTCAGCTTAAAAACCAGTCTCCACCACCGGTTCGCCGTGTGACACAGGCTGCTTAACTGAGTAGACCTCTGTCTGCTCCTCCGTAGCTCAGATATATTACATCCACTTCTCAGAGTTGTTTTGAGGATTGGATAAACTATTTCCAGCAGTCCCACATTACCTGGTATATGACAAGGACACGTTAAATGAAACTGTTTTTATTTTTGTTACTGGATGGCCCAAATGGTATGTAAGTCAGTGTCCTCATGTACGAGATTGCCGTACGCAGGTGGGCAGCTCTTGCTCAGTGTCTGTACTGTGATTGGCACTACCTGGCATTAGTTAGTCAATAAGAAATAGCCCAAGGTGATAACATAACTCTTACAGACTTTATTCTTTAGGACTTTTCCTTCCTATTTTCTGTTTATTTTCATTATCTACTTTGTGTCTAGTGCTGTAAGGTGCTGGGGATTTAAGTGAATAAAACACCATTTCACCATTTCTGGCCTCCCATTAGCTTTGTGGTCCAGTAGTTCCCAGATAACGAACATATAAACCTTTGACTTAAAGCTTAACCGATGATGCATCCCATCTGCCTATGTCACACCCTCACGATTCACAGGCCTGAAGGCCCCTTTGTCCTCCCTTCAGTTTGATACCCAACGTTACCTCTGCTTTGCCAGGAATCTTTTCTTGAAAGAACGGGTTTCACCTCTCAGAGTTCAGACACAGGCTGCCAGCTTAGCACAACTTCCAGGACTGGCTCTTCACAGCCAGTTCCTGATTTGCTCAGGGGCTGGGCTGGCACCAGGCACTGCCCCTCCCAGGGACAGAGATGAAAATCTGCTTCTCAGATCCTGCAGACAGGACCCACCCATCAAGACAAGCCTCTGGCTCGGGGCCCTGAGCCAGGTTTGAGGTCCGTCTGTCCCATTTTGATATCTGAGTTTCTAATTTCTGACAGGTTCATTTTGATATTCTGGTTCCTGTGCTGTGCTGTTTTGTTTCCTGAGCATAAACCAGGATAATGTTATGTGTTGCACACAACCCTCAAATGGAAAAAAACAACAACAACCAGAGAAGGCACATTTTTGTCCTTGATGTGGAAGCCTCTGGAAATGTTAGTCTTGCATGAAAAGTAGTTTGATGACACTAGTTTTGCAATGTTATTCTGAGCCCTCTGGTTGCATTTTTGGCTGATATTTATGCTGCCATTCTTGCGAATGGATTGGTCACTGAGAAGTCATAGTAGCAATGACATTTTTGCAGTGGTTGTGATTTTTTATTCCTGTTTCCAGTAAACTTAGAGGGCAAAATCTTATTACCTAAGTAATGTTCTGAGTAGGCAGCAAATAAACTCCCATGCTTATTTGGAAGGATACAAAGGGCTTGAAAACAGACATGAAATTGTAAGGAAACTCTAAAATGTCACAGCATATCAGAGGTGAAAATGCGTTCACGGTTATTCAGCCTACCTTCACTTACTTTAACAAAGAGACAACTGAAGCCAAGTTAAAGTGTTGCCCAATATTAGTCACATAGTGATTAACTGGAAGCAGAGGAACTGGGTTTGAATTCAGCTCTCCCTCCTATTATGTGACCTTGGACAATTTATTTAACCTCTTTAAGCTCTTTGTCCCTATCTATATGACAGGGGGTAATTACCTCAATCAGGTTTGCAGAGCTGTTATACAGTAAATGAGATAAGCTTGCCACTGGTTGTGCACTTCAGTAAATATTAGCTGTTATGATTGAGTGCAGAGAAGGGCAAGAACAAGGTGCCCTGAGCTGGACTGCACAAAAAGAAGACATTTTCAACAGGTGTCCGTAGTGGGTCAGCGATGGGTGAGGATATTCCAGGGGGAAAGGGCACAGACAGAGGCGGGGCTTTGAGAGTCGCACCGGGCACATTGGGAGTAACCCAGCTCGTCGCTGCGTGTGCTGCACGAATGCCAGACGGGAGAGGCAACTCTGAAGAAGTAAGTGAGACCGGATCATGGATGGTCTTGAATGCCAGGTCGTGGAATTTACACTTCAATTGTTAGCCTGGGAGGAGGAGGGGGGTCAGTGGATGGCTTAGTTGGGGTACGTACGTGCATGCGTGCGTGTGTGTGTGAAGTAAGAGACAGAGAGGTGATGAGACCTGCGCTAGGAGGCAGTAACTGTGTGATGGTGCACAGAGGAGAAGGCTGTCTTTTTAAAAGATGTAAATATGGGAGGTTGTGGGCAGTATATGTACGAATGTGCCTCCCTTTGTCCTGGCGAGTCTATTGCAGAAAAGTATTCAGAAACAATGGTTTAAAGCTAACACACTTCAACATAGTTTACCAAGCAAGTGCTGAAATTATTTTTAAAGTATAAAATATTGTGTTATTGTGATCTCCTTTTTAAAAATTTTGTATGTGTGAGAGAGTAAGTCTTCATTCACAAATGTTCAGAAAGAACTTTAAGTGTTAACAATGATTTTGTTTGTGAGGTTGTGCTACAGGCAATTTTTTATTGTAGTAAAATATATACAACTTACAGGTGAACATTTGAACCATTTCTAAGTGTTCAGCTCTGTGTTATCACATAAATTTCATACTGTTGTGCAACCATCACCATTTTCCATATCTAAAATATTGGTGATTTTTTCTTTATTCTTTGTACTTTTATATATTGTTTGAATATTTAAATTTTATAACCAAAACACCAATTTAGTTAAAAAATACAAAGGGAGGCCCTGGCCAGGTTGCTAATTGGTTGGAATTTCATCTCATACACTAAAACATTGAGGGTTTGATTTCTGGTCAGGGCCCATAACTAGGTTGCGGGTTCAATCCCCCAAGTATGGGAGGTATCTAATCAATGTTTCTTTCTCACATCAATGTCTCTCTCTCTCTCTCAAATTAATAAACATCTCTTTGGGTGAGGATAGAAAAAGCACAAAGTGAGCATTGGAGAGTAATGTAGGACAATTTCTCTGATGTGGGAAATTATATCCTGACTCAAGATCATGGCTGTTGGAATGAAAAGGAAGTCCAGGGACTGAGAGAAGGCCTGGTTCCACTGTTTCATCCCCTTGGAGAAGAGCTGCTTTCTCCTGAGATAAATTTGGCATGCCTGGATTTAGGACGTGAGGACCTATAGATTTGCACCAGTTATTATAGTAGCATGATAAGTGCAGCTAAACCACCAGATCCCTGATCAAACTGATGATCCCTAATGAAGCTGGTCATACCAATTTTAGGAAACCACAGTCTCAAATCCGGCTAAGGCTACATATGTGAGGAAAACATAGGTAGAGACAGAAATCCTTGCATTAGCATATAGCTGACTATGGGAGATCCTTGCTTTGTTTCAGCAACAAGCATTTCGACTTCAATCTTATGCTGCTTACATTGGATTCCCTGATATCCAAATTCCTTAACTTACAGGAGCTTTTGTTGCAAAACCTTAATCAAAGTTCTCAAAGCAACAAAACATAAAATGGTTTTCTTTTTAATTCTCTGCAACAGGCAGGCTCCAGTGCCTCTGATCTAAAACAGAGGATTGAGAATATTTTAGCATTTTTTCCTCTCCTATACTCTGTCTGTCTTACTAGGCACATTTATTCTACAATGTGAAAGCCAGATCTTCCTGGGAGATAAGGGGAAAAAAAAACTCCATAAGGAAGCATCCTTCAATAAGAAACACATGGTTTTATTTAGGGACGTTTCTAAGGTTGCTGTCCTTCCAGCAGATTTTTAATGAACTCCTGCCATGTGAAAGCACAGTTGCTCTCGAGGAAGTGAGAAGGAACATGACAGGGTGCCTGCCCTGCAGGAGCTCATGATTTAGTCCTTGGATTGTTGTTGAGGTAAATATACATGTACACGTCCTCATACAAGGCCTGCTGACGCGTGCTATTGAGAAGCACACAGTGCTGGGATGGGTGGGGTTCTTCCTGGGTGACTGGCTATAGAGCATCGGTAGGGAGGAGCTGGCCTTGCGCCTTGGAATGTGGGTAACTTCGACAACATGGATCTGCATGAAAGGGTGTTTTGGATGGAAAGAACGGCCCAACTCAAAGTGCAGAATTAGAGATGTACAGCGTGATGTTTGGATAACATCTTTTATTGCCTCCTCCCCAAAGCAGAATTGGAGTCATTTACTATGGGATGAACCCAGGAAATATTACTAGGGCGTTAAGGAAGGGAGGCTGGGAAGGGAAATAAATCAGTAAAGGGTGTGTTAGGAAGCCAGTGACCACTGAAGGCCAGTGGAGCTCAGCCCCCTGGGGAGCTCTGAGGAACAGTTTATAACATGCCTCAGAGTTGCCCCACCTGAAGGCCAAGGAAGCCCCTGTCCACGGCTCTCAGACTGTCATTGGCTGAGGACTGCTCTCAAGGGCATTGACACTTTCCCTTTCAGCTTGCCAGGCACAGCTGCTGAGTGCTTCTGCTGCTAGAGTAAAAAAAAAGAAATCTTGGTGTTTTGTAGTTAGAGCCCTCGGCATCTATTACAAAGAAAGAGAATAGAATGTTGAGGTACCTCGGTTGAATGAGAGGTCAGTGGTTGTGTCAATGGAAGAAACTGAGGAAGAGAAGACAGACACAGTAGCATGCCATGCAGTGTCTTGGGAGTCAATGAGAAGGAGATTTTCAATAAGGAGGGGAAGTAACATTTTGCTAAAAGGATAGTGATAATTGTGCCTTCAGACCCCAAATTATCCAAATATGCATTGACCAGAGAGTTGTAATGGATAGGCTTGCTCTGTAAATTGGTTCTAGTTCTAGCTCTGCTCTTAGCAAGTTGTGGGACCTCGGGTACCTGCCTGAACCTTTCTGGGCCTCAGGCGCCTGTGTGTACCACGAGGTGGTGGTTTCCAATCTCTCCCAGCGCTAAAATGCAGTTTATATGGATTCAAAGATGCGGTCTGACTCTTACCTCACTACTTGTTTATTAAACTCTTAAGTGTGTGGCATGTTAAATGGAGAAGTAATCTAATTTCACACTTAAATAAAGAGCTAATTCAAATTACTTTTGAAATTAAATGTTCATAGAATAAATTTGATGGGACTAATAAATGAACTCTCCAGCATTCCTTTCCATCCGTGCCCACCCTCTGAACTATTTCCATTCTCTTTGTCCGCTGCTGTTCTTTCCCTTCATCTTGGACTTCAGGAATATTTTTCTTTAGTGTTGGTTTATTTTTACCTATGGTGGTTTTGGAGCAGGAATTATATCTGTTGGCCTGACAGAGAATTTTACATGGAGCATGTGTTTGAAAGATTAGTATAAGCAGTTGCTCCTGAAACAATTTAATCTTGCTTTCCATAGTAATGAAAGATGAATAATATAACACAGTAAATTGTGTCTGGAAGATAATAAATACTTTTGAAAGCATTTTAGCACTGACTGTGAATTATAGCTGACCCCCAAATCGGGAGGCGTGAGTATGACCAATGGGAACTCCGCCGTAGGTGCCAGCCTTTAATATCGGTCTTCAGCTGCTTGATTCATTTCATTGCTCCCTATCAGAACCCAGAGAGCCTGCTGTCTGTCTCACTGATTTAAAACTAAAAATGGCATCTTATGCCCATTAGGGGAGCCTGTGTTTAAACCACCATAAAACAGTCTTTTGTCTCCTTCCATCACTTGATCAACACACAGACACAAGTGGGCTGGGTTAGGATTTGAAATATAAATGGTAACAACCAAATTAACCCTGGATCTAGTCACTGTATATGGCAGAATTCTTAGGGATGTATTTTATTCAGAACCTCATTAATTTCCTGGGTATTGATGCTACTTAAGTAAACTCTATGAAGATCTTTTAGAAGCTTACCCTTACCTTCAACTACCCCACCTTCTGCAGGCACATTCATGACCCAGAAGTTATTCTAGAAATGCTTTGGAAATTAGTGCACCTCTTTAATCAGGCATTCGGTAAGACAGTGAAGTCCTGAAGTAAAGTATAGGCTTTTTTATGCAAAACTTTGGAAATATATGTGTGCACCTGTGATTCAGATTGTTATGTGTGGTGCCACCAAAAATAAATAAATAAAACAAATGGATGTATGCTCTCTCTGCCTTGAAGAAACTGAAAAATTGCTTGGCGAATGTAGACTACGTGCACGTTGCAAAGCAGCGGTCAAGCACAGACACCTGGAGTTTCCTGCAGAGCTGATGGCAGAAGGAATCAAGACATGACTCTGGTGAAGCTCCTTCGCTGTGTGTATTTGCCTGCATTTAATGTGTTTATATCTGCCTGCTGCTCTGGGGTCCAGGGGGGCGTATTTTCACACTGCTGAATCAAAAAGTAGGATTTGTCTTCCTTCTCTGATTGAGCTTGACAGGGAATTGTCCCTGTCTCGTGTAGTAAAAAGATCCCCAGCTGCACCGTTAAAGACTGGAGCTTTAGTTTTTCTATACTACCTATTAGCTTACATACTTGAGCTGAGATGCTTGACCTCACTGAGCCTTAGCATCCTCTAAAATTCACATAAAACTTCTCTTTTCTATTTTCAAAAAATGTTTCTAATAACAAAGATAGATATAGATATAGATATGTAACCTATACAGTGATATACAAACACCAAAAAGGCCTGTCTGTTGATCAACCTGCAAAGTTTTCCTCTTTTACGTCTGTTTTGATTCTATAATTCATTGTTAACATAACTATTTAAAAGGTTTAGTCAGGAAAATGCTCATGTCTTTTACATTTGCACAAGTTTGTTTTCAAGCCTAGAGATGTAATTCTGCAATCTCCTAAGTCAGTGAGAGAAAAATCTAATTAGCAAACCAGTCTTTTGAGAAAGGAGAAGCTCTTCCTAGTTGTTTGTTTCTAAAAATAATCTTTCCTAATTTGGCACAGCTGTTGGGCAGCAAGGATGGGATGTGAGTAGCCGAGTCTCCAAATGCGTGCGGTATTGTCGAATGCTTGCAGTGCTACTGAGAAAATTTTTGGCATATGTGTTTTGTTTTAACAACTTAGCTTACAGCATGCTTTTTAAATTTTGTTTTTATAGAATATTCTGGTTCTCCGGGATTCTTTTGAACTATTGCCGGGGGATGATTTAAGCCCTCAACTTGGCCCCGAGGACAGAAGTTGAAAACCAAAGATGAATAGCCATGTGGTCTCTTACACAGGAGAATTGTCCAGTTAATACGTCAAGTTGCCAAGCCCAGTCTAGCAGAGAGCATGTCTTTTGTTTTTGTTCTGAAACATTATATTTTTGCGATAGTTTCTGAAGGGCTTTACAGGAAACCAATCCATTTTATGTAGGAAGATGGCTATTTCTTAATGAGCTCTTCACTTTTAATCACTTGTTCCAAAGTGCCTTGCTGTTGGTGGTGGTAGGAGGAGGAGCAAAAGGAATAAAAGGAAGAATTAGGAATTGGAGGAGGAGAAAGAAGAGGAAGAAATCGTAATGATGCCCTTCAAATTATTTATTCTTTTATAATTTGCAAAGTGGTTTTATGTGTTAGTGTCTAATTTAACATTTAAAATAGCCCAGCAAGACAGTAGAAGTCACTAGTGCCGAAACAGGTGTTTTTAGCTATTGTTTCCTGCATGGCATACATCTTCAGCAAGCATGAGCTTTTGATTCAAAGTCTGACATTTTTTCTCCCAAACAGTTTATCCCAAATCTACATTCATAGCTCCACAAGTACAGTGTGGGGTTTAAAATGGAGCAAATCTACTTGTAACATGGTTTGGACCCCAGTGGCTTGCCCAGGGTGAGTGCTATATTCAAATCTGATAAATAAATGAAATAAAAATGGTATTATGAGAAGAAAGAATGAAACATAGATAAGTGTTACAGTTCATCTCCAACATAGATGGGAAATGCCCTCCAATTTCCCCGAGAAGAAAAATACTTTAATGATGTTAATGAATAGTATGGGGATAAAATCATGCCAAATACAGTTTATGCTATCTTCTTAGAAGCATGCAGATTTTTCAGAGTGGATGACTTGGCTTTAGAGAAGTCTGATAAAAATGCTCAGTGCATCTTAATCGTGGCAGCTGTCAGTGCACAAGCCCCTTCTCTTTCTCAGGGATACATCAACAGGAAATTAGCAGAAACTGCATAATTGAAATGTAATGACTACAGCCCTTCAATGTTCTCTGTTTTAGAAGGAAAAGATTCTGTCATTTTGATGGAACATAGTAAAAGTCAATGGCCACAAACTCTTATGGGCTGAACTGTGTGCCTCCCACCCCCCACCCCCCAACCCACTGCCCGCCAAACAAAAATCATATGTTGAAGTCTTGAAGTCCTAACCTCCTGTGATTTCAGAACTCGAATATTTGTAGATAGGGTTCTTAGAGCTAATTAAATTAAAATAAGGCCATTAGGATTGACCCTATTGCCATCTGACTGGTATCTTTATAAAGAGGGGAGATTTAGACACAGATACACACAGATAGACAACAACATGGAGACACGAGGAGACAACAAGCCAAAGAATAGAGGCCTCAGAAGAAACCAACTTTGCTGACACCTTGATCTTGGACTTCTCAGCCTCTAGAACTGTAAGAAAATAAAATCTGTTGTTTAAACCATGCACCCTATGATATTTGTTACAGCAGCCCCAGTAAACTAATACACTGTTTTAAGTCAGTAGCTCTCAAATCTGGCTGTATTTTAGAATCACTTTATTTTTATTTAATTTTTCTTTTCAACAATGTTAATGTCAGGGCTCCATCCTACAACGGTGGAGTCAGAATTGCTGAGGATGCCATCTGGGTAGCTGTGTTTTCAAACCTTTGCAGAAAATCTTGCTACAGTTTAGGTTGAGAACTACTACTGATTTGCATTGTCTTTCCAGAAGAGTTCTCAACTGGTTCCTTTCAAGGAGGGAACACAAATCTTTTACCCTCTGGGTTGTTGCAGCTCATAAGTCACAGAGCAAAGGAAGTCATGCCAGTGGATCAGTAATGGTCCAACCTGGCCGATCTTTAGAATTGCTTGAGTTCTCTTTAAAAATGCAGATTCATAAAAATTCTGATTTGTGAGTCTTTGGAGCACTGGGATGGGGCAGGAGTTTATATGTTTAAAATAGTCTATAAGTGATTCTGCTGATATAGTAGATTCAGAATGGCCTGGCATTTGTTTTTATGTATGTTTGTGTGTGTGTGTGTGTGTGTGTGTGTGTGCATATATGTGTTAGGTTGGTCAAAATTTTGTTTCATTTTTTCCATATGATGTCTCCAGTAGTGCTTAGTTGTATTTAACTTCATTCAAAACAATTTTGTTAGATTGTGTTATGACAGCTGTCATGTCAGTGTGCATTTAAAAAACTTATCAAAATTGGGAAATTTTTGTGTAGCCATTTTAATATTGAAGATGAAAGAAGATACACAGCATTCCTGGTGTATTTTGCTTTATTATTTCAAGAAAGGTAAAAATACAACTGAAATGCAAAAAAAAAAGATTTGTGCAGTGTGTGAAGAAGGTGTTGTCAGTGACTGAAAGTATCAAAAGTGGTTTGTGAAGTTTTTTGGTACTATTGCCATTTTGGCCAAATAATTCTTTGCTGTGGGGCTGTCTTATGCGTTGGAAGATGTTTAACAGCACCCCTGGCCTCTACCCACGAGTAGCCAATAGTGGCAGATAGCTGACATACTCAAAATATCCCAATCAATAGTTATTGGTGAAGCAGCACAATTTATAATAGCCAAGTACTGGAAGCAGCCTAAGTGTTCATAAGTAAATGAGTGGATCAAAAAACTATCGTACATTTACACAATGGAACACTACACAGCAGAGAGAAAGATGGAGCCCCTACCCCTTGCAACAGCATGGATGGAGCTGGAAAGCATTATGCTAAGTGAAATAAGCCACGTGGTAAGGGACAAATACCATATGACCTCACCTTTAACTGGAACATAATCAACAAAAGAAAAAAGCAAACAAAATATGACCAGAGACATTGAAATTAAGAACAAGCTAACAATAGCCAGAGGAGAGCGAGGAGGGGACAAACCGTGAAGGGTTTTCAGGAACTGCTACAAAGGACATATGGACAAAACCAAGGGGGAGGGTGGAAGCAAGGGAGGGAGGGAGGTTTGGCTGGGGTTGGGGGGGAGTGGTGGGCAAAAAAGCAGACAACTGCAATTGAACAACAATAAAATAATTTAAAAAATAGTTATTGGTGAAAATGAAAAATGTATCTTTTATTTTATGGAAAAAACTAACCCAACCCAATATGTAAGTCTTTATGTGTGTAAATATGCATTGTCTTCAACAAGAAAAAAATTACCTGTGTTGTACCAGTAAGGAGCCTGTTCAAGATTCTGGTCTGTGATTGTTTCCTGGGTTTTTTTCCCTTTATTAGACAGTTTAGTGACGAGAGTATTAAGGACACTGGGAGTGATTTTCATAAGTAGATGTAGAATTTTACAGTTCAGTGTTTTGTAGTAATGACCTCAGTTTAATCAGTATTTTCTCTTTCTAAAACCTGCTGTTAGGGCAAAAGGTCTGAGGCTAAACAAATTATGTCATTCACAATTGAAGTGTAAATTGAATTCCTAATTCCATTTGTTTGCTAATCATCTCTTCTTATGAATATACAAATCAGACTCTTTGGGGAATTTGCCTGTCCAGTACAGTCATACACACACACGCGCGCGCGCGCGCACACACACACACAACATATACATTTCATTGACCTAAGGTCATTGATCCCCAGCCAAACAAATTAAGATCAGGTTAGAAATTTTAAGAAGGCCTATGGAAAATTAAAATAAATGTCAAAATAATAACTGACATGTGTCATGAATGATATGTGCTTATACTCATAATCTTAAAATGACCCTGTGTGATAATGCTAGTGTCCCCATTTTATAGATGAAAAAACTGAGGCCAGGACAGAGGTGTCAGGGAACTTACCTAAAATCCTGGAGCTAGGCATTGGCAGAGGCAGTTTGATTCCAGAGCCCATGCTTTCGATGGTCATTATTCTCTTCCAGCCCTAAACTTACCCAATTCCTCCAGGAGCCCTTGTCTCAGGCTCTTTTGTTCTCTTTCAGACCCAATTCCAGCAAATTTGGCTCTTAGCTTTCCCAACCAACAGCAGGTTGGAACAGGCTTCCAATCAAAAACCCAAGGTGGGAAATTAGGAGATAGATATTTTTAGGGTGATTGGTCCCTTTACACAAATCTTTTATTTTCACTTCCAAAAAAAAGTAAGATAGTATGACTTTCTTGAATATAGTGGTTTCCTATAATAATCTTCTCATGTATTAAATTGTAAAAATATACATATGTGAGTAGCCTGTGTTTATAAGCCCATCTTAATACAAAAACTATTTTCATTTTCCCTACTATGTCCTAGTCTTCAGCTTGCTTGTATTTTCCTGTCCCTGCAATGGAGTGCACATATTTTCCATATTCAGTGTTGCACCTGTGCAAAGACATTTTCTATAGTTCCAAGTAGGTCCAGGTAGTTGTCAGAGTAAAATGGTTCTTTGATGGTATGCCTGGATTTGCACTCCTTTGTCTAAGCATTTTCAACAATTTCTGTCCAAATAGATGAATTTAAATCATCTACAGTGTAGGCTTTTGGGGTTTGACAACTGTCTAAATTGCCTCTAAATCTTTAGAGCTTGGCATACCATAGAACAAATTAGGTAGCCAATAAATGTTGACTGAATGTCGTCTAATACTTTTTATTAACACATCTTCTAACTAGAAATGCTATACACATATACAGTGCATATATATATACACACACATGCTCTGTATACATATACATATACATACAGGACACATATATATACATATATATGCCGTGTGTGTGTGTGTGTGTGTGGTCCAGAAGGTATCTAACCTTGTAATATGAAAAATAGAGACATTTATTGAACAAGATACAAGATACGTTGTAGATAGGACAGTGATGCCTCAGTCCCCTTCAAAGTAGGCACTGGGGGACCTCACACAATTCTCTCAATTACCATCAGCTGTCCCATTGTATTTTCCTAAATCTCATCCATGGTCTGAAACTTCTTCTCTTTCAGAGGATATTTTAGTCTTGGGAAAATCCAGAAGTCACAGGGCACCAAATCTGGATTGTAAGGGGGCCCAGTCATCTAGGTGATTTGATGTTTCTCAAAAAAACTCTGCACAAGACGTGATGCATGAGTGGGAGCATTGTCATGATGAAGCTGCCAATCACCAGTTGCCCATAGCTGCAGCCTTCTGAATCATCCAAATAGCTTCTGTGGAGGAATGTTGAAACGTAAAGCAAAATTTGATGCAGATTCATTTGCTCTACTGGCTCAGTCATTTTGAATGTGACAGCCACATAGTACACATGCTCACTCAACAACATCTACCCCACCCCCTGACTAGTACTGTGAAGTCATCATTGTTCATATGTGTGGATTCCAATTCACTCTCCTTAGCTGTCAGATATGTTCTTGTTATATTAACAATGGCTAGACTTTCTCCAGACAGGCACATATATATACATAAATACATACATACACACACATACATATATATGTGTTGTGATTTCAGGTACATATTTCATAATTAAGCTAACTTGGACTAATATCCTTGCTGCATTATTTACTCCCTAAGTCATTCTGGGGAAGTTAATTGACCTTTTCTAGTCTCATTTGTTTGTTTTCTATAAAGGGAGGACAATAATATCTACTAGTAGATAGAGATTAAATGGCAGAATAAAGGTGGAATTCTTGAAGATGTGTCAGTATGTCCCAATAAATGCTAAATAACAGCTAAACATTATTACAATGAAGATTCCATTTACCCCAGTCTGAAATACAGTAAAGTACAAAGCAAGGCAACACATGCATGTGTATATATGTATATATGTATACACACATACATACATGCATGGAAGTATGTGTGTATATACTTTTGCCCACACCGTGTGTATGCATGCATGCATGTGTATATGCACACACATACATGTATGGTAACACTGTGTGTGGGTGGGTATAGACACACATGCATACAAGGGTGGGCAAAAGTAGGTTTACATTTGTTCATATGGAAAATAACACAATAATTAGCCTTGGCTAGATGGGTCAGTTGGTTGGAGTGTGTCCTATACATCTGGCGGTTTCAGGTTCAACCCCTGGTCAGGGCGTGTGCAGGAGGCAACCAATTGATGTTTCTCTTATGTTGATGTTTGTTCTCTCTCTCTCTCTCTTTTTCTCGGAAATCAATGGATATGTCTTCAGGTGAGGATTAAAAATAAAAAGAAAGAAAAAATACAATAATTAATAGACAATGTAAGAATCAACACTGTGTTTTGTGTACTCAAAACTGTAAACCCACTTTAGCCCACTCCTTTAGGTACAATGAGGATAGGACACAATGAATTTCCCCTAGTGTTTCTTGGAAAAAGACAAAAGAGCACTTCTTTTGCTGAATCTGGGTGAGAATTTCCGGTGTAAGTTGCTGGAACAAATGTCTTCATCTACTGCAGTGAAACAGGAGCAGGAGTCAGGGATGTAGAAACATTTCTGGAAGGAGAAGTGGAAAGAGAACCAGAATGGTGTCTTTCATTCAAGGCTAATCCTGTGAACAGTGGGAGAGGGGTATTATACTGGGGCCTGTGTAGAGCACTCATACCTTTGCAGGGAGTAGGTTTTGAATAAAATCTTGCAAACACAGTGACAGGTAGGCAGGATCAAGAATGAGGTTCAAATTGACTTGAAGTTTTAAAAGCTCCTTCCAGAGCTAGGGGGCAGGCTTGCTGGAGATGGCCAGATGAGGTCACTCTGGGACCAGGTCACCTGGGCTTGGCTTCTGGCTCAGCCACTAATTAGTTGTATGACCTTGGACAAGTCTTTCTGCTTTTCTTTGGTCAATTCCCTTAATTATAAAGTGGGGGTAAAGATAGCGCTTACCTTCTGGGGTCATTGTGGAGATTGAGGAAATTAATTTATGAAAGTACTTGGAACAATGTGTGGCAAAAAGTAAGCATTCAATTAATGTTAGCTATCATAACCTACTTAACCCTGGAGGGCTGCATGACCAATTTTGCTCTTGCTAAGGTTTTTTTTTCCTCCCTCTTTTTCTTTCTTTTTTTCTCCCCATAATTCTACCTGGATTTATGTGCTTTTCCATTTAAAAGGTGACTAAAGTTTTTGATTTGGGGGAGGCAGATAAACGTATGGCATTATGAATTGTAAGTCCTCAGCCTGTCCTGTTATTAAAGTCATGGTAACAGTTACTTTTATTTTAAGGATTGCTTATTATCTTTATTAATCTGTAAAATGCAAAATCTGCATTTTCATAGGCAAAGGGGTAGAACACATTTGCAAACCGAATAAAAATTCCAGTCCACATATTTCTGAGGTTAGAATGTGTATCAGTTTTTAGTAAAGGTACTTGCTTAGGATTCAGATTTTATTTGTTGTTTTCTGTGATAAGTTCCTCTAACCACAGCTGGTAGTTCTGGACTCCCTCCCATGTTCATTAATTTATTGTCCTTGTTGCCTGCTGAAAGTGTGCTGGGAAAACAGAACTCTGCTTTCATGCCTGCTTCTCCTGGCTCTTTTGCATTCAGAGGCTCGGGGATTTAACTTGTCCCTAAGTCCAGTTTAGAGCCACTGATTTCTGAAGTTTGCTAAGATTTTCATGCTGTTACTCCAAAATGTACTACAAGGCTCACAGATGTTGCTACCCAGGTAGTTCCCAAGGTCAGCATGTGTCTGCATGGGTGCCAGCCTCTGTCTGGAGTCTGGAGATGCGTGTGGCTGTCTGGCACTTTGGCAATGGGCCCACTGGGGTCAACAGTTCACAGGGTGTGTGGGATTTCCATTTGGCCAACATTTAGTGAAATCTTACACTGGACTGGGCTCTGTGAGGCAGCTTTAGATAAGTCCTCATTTACTCCTTGCAACATCCTGATCCCTATTTTGCAGACTTTTGGGAGTGCCCAAGGAGATCACTTCTCTCAGCCTGAGTTCTGAATAATTTGAGAAGTAAAGCAAGAGAGCAAAGATTGAGGCAAAAAAATCACCTTTATTCCAGAGATGCTCAGTTGGTGGTTATAGGTTGTCATCATAGCCAAATGAGCTTGCAGTCCCAGAAATCGGCAGATGTGCATGGCAGTTACAGCATCAGTAGAAGCATCCTTACCTGAGCCCTGGACCCCAGCAGCATCTGAGCCCCTGGGAAGGCAGTGGAATTTGGCTTCTCTCTGGGTAGCTCAGTTCCAAGAGGAAGTGTAGAACTGAGTGGAGCGTTCCTCTTCATCCTTCCCAAAAGTACTAAACCACTGAGCCACCCCTCCTAGAGATGAATGGAATGCATTAAGTGTTGGAGAGAGGCCAGCAGTTTGTTTAGGGAAAATATGCCCTCATGAAAGGAGGGTAGGGTAAAGCAGATGAGGAGATGGAGGTACAGGGAAGCAACTTGCAAAAGTCCTCAACAGCTACCTAGCAGTGGAGCTGAAATTTGAATAGTCTTTCTACTCTTCCATCTTAGGCTGGATTAGAGTTTTCCTCCAAGTAGAAAAATTGGAATTTCGACATAGGAAAAATAACATAGGTCATTCATCATCTAGAATCCAAAACAAGATTTTACATAAACTATCCAAGGAGGATACACAGGTATTTCCCCCTTAGATTTGCTAACTCTGTACTTTTACTGTTAACAATCTATTGGAAGTTCCAGAGACCTTATCTTCCACCATGTAGGTCACCACCTTATCCTGAAGTTATCCTGGCCCCTTGACTTTTTCCTCTCAAAACTGACTCTGAGCTGGGGCATGAAAACCACCCCTGAGAAACTTGCTTTCAGACTACAGACTATTTGGAGACCAGCTTCCTTCCCCAGGCTTGCCTTGCCCTGCCGTGATCACCTCCTCAGGCAGAGGGGCATGCTGCCCCAGGCTGCGACACCCATCTCTACGACACTTGTGCGACCTGGTGTACTCAGCACTGGCAGGCCAGCCGAAGGCCCCGTATCTGTCTTGAGGCCTTGTTTTTAAGACAGTCCCCTTCTTTAAAATGTGATTATTAGGATGTTTAATGTCTAAAAATTTTAACTGTAATTTTTAAACTTTTGCCATTGGATGGTGGGACCCTGCTGTTCACATTCATACATAGCTTGGCTTCCTTGTGCCTGTGTATATGGAGGGATTTATGGGCATAATTCCCGCTAGAGGCTTTCTGGAAGATCCTTATGAATGAGCTAGATAAAGAGCCTCAAGGAGACACAGTATAACAGTCTCTGGTTCCCACAAGGCTTTATGAACCACACATGGCTGGAAATAATTAGCAGCTGCAAGATTTGGGAATTAGGAAGAAAAAGGTAAATCTTGTACCCAGGGTTAGACACAGGAATTTAGAATTGTATCTTCTTCGGGTAAATTAGAAGTTATGTTTCAGAAGCCAGAAATCCAAAGTCTACTTACCTCCTAGATTTTAGGAGCCTAAATATTGTTTGCCTTTGGGGTTGTGTTAAACTGAAAATATAGACATTTGATAGGTTGTGTTCCCTTGAAATATTGTAATTAACTAAATAGATTTGCATTGTTTTGAAACTAGTTTTTCAGTATGGCTCATTGTACTTGAAATATTGAAATCCTGTAAACTTGGGCTTCTAGACATGGGCTCCACAAGCAATCAAGAAATTTAAAAATAGAATCCTGATTCTTGCTGATTCATCTCTTGAAATGTGTCCAGGAGACAGTTTTTTTAGAAACTGTAGAACAGATTTTATTTAAAATTATACAAAGCATTTTTTCTTACTTTTTCTTTTTCCCATTGTCATAGCTAAAACCCCAGTAAGTAAGCAGGAAGGATTACGTGGTTTTGCAAAGTGATTTCACAAGCACTTACTCATCTGAAAGAAGCTGCAGCTTTGAGGGACCCTGGAGAGAGAATTGCCCTCCTCTCTTGTGGCCAAGAAGTGTTTCCTACCCATGACCAGGTCATTGGGCGGTCATTATGGGGGAGCTTGTCCTAAGCAATTTAATTCGGGTTGTGAAGCTAGTGAGCCTTCAGCCCAGCTCCGTGAGTAAGGCTGTAACCAGCCTCCCATAACAAGCCCTGTCTGATTCCCTTGAGTTGACGTTATTCTTTGGACTCTCAAACTGGCACCTTTGGATGTTTCTATGACCTTGAAAATTAGAATAATTAAGTTTCCTCTGGCACAGTGGAACTTGATATGCGTAATTAACAGCAGCCAGCATTCCCTGGAGACCAAATTTATGAAAGACATTAGAGGAGGAAAGAAGCAAACCTTTTGAATGAGGGCAAGTGAACATTAGCTATGTAAGCATGGCAGTATTTGGGTGTTCCTGATCATAGGTATATAGGTATTTCTCTGAAATTTAATACTGCATTTTTCCTTTTTCTTCCTTGGTAGCACCAGTCACATGAAACACAAGGAAGTGAGTAGCTGGCAACCAAATTAATGAACAGGGATGAGAACTGGAAAACTCCTTTATGGGAGAGACAAAAGTTAGTTTCACTACATTAACTTTTCTGTGACAAAAACAACTTTAGACTACAATGTTGTGTATGCTCATTTTATGTTCCTAAGCTGTGACAGTGCCTAGCGTATGTTAGTTACAGGTAGATGTCCCCAAAATGTGCAACATGTGATTTTGAGCACATGACTTTTTCAAACACCTCCAGACAACTCTGACTCTTTATAGCACTATTTTGTCTGAAATTTCCTTAAGTGCAGATAGATAAATAGACTGATAGATAACAGAGAGGCAGAGAGAGACAGAGAACACACTCCCTTACGAAAGAGTTCTATTTATGTATTGGTTGCTCTGAGTATGGGTGTATGCTTTTAGCCAATGGGAGTTTAAAGAGCAGGCAGTAAATACACTCTCAACCAATGAGCATTAGCATTCCATCTGTAAATGCTGTCTGTAATGAGCTCTTGTAATGGTGTGTTTGTCTTATAGACCTATCTGTAAATAAGCTCTTGTGGTAATGGTGTCTATTTCCTGTGGACTCATTCTGGCCTTTGCTCCATGTTGTTGGCATCACTGCCATAAAATATGCAAGTGATAGTGTCTGACTGTCCATAGAGATAAAGCAAGAGTATCATTCTAGCTGTAAAAACGTGGATTTTGCAGTGACTTCAGACACCTTCAGTGAAACGGTTCAGGCATGTAGTAGTAGAGATCAACAAATGATTAGAGATTTGAAGAAGTCCTTTGTCAGAGAAGAGATTTTCTGAAAAGCTCAGAAGGATTGCCAGAGTAATTTGATGGGAACATACACACACAGAGTCGCTGCAGCAATGGCCTGAATACGTGATTCAGTGAGTGCTAAATGGAACCAGCACACATCCCTTCCTTGACAGAAGCGACTAAAAAGAGGGCAGGGGAATTAACGACCTCACAAACATCCATCATGAAAATTCTAAATTGATACCCCTGTTTTTGTTACTGGTCTCTACCCATTACTATTTCCATTATTGCTGGCTAGTTCCTCTTCTTTTCTTCCACAGTCAATCAGTATTGAGAAGATCTGAATGCTAAGAAGTTAACCAAAAGATTTCTTGGGGCCTGGATTCAGTGAATGGGCCATACATAGTAAGACAGATTATTGCTCAAATGCTTCTTTTCAGACCATTCATTAATAAAACTGGATGTTGTAAGTTAAATAAATATTCATTATGTATTATTATACACTGTGTTCTCTGTACATTAGGCCAGGCCAAATGATCTACTCCTCTTTCTTAAGGTTTTTTTTTTTTTTTTTTTTTTTTTTTTTTTTTTTTTTTTTTTTTTTTTTTTTTTTTATTGTGCTAGTCACAGGCCAAAATTTCTAGTCACAAGTAGAAGACATCTTTTTGTACCTCTCCAGATTTCAAATTAATATTAGAGCCATTTTCTCAAAAATTTTCTGGAAAAAAAATTAGTTCTGAAGGTCCTCCAAAAAAGAAGAAGGAAAAAGAGAAGAAAACAGGAGGAGGAGGAGGAGGAAGAGGAGGAGGAAGGGGAAAAGGAAAAAGAAGGAGAATAGGAGGAGGGGAGAAGTAAGGATGACAACTGATGTGTGGTCAATGAGTCTGAGAAACTTACCCTTTTTGAGAATTAGATTTCAAACAAACATAAAGTAGTATTCTGAGAAGTCCTGAACTAAAAATTTTACTTTATTTAAACTTAAGCTTTAACTAACTATATTCAACATGACAAAAACTATTCTGAATAGCTAGAGGAACTCTACTGTCCTGGGCATTATTTTATTGCCTACCATGCTTTTGTTTTAATGTAGCACCTATTAACTGCCTAGGTGACATGCAGAACCTTCAAATAAGTAGCACTTAAGTGAAACAAAATGACATATTTCCATGTATGACTTGTGGGCCTCATGGTCTGCATCAGCACTGCCCAATAGGCATATTGCCAACCATGTATGTAAATTTAGATATTCCAGCAAAAAGGACGAGAAAAAGGTAAAAATGATTTTAATAATATATCCTATTAATCCACTACATCCAAAATATAAAAGTTTAGTAATAAAATACTTTACATTTTTTATACTAAATCTTCAAAATCCCAGGCGTAATTTGTACTTGCAACACATCTCAATGCACACCAGCTTTATTTCGGGAACTCAGTAGCTGAATGTGACTAGCGGCTGAACCATGCAGGTCCACACCCAGGTGGCCCTCATGGGAAAGCCTCCCTGTTCCTCCTTCCAGGAGTGCGGTGCAAGCACTTCTCATTTAACCCGAACAGCATCATTTGCCTCTGTGAATCAGTAAGACATTTAGTTGCATGTTTATATTTCTTTGCTGTTTCTGTTTCATTCAGCTCCAGCATCAAGTTTAGTCAGTGGAGAGGGAACATAATTGATGGAAGTCTTCGATTTAGGAAAATTCAGCAGGAAGGCATAGAGAAACCTCATTTAACCTTGTCAGGATAAAATTCAATTTTATTTAGATTAGATTCTTGGGTTGACTTTGGTTGTATTGAAACCCTGATAGGCATGTGGATGTGGTAGAAGAAAGGTATTGAGACTTATTAGATAGAACCCTGGACTGGTCTTTGAGGGCCAGAGATATTTCAAATGCAATGTATGGAATAATTAAGTGTGCATGTGTCTGTTAGGAAATAGGTAATAATAGTATACTTAACATATACCTCGTATTTTCCATGTACAAAGCCCTATTTAATATGCATCATCTCCTTTAATCCTCACGATTCTATGAATTGCCTCATTATATAGACAAGGAAAAGAGGTCTAGGCAGCTGAGAAAAATCTGACTGTTCCACAGTTGTCAGTTTTATTCAGTGCCAGAGCCTGTGCTGTTACAGAGCGTGGGACTCCCACATGCTCTCCATGCATGAATCCTCAGCCTTCTGGGGTCAGCACTCATGTGAAAATGGCCTTCAGGGAAGATCTCTGAATAGCCTTGATACCTGGTGTTCAAATACTTTCTTCAATTCTGTGAATGTGAAGATCATAACATTTCTATTTTAAAACTTAGGGGGTAGTTTGAACTTAGTCCTGGAGAATCAAGTTTGTTCTCTGGGTGTAGCTTCAATTTATCCCCAGCTTCCAATTTCAACATGATGACTCTCTCTCTTCCCAGAAATCGTGGCTCTGACAAGCTCCTGCTGCAGTCACTTCATTAATCTTACTCTACCAGGACACCTGTTCACTACTGTGCAGTGTTGGCTGATATCATATGGTAATTATGTTATTAATTCATGAGCTGATGTTTTCCAGGCTGAAGCATGGCTTCCTATAGGTAGTGATCTGGGAAATCAAATCAAGGAGGCAAGGAAAACATTGACAGTTGTCTGCTTCTACTAGCCTGGTTATATGATATGATTTTGGGTGGAAAGAATGCAATTTGGTGAGTATAGTCTTTTTCACTGGGCCAATACACAGCAGAAATTTCACTAATTGAAGAGTGGGATAAAACATGAACTCTTGAGTGAGATTTAACTGGGCTAAATCCTAGCTCCACTCCTTACTTGGAGATCTTGAAGTTACTTAACCTCTCAAGTCCTCATCTAGATAATGGAATAATAATAATAGAGCCGGCATTGTAAGACACAATCTCTTAACCCAATAAAAAAACACTCAATATACGTTAACTTCTTTAGCAAATATATATAGATACTTACTGTTCATGACATAGAAAAGATTCTTAGAAATAGTACTCTAGTTAGCTTTGCGTAATAAGAGTAAATAAATAAGTAGAAATAAGATAGAAAGGAGTTACAGATGAGGGAGCAAGGTGTATGTGTGGTCTGATGCGGCTTGGATCCTTGAACTCTGAGCATCTGCAGATGAGACTTTTGCTTCTAGTTCTTATGTATGTGATTTCAGAGGGACTTTGACTACAACCTTGGCTTTACTACTACTTAATTGAGTGATATTAGGGAAATTCTCAACCACTTGGTTTCTTCATCTATAAAGGTGCTGATAATAATAATGCCTACTTCACAGGGTTACAGTGAGAATTAAATAAAGAAGACATATCAAATGCCTAAAACAGTGCCTGTCTCACAGTGAATACTCAGGAGTAATTAGCTCTTCTTTGCAATAATGACATTACTTCCAGAGTTTATAGGTCCTCGGGGAGGCGGACCTTACACAGGAAGTAATAAGTAACCTATGATTCATTGCCACTGGTATGGTATAACTTATAGTCAAGAACAGTAATTTTGAGTCTTTTCAACCACAAGTACTTTATTATTCCTTACCCTAATTATTTAAGAAATAAAGCAAAACAGTCATGGCCTAGTGGCTCAGTTGGTTGGGACATCGTGCCATACACTCAAAGGTTGCTGTTTTGATCCCTTGTCAGGGTGCATACTGGAGGCAACCAATCGGTGTTTCTCTCTCTCTCTCTTCCCCCACCCCTCAAATCAATAAAAAAGACATATCCTTGGGAAAGGAGTAAATAAATAAATAAATAAAGTAAAATAACAACACAAAAACTTTTATTTTTTCTTATTGTAGAAGCAATGAGTGGACATTGTAGACAAATTATGAACTATAGATAAGCAAAGTGAGGGGGGAATGAAACCCATAGTCACACCACTCAGAGATAAATATGCTCAATACTTCGATGTATATAACTTCATGTCTTTACCATTGTGTGTGTGTGTGTGTGTGTGTGTGTGTGTGTGTATCCTGAAAATAGAATTATAGCTGTGGCTGGTGTGGCTCAGTAGATTGAGCACTGGCCTGTGAACCAAAGGGTCACCAGTTCAGTTCCTGGTCAGGGCACATGCCTGGGTTGCAGGCCAGGTCCCCAGTGGGGGTGTGTCAGAGGCAACCACACATTGATGTTTCCCTCTCTTTCTCTCTCCCTTCCCCTCTCTCTGAAAGTAAATACATAAAATCTTTTTAAAAATAAAGTAAATATAGAATTATACTATCCACACTGAATATAGTGGATATTTTTGTACTTAATAGTGATTTTTTGGTCCATTAATAAATGTTTCTCAGCAACAATGTTTTAGTGACTAAACACTATTATGTTGTATGGTTGTGCTATAATTCATTCAAACATTCCCCTCGGCTGGACGTTTGGGTGTTCGCACGTGCACGCGTCTGTGTGTGTGTGTGTGTGTGTGTGTGTGTGTGTGTGTGTGATGGCATCATCACTGTAATGAGACTGCCTCTTACTGAAATGGCGTGCAGGCTGTAAAAGTGTTTTTGCTTGGTCTTCTGAGTAAAGAGGATAGTCATGGGTCTGTAGCTAGGAGGTAAGGGTGGAGGTGGAACTGTTGTCCACTTTCAGAGCAGAGGAAGATGCAGGAGTGGGGCAATCCCAGGCAGCAGATCTTAGAGTGGAGGGGAAATGGAGTATAATTAAGATGTAAGAGAGGATAGGCAAGGCAAGCAACACTGGGCCCACATGTCCTGCAAGAAAGCCTAGGGAGAACCCGCACTAACAGGAGAGGCCTTCTCTGCAGTGCTGGGCCCCTAAACCCATTTCCCTTTGGGCCTGTGAGCCTCTGTCCTAAGAGGTCAGAGAAATTCCAAAAGCTCTGTGAGCTGGGCTAGCTAGAAAACCTTGAAACAGATGTTTTCGTTTATAAATAAAAATAAACAGGTAGAGAGGAAATGCCAGAGAGCTTCAGATGGGAGAACAGCACCGGTGGCCTGGTGAGGCTCAGTCCCATGAGCTTCGACAAGCTGGCAGAGCAATTTCATGGTTGCGTCACACTGGGGAGCCTGAGGCAACACGCTGCCTGTGAGCTGCTTTGCAAAGAGGACCTGAGCCCACTTTGGTTGCCCAGAGAAAGGGCGAAGAAGAGCTAATTGATGAAAATCAGTGGATATCGTTACCTTAAAAAAAATCCTTCGAAAATTATTCAATCCAGTCTCTAAGAATAAGATTGTAGTTAATATAATTACACATTAAAATCAAGGAACTGAAACATCTTAGACAACTGGCTCAAAATAAAGCCGGTAGTCTACCTGCCTCTCGCCTGGCTAGTAGTGGAGAAAAAAGCATCACCTTTGTCTTCAAAGCCTCCTACTTATGACCTTATGCTGCAGTTTTCTGCAACATCACTTATTTTGGGGTTGTTTCCAATTTTTTTTTTCTTCTTATGGTAAGCAGTGCTATGGTGAGACTCTGGTATTCCAGCTTGGTTATTTTAAATATTTTAACTAATGGAATTTTATTGTATTTTTGCCCTGGGGACTTGAAGCAGTGAGTAGAACCATGCAGGGCTAACTGATGAATAATAAATGCCATAATGTCCATTAATCTATATTTGGAAGCAGTGTTTCCCTTGCCCTTTTGCAGGTTCTGACATTTACTTGTACTCTTTGCCTCTATGTATGTAGGTTTAAATAGCTGCACTTTCCATAGAATCATTTCCTTTAAATTTCTACAACCTGTAACATATATTTTTCTCCACCACTTACTCAGTAGGGAAGAGTGTTTGTATAACAGTGAGATCCGGCTTGTTTTCTGTAATTTGCTACAAAAGGAGAAACCCAGTGCTCTATCCCCCCCCCACCCCTTTTCTGCCATTCCCCTGCTCAGCCGTAGCCATGACCTTCCTTTATGTCCTTTACCTGCTCAGTTTCCAAATGGTGTGGGCTATTGTGAATGTCTTCTTCAGGATAGACGACCTCTTATTGGCTTCTCCAGAAATGTTTTACATGGTGGCCTTTATAGTGTGTGATATACCAGTGAGAGAAATGACAAGAGGCAGCACTGGTTTGCTCGGTCTTGGGTCTGAGCAGGCTGTGAGGCAGAGCTGATAGTTGTCCTACAGAGCAGCGGTCTCCACCTTTCTGGCACCAGGGACCAGTTTCATGGAAGACAGTTTTTCCATGGACTGAGGGTAGGGGTTGGAGATGGTTTCAGGATGATGCAAACATGTTACATTCAAGCTCCCCTCCTTCTGCGCAGCCCGTTTCCTAACAGGCCAGGGACTGGTACTGGTCCAAGGCCGGAGGTCAGAGACCCCTGTCCTCAGCCCTTGTCCTGACCCATCAGTGTTTAGCCCATTGCCTTCTTTCAACCAAATTCATCAGCCAACACTGTATGTGCCCTCTGGGGGCCAAGCATAGGCACTTGATAGCTTGCTAAATTTGAATTTAGGCAAATTTGCAACTACTTACTATAATGTGTTAAGACAGTTGATTTTATTTCCCCATATCAAAAAGGCATCCTCTGACAACTTTGAAATGCAGACAGCCCTGTGTTTCGATCTTGTGACATCTATGCAGCATGGTCTGCTGAGGTGTGGGTCCATCTGTCCCTTACCAGCACGAGGACCTGTTAGGACACAGTTCAGGAAGGCGGGTCCCTGAATGAGGCCGCACTGGTGCATGCAAGCGCAGTAGGGTTGATGCTCAGGCTTCAGAGCCTGTGGCTTCAGAACTATTTCAGACACAACGGAGGGTTTGGTGCATTCGCAGGCCCTTAGTACATTCCTTTTGGCTCTGAGAGCTGCTCTTGTGCTGCCTTGGAGGCAAAAGAGAATGAATGATGGAAAGTGAAGGAGCAGCTTTCGGTGCCTGGCTCTGCTCCTTGCCGACTTTGCAGCTTGGGTAAATTTCAACGTGCCTCTCTCTGAGCCTTAGAGTTCTCTCCCATGCTCCGTGTGTGCCTTACCTTCTGGGCTCCTCATGTTCCTTGAAACTCTCTCTAAGTTGCCTGTCTATGCCTGAAGCAGAGTCCTCGGAAATATTTGATGATAGAGTGAATATAAAGTTCTACATGGGTAATTTTGGTCAAACCTTTTCCATTCTGAGCAGATGGGCTCTCATTCACTTCCTGCTTGTTTGAAGGTGCAGCAATTGCCTCACTAGCTTAATTGGGGGGAACAGCCAAGAGTGTTCTGATGTCATCTATCTGCCAAACATCAAAGCCACGTTTCCCTGGGGAGCAAGAGTGGAAATATAGCTGTTGTAGGACATGATGTGTTCTTGCCAGAGCTTCAGATGCTAGTTGGTCTTTAACTTTGCCTGCCTTGTCTGCATGCCTGGAGCTCCTTCAAAATGTAATATCAAGCAGCAGGAGCTATGGCTAGGGCAAGGCACAGAAAAAAAAAATATGTTTTCCTTTGTTTTGTCTTTAGCCTAAGGTTTGTTGCTGCCAGAGACCTATTTATTGGCTGGCTTTTAAAAGCATCTGTTCTCCATCTTCTTTTTACCTCCAATGATGCCTTCCTTCGATATTTGGGCACAGCTTAATTTTAGCAATGTTCTGTAAAATGAGTCTTGGGACATGGATTTTGTATGTCTTTCAGAGGTAAGAGGAATGGAAGCATAAATATTGAATCCACATATTCAAGAGAGGGTAGATAATTAAGCTCTTGTCTGGTCTCCGGCAGCATGTTGATGTGTTTTTTATTTTCTCGTGAATGACTGATGTTTTTCAAAGGGAGGTGCCATTTGGGAAATCAGATCGCTGCTGAGGCATAGCAGCCATGCCTGCGTTGTCCTGTTCTGCACAGGTCCAGCTCTAACCCACAGGCGAGCAGGGCTGGACTAATTACACAGCTGTCAGCATCACACAAATGGATGGGCTGGGAGGGCTGTTTTCTTATCTGTGACTGTGTGTTGGTTTGGCATTAACTTACATAAGAGTGGTATTTTAGCAGGCACCTGAGCATTCATAAGAAATAAAAAACTTTCGAAAACAGTATTAGAAAGTATGTGTCCATGCTAGTGGCTCAAGGAAAGAAAGCTTGCTACCAGCTCAAAGCCACCATTGCTTATGAAACAAATAGATGAAATTTAGAATCACACGACATGGCAGTGACCTTTATATCCTATAGAGACATGCTCATTTGCACACAAAATGCATGTACCCAGTATCTCTACTCTCATTAGATATATGTTATGGATGTCCTATAGCTAAAGTGTGATTATGTTGTAGACATAAAAGAGAAGCTTTATGATACAGGATCTGTGTCATAGGATTTCTGTGGGAGTAGAGGCAGGGACTCCTCTCTGGATGAATCCACCACTCACTGCTGCCCTACAGAAATGTTGTGAAATCATCCAGAAACCCTTGCGGAGATGAGGCCCTTTAGTCCTCAGCTGTGTGAAGCAGGGAAATGTTGGAAGGGGTGCGCCATGCCTAGCCACAATGGAGCCTGTGACTAAGGGAAAAGTCAGGAATGTCGACCCTGCCTTTATTTAAAATTGATGTATTTTGTTTATCATGGATTGCGTTAATTTTAATTTTTTAAAAATGTTGCATTAGAATTTTATCTATCTAGATTATGGAGGTTTTGCATTTGACACAGGTACCTCACTTGTCTCCCCCTACTTCCAGGGGGTCCTTTGCATTTCTTATTGATAGGAGATGTCAGAGACAGGAGCTTTGCCCAAGCTGTCTCCACAGCCTAGTCCACTGTCCTCTCCGCCCCACTCTGCCTGGTTATGTGATAGTAACCGCATCAGATGCAGTCGCCACATTCATGAAGTTAATGGTCTGGAAGTAATGATAGACAAAATCAAGTTAAACACATTTATAAAAATTAGAATAAACACATATCTTTTCTTACAAAATGCAAAGCACAATTTTAAAAAAGCACAGTATATTTTCAAAAGAGACTGGGAAGTGTAGTGATAGAGAACCTTCCTCCTAGTAGTTAGAAACAGCCCCCTGGAGGAGCTGACGTTCAGGTTAACAGCTGATGAGAGGTGCTGGTCCATGAGAAGAGATGGGGAGAGAACTCAATGCAGAGGACGCCGTGTGGGTGAAGAACTAAAGTGAGAAAAAAATGGTTGTCTCTTCCAGCAAAGGAATCGCAAAAGGGGCAGGGAGGTGGTGGAAGAGGAGAAGCCCAGGAGATGGTCCGGACTAGGAGGCAGGGGCCTGAACTTCAAGGCCTAGAAGGTTAAAGTCTAGATAGGGGCGATGGAGTTTAGAACCCATCTCCTCTGAGAAATTTTCCCTCTCCCTCTCCACCGCCTTGGAGCACCCACAGCTACCTCCCTCACACCATCATAAGTACTTGTTTATATTTCTTGAAACCTATTCTAGTTTGAAGACTCTACAAGGACAAGGATTATATCTTGACTGTTCATTTGTATTTCTTGTGTCTAGCATGGGGCTCAATAAATATAGTAACATAAACTAATCTTTAGTGTCCAAGGAGACATGCTGGTAGCAGGAACCAACCTGGCTGAGAAAAGAGCAGGGAGTACCTTGATGATACTCCCCTTTGGGACTGAGAGTAGCAATCTGCCCAAACAGACATGTGGGACTCCGGAAAGCTCATTGCTGTATCCGCTGAGAGTCTAAGGACCAGAATCCCATACTCTGCATATGTGAGTGGTTTTATATTATTTATGTTTTGTTTAGTTCATTCTCTTTCCCTTGACTTACAAAAAAAAAAAAAATGCCAGCTCCTCTTACCTTTACAATTTTATCTGAAGTACGAAGGCTCAGTCGCTGTCCTCCTGTGTTTAGAAGTAGCAGAGGAAGGCATAAACAAAGTGAGCAGACGCCAAGGGGAGGAGAGAACCCAGGGGGAAGGAGAGGACCAAGGAGAGAACTTCCATGAAGGGCAGTCTCCTCCCTTCTCCAAGAAAACCTAGGAAGCTTTGTGCGTGCTTTACCCAGAGTCCTTTCTGTGCTCCTGCTGGAGAGTTTGAAATCTAAATTATTCATTAGCTTTCAAGTATTAACATCCTAATGTAGTGACTTATTCTCCTTTGTTAATGCTTTTCATTAAGAATTGTGTTTTATAGCCAAGATGTGTAAACAACCTAAGTGTCTATTCATGATGGACAAAGAATAATGGATAAAGAAAATGTGAATATATATAACCTATAATGAAGTATTATCCATCCATAGAAAGGAATGAAATCCTACCATTTACAAAAACATTGTTGAACCTTAAGGGCATCGTGCTAAGTGAAATGAGGCAGACAGAGACGGACAGATAGTGTATGAGCTCACTTATATGTGGAGTCTAAGAAAATCCAATCTCATAGAGACACAGAGTAGATTAGTGGTTTCCAGGGTCCTGGAGGGTGGGGGAACGGGGAGATGTCAGTCAAAGGGTACAAGCTTCCAGTTATACAATGAGTAATTTCCAGGGATCTAATATACAGCTCGCAACTGTAGTTGATAATACTGTATACTTGAAAGTTGCTAAGAGAGTAGACCTTAAAAATTCTACCACGCACACACATATATATGTGAGGTGATGAATGTGTTCACTAACTTTATTGCAGTAATCATTCTACAATATATACATACATCAAATTATCATGTTATATACCTTAAATGTACACATTATATGTCAATTATATACCTCAGTAAAACTAGGAGAAAATGAATTGTTTTAGGAATTGAAATTCCAGCAAAATGTAAGAGGTTAGAATATTGTCTTATTCTCTGGCCAACAGAACTTTAAACACCTCATTTTCTTGTTTCTCGCAGAATGAAATACCATTTTTCTGCAGCCAAATCTGTTGTCCATTTGGCGCCTATTGTGCTCTTTAGTTTTCTCTTGCACAGCGCATGCTGGTGTCCCTGTGGGCTGAGAACTGATCCAAAGTCCCACGGCCAGCCTGCGGAGGCTCCACTCCTGCTGCTTTGTGGGCGACAGAAGGTGGTTTGTGTGCCTTGGCAGCGTGGTAGAGTGAGAAGTGTATATTTCGTGGATATTTTGGGAAGCTTCATAGAGGAGCAAATATTTGTGCCAGCACTTAAAAGAAGCCTAAGAAATGTGTAAGACTGACCAAATTTATACACTGTTCGTTAAATATAGTCTCTGGAATGCTGTCAGTTTATACCAGCCTTTTCTGAATACGTGAGCGGCAATATTCCTGTGCAAACCGTGGAATCATTGGTGTGTTTGTTGGGAGATAGTCTATGAGCTCACCAATGTAGCTCAATGGTTAAGAGGACAGGTCCCAGAACAAAACTACCTGCATACAAATTTTAGCTCTGCTAGCTGACAGCATGTGCAACCTTGGGGGAGACTTGCATGCCTCCAAAGTTCAGGTTCCTTATCTGTAAAATGGGGATACCACTAGAAGCATCTCAAAATATCTGAAGGCAGATAGCATATTCTCCAGGACTTGAACTTACCAAGTCAGTCTCCTCAACTCTTCAGTTGTTTCTCATATAGGAATTTCGGAGCTTCCCCCATGCCTACATTCTACTCCTGTTAGCAAGGATACCTTCAGCCAGAAGAGAAACTAAGGGAACAGCTAGCATGGCATGGATGCCTCAGCCAAATAGCCTATATGGCAACTAGTTCTCATTTGAAATAATACCATTGCAACTGGTAATTGGATGGATCAGTAACATGGTCCATCCACTACAACTGGTGAGGTGGATGGATTGGGTTATTGTGGAAGAACATTAAAAAGCTGAACAGGAAAAATAAGTGCTTCTGAATAGTTTTTAGGATATCTCTGAGCCATAATCCAAGGCTTCAATTTCTGCCTACAGTTATTTTGGGGGAATATTAAAGTATCTCTTGCATGTAAAGGTTGTCTGACTTCGTTCTGCTCATAACAAGTAAATATGCCCTGGGACTTGTTTGAGAGGACAATGCCATTTAAACCCTGAGAGTTAATGAGAGGGCCCGAGCATGCATGTGATAAGCTTTGTCATCTTTTTGTCTGCAGATCATAGACCTTGCATTTTAATTTACTATACTTAATGCTTTCTTAATGAGTTCCAGTGGATGGCCATTGAAACATGCTGGAGCAGCTGCCAACGTGATTATGGGGGGTGTGTGTGGGGGGAAACCTTTATTTGATTTACGTGATATGCAGTTAGGGTGACTAATATTTGCAGCCAGGGTACAATAATGGCAAGGAAAAAAATCTTCAGTATTCCTGTGGACTGGAGAAAGGTGCTAAATCAATTTATCTTTCCTGTACGTGTGAAAACTACTAATTGCAAGTTAATGGAATTGCATTTTAAATTTTGAGTGTCTTGCTAGGCTACAGTTTTGCTTTATGCCAGAAATTTCATATTAAGCCAATGCAATTATCAGAATTATTTTTCAAGTGAAAATTGAATTGAGGCTTCCTAAGTACTGATTTTGACGATGTTATAAAGCACTGCCTTCAAAAATAAATTGTTGTCAGTGGAAGAGAGGAGAAAAGATTGGAGACCATTCCTAAGAGTAAAACATGAGCAAAGTTTCAGATTTAGTAACCGCCATGACCACAGACACTAGTTCCAGGGCTATAGTGTCAATAAGTGTCAAAAAGCACTTTCATGTATATCACTTCATTTAATTCTGTTAAAAACTCTCTACAGTAGGTATCACCTCATTTAATTCTGTTAAAAATTTTGTACAGTAGGTATTACTTTTCTTGTCTTCCAGATGATAAAACTGGGGTTTTAATAGCTTACTTAATTTGTCCAAGGTAGGAATGATCAAACCAACCGTGGTTTAAACTCTGACTCTCATTTCATTTTCAGGGATAATAACATCTGTCCTTGGAACACTGTTGTATCACAAAAAGTCATGTTATGAAAATATTTATGAAATTGTAAAGTACTACCTATACTTGTATATAGGATGATTATTACTGTTATCAATTATACAGTGAAAGCAGAGGGTGGGAAAGGAAAATGGAAAACAAGCAATTAAAAACCTAAAATTGAGGTGGGGATGTAGATCAGAAGAAAATGATTTCCAGATGTTGGATCATTAGAGTTTTATCTCTTGGTTCTGAAACCGTGACTTAATCTGTCACTTCTGCAGTCAGCATCTTCATCGAGTCCCCATGGTCCTTTGGCCTGCCCAAGGTGCTACGTCTTTGCCTCTTTTCCTGAAGTCTTTTGACATCTAATTTTCCCTTCTCTTATGTGAACATACATACACATACACATGCACCCTCGCATTCTCACACACATTAGGTGCCCTTTAGTTATCGTCTTGCTTCTTATATTAAAACATCCCTTCCTTGGGTCTGTCAGAAGAGTCATGATCCCAGCTTCAATTTTGCAAACTTGTCCTGACCTCACTCACCAGTCCTCAATGCCTCTATCTCTTGCCCTATGTACAATTTAGTTAATCACGTCTGTGTATGTCTGGGGCTCATTTGAGTCCTACATTCGTTCTTTGGTGTTGGTTTGTTGCCCTTTGCCAGCTCCTGCAGGCTGTGCTTGCATCGTGTGCCCAGAGCAAACCAGCCATTCGAATCTCTGAGTGTTATTGAGGACCAACCTTACCACAGTGCCCTCTAATTTGAAGGCAACAATATTGACATTTTAAAATATTTGCCTGAGATTTCACTGTTTCTCTAACCTAGGGCTGCAGCATTAACTTCCTTCTGCTTTGCTAGTAGAAAAAAGGAAAATACAAATGTTAACACAAGTCCATTGTCCCGTATCAAAACCCTTGGGGCCAGATGTGTTTCAGAATTTAGAATGCAATAGAGAGGGGGCATATAGTGTAACATATGCATGACATCCTCAGCAGGGTCTAGGGCAGTAGCTCGTAATCAAATACTTTAGTATTTCAGTGGCAAAACATACGGAGAGTCACACTGGTGGGCTGAGTATAATAGCCTCACATTGGACCAGGTTGGGTTTAATCATTAAATGATTTCTGGTTAGCTTGGAGTTTGGAGTTCAACGAGTTTCCAGAGCTTTGGAGATTTTGGAGCTGTGACTAGATCAGGAATTGTAGTCCTGTAATAAGACAAGAGTCACTATATAAAGTAACTCTGTGTGGCGCATGCCTCATTATAGAAATTCAACTGACTAGAAAACAGTACACATTTTCTTATAAGATACACCACATTTGGATATCTTTGGCTTAACATAGTGCTTTATAAAATGGACAGAAGCCTTAGGCAGTTCTGTCATATATATCCTTTCTTAAAGCATCCATAATGCGCTGGGACAGTGTATTCAGGAAAGAGGTATAGCTTAACTCCCCCCTTTTCCCCTCTACAAAACTGTGGTGCGGTCAGCACAAAGGCAACAACCTTTGGAAGGTGTGGGGTGTGGCTGGTGGGGTTTAGGGCTCTGTCACAATCTTTATAGATCATTTTTCCTGCTGATCCTTTCTTTTTGTTGGATGTAAGGCCCTGGCCAAACCACCAAGGTGTTTTGTCATCCCAAAGTCATTGTCAAATGTATTCTGAGTTTTAAAGCTGAATAGTAATTTCTCAGCATGGTTTCACCCTGTGAGGGTCACAGCTTAACGAACCATAGGGCTGGTCAAGGTCATTGTATATGTTAGCGATGATTAAAAGAGAAAAGGCAGCCATGTGGGATCTCAATTGTTTCATTCAAAAACCCCAAATTGTTCAGGAACTCATAAATTAGCCTGTTTAATGTTTATGAATATAATTAGGGAAAGATCGCTTCAACGTAATAACTGTTATAAAAATGAGACCTTTTTAAAACCCTGATTTATAAAGCACTTATTTGCCTTTAAGAATTTTGGGGGCTGATTTATAAGCTGATTCACCATCTGTCTCTTCTTGGCAAGACAAAGGAGAAATGGTTGGATACTATTTTAGGAGCTGGATTAAAATATTAATTGTATATTTTACATGGGCATGAAACAGAGAGAGCTAGTATTTGCCTTTGACTGTGGGTGACTCCTTTTTATAAAGTCTTTTAAACTGTTGTATTTTGTGATTATTTAAGATGAAAAATACTCTAAATAGAAAAATATATATAGCTTGAAACCAAATGTTGCTAGTAAGCTTATAATCAAGCTTTTAGAGTTTTATTGGGTTTATGTATTGTGACAGTTAAATATCTGGGGTATGTTATCTAATGATGCTCTAATTCTAAGTGCAGAGGAAACCACTGGATTCTTGGGATTAATATATTTTTCATTTATTCAGTGCCTCCAAGAGGCCACATGCAGGGTTTATATTCATTATCTCTAAAGGCCCAGTAGACATGCAAGGTTGACACTCTGTTATTATTCACATTCGTGTGATGAGGAAATCAAGGCTAAAGAGGTTGAAAAATGTGTCCATGGTTTCACCCAGCCTGACTCTGAAGGATGTTCCCTGTTGTCTGTTCCACATTTGACCTTGGATCTTTCAAAATTCTGGATAATTATAATCAAATGTTTCATAAACTAAGTACAGTTACACCAGTGGTTCAGAACATCAGACTTTGGGGTCAAAGTGTTTTAAAATCAATCTCCTCATTCTGAGCTGATGTCTTCTACTATCAGCTACGTAAAATCTACTTCTTATTTTGTAATCCTCAGAATCAAGTTCTAGCTGCATTTTCTGTTTAGATCTGGCTTGACTCTCTCTAAACTGCCCTGAAATGTAAGCGTAGACACAGAAACCATATGCCCACTCCATAGCTGGGGTACAAATCGCCCTTCTCATCCCTGTCTGTTTGTCTTCATTGTCTCATCTGTCTTACTTAGATTGCAAGTCCTTTGGGAAACACTGAGCCTTGCTGTGTGCAGAACCCACAGAACTTCGGGGGTTATTATTTTCCATTAGACTAGACAGCGGTGATCCGAGGGTGATCATTTTCTGTGGGTTTGGCTGAAATATCTGGCCTTGGGAATGGAAATCCTGCATACATGTACACACTGGTCTTATTTGTAGATTTTAATGTTCCTCGCAGTCTGGTGCTTTTCAAAATTCTGTCTTTTAGATTAATTTTTCTCCTTGTAGTTAAGTTCTGAAAGAATCTCCCCTTTATATTTGTATATGTAACTTTTAAAGAAGTGTTTAATACCCTTTATAGAAATTTTAGAAAACTTTAGGAATAAAAAGGAAAAATAATTCCATAAACTATCAATAATTGCACTCAGTGTCATATTTTTTTCCTTGCAAAGATTTTGCAACTTGCTTTTTCTAGTTAATATATTTTTGAGATTTTTCTATACATTAAACATTCTTCTATAAATATCTGTTTTGTGTGTATAGCAGTCTATTTTGTGGATATTACAATCTTTTTTTGTTGGGGAACTTTATGTATTTTATGAGTATTATTTAAGTATATTGTTTGTAACATTTGTTATTATAAACCATGCTTTGGTGAGCATCTTTGGAACCTAAATCTTTTAGTGCACCTTTATTACTCTCTTAGTTTTAATTTATTGAAGTGTAATTATTGAGTCAAGGAGTATGAGTATTTTTAAAGGCCTTAATACATAGCAATAATTTGCTTTCTATAAAATTTTAAACTAAGGATTACTATTGACATGTAAAAAGAAATTCAACAAAAAAAAAAAAAGAAAATAGTTTCATAGAAAAATTGGGTAAATATCTTGGCTAAGCATTTTATAGAAGAGTAAACCAAAGTGATCAGTAAACATGAAAAGATGCTCACCTCCACTAGCAATCAGGGAAACAAATTAAAATTACAAGAACCATTTCACACCCATTAATTTGGCAAAAATTAAATTTAGCTCTAACCAAGTGGTTTCGAGGCTGTGAAGCAATAAAAACTCATGCACTGCTGGGAAGGGTGTAAATTGTTTCAACACCTTCGGAGCATAATTCAGCCATATTTAGTGAAGGAGAACTGAAAATGCAGTTACACTCATCAACACCATAGAAAAGTCTCCTGTAAGTGCATGAAAGTGTGTTCTCGTGTTGCTTCTAACGCACTGGGAGCAACCTGAAAGTCTGGAGGAAGGAGTGAACATAGGGCAGTATGTTCCTGCTTTTGAACACTGTGTATCTGTGAAACAAATAAACTGGAGCTACATAAATCAATAGAAAACAATTTCGAAAACAAACTGTTGAAGGGAGATAGAGGCTTCAAAAAAGCCTGCTTTTTGTGTGTTATGTATATCATTTAAATAATATTTAAAACACAAAACATTGTTGTATATTACATTTGGAGATATTCACATGGAGTAAATATATTAAAAAGCATGCAGGCAAATGAGAAGTTCATGGTAGTGATATATGGAGGGAAATGGAGTGGAAAGTCTTCATAGGGTTTCAATTATATTTGTTAAGTTTTAGCTCTTAGGCTAAAGAGAGTGGTACATAATGTGTATTATACTTGTCCTGTATGTTTTCCAGTGTTGTGAAATATAAAAGAACAAATTGCACCTCCTCCATCACTGTAAGTGATTATCCATTCTTCCCACCCTTGCCAACCCTGACCACCTCATTTCTGATCGCCGTTTTGGTCTCCAAAGCTTAATTTTGAATATCTTTTTCTACCTGCCATGATAGGTTTGACCTGACTGATAGGTGCACACTCTTTAGTTTTAGCCTGCCTATGAAAACCAAAAAGCATTTTGAAGATACTGCTGGCAAGAATCAAGGGTATTTTCCAAGCAGTGGAATGGATTTTTCTTTGGAAAAAACTACCTGACCCTTTTAGACTCCCAAGTGGTTTCCAGCTGAGCTAATAATTCAAGCCAACGCACATTTTAAGCATCTGCCATACAGTGTTTTGAGACCACAGTGCATCTGAATTTTCTAAGTAAAAACTAAAGTATGAACACCCTTTCGGATTCTGAATCTGTTCTTCAGTGTTAACTGTCATGGCCTCTAGGCTGCCTGCCACCCACCCTCTGTTTGCTTCCCCTTTACCCACTGGCCAGAGGGGTCTCTGCCAGAGCGGCCAGAGGGGCCATGGTAAAGCTCTTATTCAGCACTGCCACAGCTACAATGAAACCATTCTGCAGATGCTAGGTGATGATGCACTTGAGGCCTTTCATCATCTGAGCTCTCCCTGCTCCTCTGCCTGGCTCCCACACTGTAGTCCACAGACTGCATTTCGGTTCCTGGAAGGCTGCTTACTCTTCCATTCACCTATGACTTCCAGTTTGTTCTTAATGCATTTGTAGAATTTTCTTCAGCCCTTAATCTGTTTGGCAAACCCCACTTAGCCTTTAAGATTTAGCTTAAATGTAAATTCTTGCTGAAATTCTTCCTTGAGCCTCAGTCTCTCCCATGTGTTCCTGAGACCCTGTATATATCTCAACATCTGCACGTTTTAGTCCCCACTTGTGACTCTTCATTTGTGTATCTAGCTCCCTAATTAGGCTTATAAGCTTATTATAGTCAGAAACTGCACTCTTCATTTTACATACTTAATTGGCATAGTGCTAGAGCAGATACTTAGTAAATGTTTGTTAACTTAATTGGAATTAAAAATAATCTCAGTTTGTGTGTGAGAAGGACCAGGACATTCAGCCCTCCCTGTGAGAGAGAGAGAGAGAATGAGTATGAATGTCAGCCACTGTCTTATTAAATTCCTTCTGTATATTTTTGCATTTCATCTTTTTCCTTTGGGATCCATTTTTAGTTCATTACAATTTTGAAATTTTATCCAGTCATTTATATTATTGGAACCCCAGCAAATTTAATGTCAGCTGCAAATTTAGTAAGCACATTTTTGATAACTTCATCTTGGGCATCAATACAGACAAAAATAAATTGCATTTTAGGACTTATTCCTGTGAGAAAGCATGGTTAATGTCTCCAACAGCTTCTGAGAAATTTGCTTTCTTTTGTTTTGCATTGAGGTTAAGTACTAATTTCTAAAGCTAGGATCCCCTCATGTGTTTTATGCCTCATATAGGAAATAAGAGGACTTTGGTCGGCAAGCCCTTTCACGGAGAAAGCGCCATGTGAACATAGGGACTGGCAAGAAACTCAGAATGTTTTTTTTTTTCCACATAAATAAAACAAAATACCATTCCTGCTGTCCTAGTACAGAACGATTTGAGTTATTCACAGGCCTTGTGTCTAGAAAGACTGTGAAAGAAGTGACCCCCTCAGGCATCTGTGGGAATTTGTGGACGCGCTGCCACTCAGGGCCCTTATCAGGACACTGGGGCTGTCAGCCTGCTTGTGAAGCTGAGAACCACAAACATCATGTGGATGCCTGGTCCTTAGGTGGTGTTAAATTGAACTGGAAAACACCACATTTGGCTGCCCAAAGATAAGAGAGCAGCAGCTTTCATTTTCTTTGGGATGAGTTTCTCCTGGCCCATCCCAGTGGTCTCCTGTAAACCTTGTGAGAGGCTCACTGCTGCAGTTGTTCCCCACACAGGCACAGGTCACTCTGCATAATGGGGGCTCCTGGGCCTGCCCATGGGCAACAGCAACTTCTCCGCTACTGATGAGTGGCTGTGCCGATGACACATTGCTTTATCAGAAATTTATTACTAGGAGGAGATACAGCAAAAGAGTTAGACAAATGCATTCCCTAGAAAGAGCATGTATAAAATATAAAGACTCATGAAAAATAGATTAACTCCTATAAAAGCCTTGAGCCACTACAGCCAAGTGAATTATGGGCTCGGGAATAGTAGGTGGGCACAGAGTCTACCTTAACTGGTAACAGTTCATGTGTTGAATGTGTTCCTTGTGCTAGAAATACAGGGGTGCATTGGGTAGGCATCCCTGCCCTCCAGGTGCTGGGTACAGTAGGGCAGGGGCAGGAGTCCTGAGACAATGGACCAGAAGGTGATGAGGGTGTCAGGGAGAAGAGGGGATTCTGGGAGTCCATGGCAGGGGTGACTCCTGTAAACTGGGGGGCTGCAGGAAAGATTTCTGAGACAGAAATCAAAGCTAAAGCCTGAATTTTGAGTAAGAGTTATCAGGTGAAGAGATAAAAAGAAGAGTGTTTCTTCTCATTTAAGTAGTGCCAAGGTAAAGACTGATACCAGATTATTCCCAGGTTGGTAACAAAAGAGAGTTAAGGAGCTTAAAAGGTGGGAAAAATACTGGAGATATCTAAAAATATGCCTTGCTGTCTTTATAGTCTGTCATCCCTAGTGATTCTACTTAGAATCTGCTCTGTTTAGAAAAATACAGGCAGTGATGTTATCATGATGAACTGCACTGGGAAGACCTAGTGGGAACACCGCATTTCCTTGATATTCACTTGTCTTAGATAATTCTCTTCTCCCTGCCCCACCTGATATGGATGGGTGTGTCTTTAGTCATTGTAGGTCTGGATTAAAGCTTATCATGTATTTCTCCCATTTTCACGGCAAGGTCGTTGAATGGGGAGATGTGTGCCCTATGGTTTCTGGGAGACCACTCATCCTTAGTTCTCCTATCTCTTTGGAGATTCTACAATTCTCTGCATTTTTATGACCCTTGTGCTGTTTTTAGTGACAGTTTTCAAGTCATGTTTCTCACCCCCTGGCAGAGAACTCCACATACCAGGAGCACTCTGCTGGCTCTTTTGTTCAGGCTGTCTGTGTTTTGTCTTTGGGTCACTGATGAAGAGGAGACATGGACATACCCGAGGGAGTTGCTCTAGACTGTTGTTACTCATTGTGAGGAGCTCAGGGTCAGGAGGAAGGTGAAACAGTTCAGAAAGGATGTACATATACATGTGAAAAGCTGGGTATGTGCCCCCTACAAAGACAAACCTTACAATGCTCACTCTTAACAGGTGCAATTGCTGAGTGTTTCAGCAATTGCTTGTTGAGCAGGGAAAGGCAAAACAAATAAACCAAAAAGTTAGCAAAACAAAATATATGAGAATGTTGTAAATTTTTAAAAGAAGACTTTTGATTATCATTAGTGTACTTACTTATGTGTATGTTTTTGAAACATGATATTTTAAACCTAATGTTATGAGCTGGAACCATCATAGTCAAATATCAATTTATTCTAAAGAGTCATCTCTATACAAATCTTCATGAAAATTCTTCATTGAGAGAGCAGGTCATAAAATCAAATGAAAAGGAAGACATTAAAGATCAAAGGTTAATGCAGAGCAGAGGAGGAAGGTTAAGTGATTTCATGGAACAACTCAAGTGAGAGATCAACTCCCTTTCAAGGGTCATATTGCGAATGAAGGCACCAGTCTAGCCAGCAGTGAGTTACGGTGAGTGTGTACGTAGGCATGTGTGAGCATATATTGGGGACTGGAGAGGGTTCCAGAATGGGGTGAGTATGCAGTAAATAGGTATCTATGAATCGCTGAAAATATGATTGGAAAACACATATCAAGAGGGTAGCTTTTAACTTGTTTTGGCTTTGGCTAGATCACCATCTTTTTGCTGAAGCCACCTGACCAAGTCAGCTAAAGTCAGCTGACCAGATGGAAATGCCTGATCAGTGACACCTCTTGTTTGTGTAATCTCATTTCAAAACCATTCACAGAAGCCATCTAAGTACATTTGGGTCATAAGAAAAATTACATCGGAATCAAGTTTGCTTCTATCCTCCATAGGCTACTATCTTATTGTGGAGGTAGACAAAGGGTTTAGACTTAGCAGCAGAGCAAGACACACACACACCATCCTTACATGTAAGCATGCAGAAATGCACGAAATAAGACAACAACAGGAGATACTGAAGAAAGAAAGAGAACAAAAATTTAGCAGTTCATGTTTAATAGCATAAAAGGCATTTAAATGCATTGATTCTATCAAAACACAGTGGGCTGTGTTAAGTGCTGGTCCCTGGGAGAATGTAAAGCTAACGACGGCCCTTATGAGGCCTGGGAGCTTTAAATACTAGGACTCCCAAAGTGCTTAGGCTGGTGGGCATGGAAAAAGGAGACAAAATGACATTTACTAAAATGAGCCAGGTATGAGTACACCGTATTAGAGGATCAAGTTGAAGAAAGTGGCTCAGAGGGGCTAAAAATGAATTAAAGTTTGTTCTAGGAAATTGCTCATATCAAGTATATTTGCTGTGACTTTCTCATCTACTTATTTATTTCTTTGGCTACACTGACCACCAGGAGAGAACCTGTATTATGTAACCAGTTATTTAATTTCATTCAGACTATCAGCAGCCAGAGGTGGTAATATAAAATGTAAATGGTGTACTTTAATTGCATCGGAAATTCCTCCATATGCCACCTTTTTGGTTCCTGAATACCTGATGGAAAGTTCATTGATGAAGTTTATTAGTGAATCCAGAGGGACCATAATTGCTCTTTCATTTATTATTTTTAATTGAGACTGTCTGACATCTTTATTTAAAACACCTCCCCACAGAAGAGAGTAGGGATTTCTATGGTAACATGAGGCTATTTGTTCTTTATAGCAGATGACAATGTAGATTTCACTATTTAGAGGTTTCTGGTGTGAAGTGTATTTTTGTCCATGGCCTCATGCTTAAGTAGGTTGCAAAAGCAGCATTCTAAAAATACGCACTGTCAGACTCCTAGTTTAGGGAATTGAATAAAGAAGTGCAAATGCAGCCTAATCCCCAAAATTGAATGTGTGTATTCCCTTTTTTCTGGTATATGTTTGTGCCTATCCTTTTGTGATGTCTTGTTCTTATAGACATGCCTGTTCTTTAGAAGTCCTACCGTGGTGTTCTTTCTCTAACTTTATTTACCATCTCACTGGAAATCAGTGGCTCCCTCACCCCTTATATCTACCACGGTCTTTCTTATGTCTTCTCTAGCACTTAATCCATGTTACAGTACTTATTTATTTTATTGTCTACATTTAGGCTTGGTTGTGAGCTTCTTGAAGGCACAAGATGTGTTATTCAGCTTGGTAGCTCTTACACTTAACACAGCTGGTGTCTGACCCCAGAGCAGATGCCCAGTCAGTGTATAGGGTTGAATTTGTTCAAGGATCACTGAATTTTTCTATGTCTATATTAGAACATGAGATTAGATAGACAGCTCAGGGTGTGCAAGTCATAATCAGCCTTGACCTTGGTTAACTTACAAGAGCATGCTCTGGGAGGTCTGTCAAAATAGCAACATGACATGGGTCCGTGAAACTGTGGGGATCACTGGAAGTCAGCAATACTGTCCATAGTAACAGCCTGCGTTGTAGGAGTCAGATGGCCTTGTATGCCTACGAGTAAGCTAGCAAGGCATGTTACATTTCTAAAGTGTCCTTTGAGGAAAAATTACAGTGTAGAAAGGTTATTTAAGGCAGCTAGCTATAGGCTAAACCCCAGCTATGTGAGGCCAGGCAAACATTTTCAAAACACAATGCTTTCCTAGCCCTGGAAAATACTACCAGAATTTTAGCACTCAAGATATATATTTCTAAGAGAACCTCTTGAGTTGGTAAGTGAATTCATCACCTTGGCTGTCTCTCTTCAACCATTTTACTCTTGACTAAAGTTTCTTCAGATGACAACATCATTTTCTCTGTCACCCAGATTTGACATACTAGAGTCTTTTTTAAAATTTTCTTCCCAGTTCCAGTCAAGATGGTGACATAGGTAAATACAGTCCTCACATTCTCCTACAACTCCATCAAAATTACAACTAAACTACAGAACAAACATCATTCAGAACCACCTGAGGTTTAGCTGATCAGAAGCCCCATAAATAAGGATATAAAGAAGAAGCCACATGGAGACTGGTAGGAAGGGGACAGGCTGGTCCCACACCCATGTATGGCCAGTCAAAATCAGGCAGAATATATCTGCTGTGGAGGTCCTCCCTGAAGAGTGAGGGGTCATAGCCCCAAACCAGGCTCCCCAGCCCATGGTTCCAGTGCCAGAAGAACAGTCCCCATAACTTCTGGCTGTGAAAACCAGCAGAGATAGTGGCTGAGTGAGATGGAGGGCTTCTGGAGTCCCAGGCAGTTCCTCTTAAAGGGCCCATTTGAGGACTTAATTGGACTCATTTGCTCTGAGTTCCACCACTGGCAGCAGCTTGAAAGATGATGGACATAAAGGGCGGGGGGGGGGGATGTCTGGCATCAGCGTAGGAGCTGGAGGAGCAACTTTCCCCCAGATAGAGTGCTGGCAGAGGCCATTGTTCTTTTACTGAGCCCTCCTTCCACAGAGCCAGCAGGAGCACACTCTATAGAGTCTCCATTGACCTGGCTGTCACTGTTAGCACCAACCTGGTGATCACCTCAGATCCTGCCCAATACAAACCCTTTTCTATACAAATAGCCTGTGTTGGCTCACGCTGCAGAGTTTCTTAAAATCTCTCAAAGATTCACAAACCCCAAATAAGCAGCATCTGGCCTGAGTGTGCTCTGTACCTCTTGCTAAGTGGCCCCAAGCCTAGTACTAGTGACAGCTTGGCCTTTCCTGGGCACCTTCAAGCACAGCACAAGTAGCAGCCATGTGTAGATCTCTCTCTAGTTCATGCCAGGTGTCCCTGGGCAGGGCACAGGCTGTGTCCGACCTTGACCTGCACCTCCTGGGAGGTACAGAGCCAGCACACATGATATAAAGCTTCAGATGACACCAAAGTACCACGCAAACCACCTCCATGAGAAGCACTCAAGGGGCACACTGAGCGAGGCACCACAGTCCCTGCCAAAGTGAGTCCTGCTTCTGCACAGCAGATCCTCCGTGGTGGTATTGGCCATTCCGCAAAAACAATTGGCCTGGGAGTAAATGCCTCCCACTGACATACCAGCAGCCATCAAGGCTCAACTACAACAGGGAGGCGTACACAGTCTGCATGGGAGCACATCGGAGAGCCCAGCTAGGTGACCGAGGAGTCTATGCCACTAGGCCCTGCTCATCACCAACTACATAAGAGCACTCTTCCAAGACTGGGGAACGTAACAGCTCTACCCAATACATGAAAGCAAACACAGGGAAGCAGCCAAAATGAGGAGACAAAGAAACATGTCACGAATGAAAGAACAAAATAAAACTACAGGAAAAAAAAACTAAATAAAATGGAGACATACAATTTACTGTGTGCAGAGTTCAAAACACTGGTTATAAGGATGTTTTCATGGTTTTCATGAACTTAGGGGAGGAGTAAATGAACTAAGTGAGAACTTCACTAAAGAGATGGGAAATGTCAAAATGGAGCTGGAAAACCAAAAAGAACCAGTCAGAAATGAAGAAAACAGTAACTGAAATGAATGCATCACAGGGAATCAATAGTAGAATAGGTGAAGCAGAGGATCAAATGAACAATTTGGTAGATAAGAAAGCAGAAAACACCCAGTCAGGATAGCAAAACAGTAAAATTAATCCAAAGATAAATAAATGAGGATAGTGTAAGGAGTCTCTGGGACAAGATGCATGTTATGGATGGGGGTGCCAGGAGCAGAGGGGAGAGAACAAGAAATGGAAAACTTATTTGAAAAAATAATTTATCCTAAGATACATAGAAAAAATACTGCAATTCCCATTTTATGGATGACTAAAGTGCAGCTAAGATGTCAAGTGTCTTGCCCTAACTCAGGGCATGCTCCAGAGTTTTAGAATTCATCCACTTTCAACACATTCATTCATTCACTCACTTGTTTAGCAATATTTATTAGTGTTTACTAGTGTAAGGTTTAAACTAAGGCTCAGTGTTATGTGCTACCCTAATATCTGGTAAGATCAGGAAGGCTTCGAATAGCCTAACTGCAAATTTCCCTCCCCACTCTGGTCCTGCAGATAAGGTCCCCTGGTCAGATGCACCCCCTTATCACAGGAACCAGGTGCAATTCCTGCTTACCCCTGCCAGCTTGAAGAATTAGTCAAACAAGGCAATCACACAATTCCCAAGAACCAGGAGGAACCTTTCCCTCTTGGTACCACAGAGTCTGCCTCACACAGCCCTGGTGGTTCACTTTGTTCCCAGTACAAACCCTTTGTGACCCTGCATGGCATGCATTATCCTAGTGCCCTGCCCTGTGAGTGCATGTGACTAATAAACTGAGATCGTTCTCATCTGTCAGTGTGGAGTGTTGTGTGTTCTGCCGTTCCCATGACCCTACGTTGGGAATCCTTCCCTCAACAATACGGTAAACAGGAGGCCATTGAAACAGTGCCAGAAATGCACATTTCAAATGGAGAAAGTTCAAGGAGTGGATATGTTTTGGAGTCTGCTGCCTCTGTGTGCCTAGAATTATGGAGCAGTCTGATACTAGAACTTTTGCTCTAGAATCAAGGAAAGCGTTTTTGTTAAAGGACTCCCAATACCAAAACTGTGACTGAGTTTTTTGGGGGAATGCACCCAAGGGGTAAAAGGCAAGAGGAACAACTGACTTTATGTTCTGCTTCCCTGGTACGTTTACATGAAACAGATTTTCTAGCTTCTGCAAAGCTTACCCACAAAAGGTACCTAATCCTCCATATGTTCCCTTTCAGTAGCTTTACATGATGAGTGTGGATTCTCCTGGGAGGTCACAAAGGCTCCAGCCATGTAAATGGAAGCAGTGCACATTTGGTTGTGGCTGTAAGAGAAGTAAACAGTTGTAAGCACTAGGGGAGTTGGCTGGTGGCTGACCTTGACCTTAATGAAACTCTTTCATTGCATGTTGCATAACCAAAATCTATGAATAAATAAATCATGTAAAGTGAAATTATGACTTTGTGGAAGAAGCAGTAGGAAGAGATATTAGGATAATTCCTGGCCAATGTCTGTTTTGTGAATGAGGCCTGGGAAAGCGACTAAACTGCTACGTCCAGTCCCAGTTATTCATCCATACAAGTGAAAGCCATGGTGCAAATTTAGGGGTTACAGTGCTTCACTTACGAAAACTGGTGATCGGGAAGACTGGGCTGTCAATGTAATCTTTGCTTCATTTCAGCCCTTGCTTGAGCTTTGAGTATGCATTGCAAGGACAATCCTAAAGTATTCTAATCAGTTAAACTGGAATCCTGCTGTCTCCACTCCTTGCTCATCTAAAGGAAAGTATCTGGGCAATAACATTTAAATTGTATATGGTTTGAATCTGTGTGAAACATGTTTCTTCATACTATATATTAGGAGCCTAGTGATGTTTTTAGCTTGGTATTATTGCCTCATGAATCTGATCCCAAAGTTTTAAAGAAGAAAAGCAGTCAGCATAAGCCATGAGATTATGTGAAACTAACAAATCCAAGGAAATGGTGTATTACCTATTTCAGCACATTTGTGTGTTAATCCAGTTTATTTTGTTTAGAAATTTGTTGAAGAGTTTCTAATTGAGGGTAGATTTGAAGTTATTTACATTATTCAAGGAAAATTACAGAGTAACGTTTCATTAGTTCTAATAATTTCTCAGAATTTTAAGAAGCAAATTGACTAATGAAATGAATTGAATCAATACCCAAAATACAAGTGTTTTTGTCCTCGTAACTCTGTCCTCTCAATTATTCCACCTTTTTGAGGTCTCTCCGTGGTGAGATTTCAGAGCAGAGGAGATTTAAATTGCTGCTGAGGATGTAGAGAAACACCAGCTATGTGATTCTGGTGCCCCGTGGACACCATGTAGTGAATGGACTATTGGGAATAAGACTATTAAGAAAAACCTCAGCCATCTTAATATCTGCTACTTGAAAATAATAGTTAGAAATGATTACAAAATATATACATGTTTGTTAAAACATAAAAACATGCAAAATATAATTTAAAAAACAAAAATTGTTCATGTCACTCCATGGAGATAACCACTTTAACAATTTGAGGTTTGTATTTTTCAAATGTTAAAGTAGGCATTTTATTTACTTTAGCAGTGGGGCGATAGTATAGGTATTGCTGAACTTGGTCTGTTTTCACTGAATTGTACATTTGGACATCTGTATGCTGGTTCAGATAGCCGTGTCTCATTTATTTCAACACAGTAAGGATGCGTTGTGCTATAAACCCTGCTCTTGTTAGTGAATGCTTACTTGGATTGGCTTCCATTTTTTTTCATTTCCAACATTCTTACAGTGAATAGACATTTTCTCTTATGAGAATACCTCTGTGGATTACTATTCTTATAGTGGCTATTAGAGATTTAATAATCATTGCAGTAGCTGTTGGTCACTTTTTGGTCCTTACCCTCTACCAGGTCTGAGAACTATATTCATGTTCCTTTCTAATCCTTACACCAACCTGGTTAGGCAGGTTCTTTTATATGTCCTCATTTTCCAGATTAAACAATTCCCCAAAGTCACCGAGCAAATAAGAAACAAAATCTGAACTTGAATCCAGGTCTTTCTGCTTTAAAGGCCATCACTGTCCTCCTGCCACATCGCCCCACCCACATCTCCGTTTGAGTTTCTTCATTGTAATGCATTCTCTTTTCTCAGCTTGAACTTCTGCTCCAGATTCCTCTCCCCTTTGTTGTCTTGGCAGCCAGACAGAGAATCCCCGGGACCTCTCCTTTGGCCCTTCTATCTGAAGACAGGACTGAGCATCCAGTTGCCCCTGCCTTCCTCCTCGTTTGGGCCTGGACTCTTCCTCAAGCCCACGCATTGGCCTCCCTTGCTGAGGCTGCAATCCTGGCAGAAGGTGCAGCCTGCCTAGGTTTGAGAGAGGGAGAGGGAAAGTGCCCTCTAGGTTCCCTGGATTCATAATGCCTTTGCTGTCAGCTGACAGATTCCAGCTGACCAGCAGTCTCAGAAGCAGGCGAACGTACAGAGCAGTTGTCATCATAAATTGGGGAAGGGTGGGGGAAGGGAAAGAAAAATGACTATGTCCAACATGGAAAGTCACAATGCTCTTTGGTGCTTTGAATTACACTGGCACGACCAGGAATTGGGAGCAGCCAAAAAAAAAATGAACTGGAAGACGCTGGCATGTCTTTCGGTTAGAACTTACGAGTATATCGCAAAAATAACCACCCACCATCCGGTACTGATGCTTAGACAGTCTGTGTGAACTACAGTATACAGATTACACAGTATTTGAGTGACTCTGGATATTATATGGGAGGAGTACATCTGTCTGCAAATTTCTGTGTGTCCGTCACAACTCAATTCCTTTCTAAATCTTACCCCAGTTTCCCTATCAAACACTTCTTTTTCTATCTTTTATTTTTTTATTTTTTGTTACTTCTAAACAAAGTCGTTTTCTAACATTTATTTGCATGGCTCTCTGTCCTCCAGACTGAGCACTCTGTGGGTGTGGCTCCTATTGCATTTGCCTTTTCCCCTCACAGTAGTTTCCTCAACCTTTTTTTTGCTTCCTTTCTCCTACCCAGGTTTCACGACCACCTCTGCTATGCCAGGCACTGTGAGGCACATCACATCCCTGGAGGTACAATGGTGTGTGTGAAGGATACAGCCTGTTCTCTCATCAGGCTCGTAATCTAAATAGAAAGTGCTGGAAAACCTAGACTCTTGTGTAGTATCTGACACAGAGAAGGCACTCAATAAAAGCATTTATTACATTTACTTGTTAAATTCTTACAGATATGTAAACCGATTCTCAGGGTTACTGCCTGACTTATCTGCTGGCTCATACAGCTCAAGCTGTGAATACCTGTTGCTGGGATGCAGTTTTCAACTTGCCTGCCCAGTTAAAGTGGTTTTGTTATTGTAATACACTAAGGAGAGGGAGGGTGGTATGCCTCAGGTCATAATCAGTGTTAATTTTCTAAGAATTAGCATGTGAGGCAGATAGGTGATCAAGGGCTATAATCCCTTCGCTTTTTCAATGTGAACACTTGCATGAATTTGCTAAAAGATCACCTTTTGTCCCAAGATGTGTCATTTTGGCACAGAGCCCCACAGCTGGCCCTATCTATCTCTATGCTACATAAATTATAAAAATAAATCCTTGTCACTCCACAAGTTCTATTATGGTATTTTTCTCCTCGGCAGTTTTATTTTTGTTTCATGTTTTCTTTTCTTTTCTTTTTCTTTTTTTTTTTTTTTAAGCTAGAACTATTACCATAAAGTAGAATCGCAGGTTGGACAAATTTACCCAAGTTTAGAATTTTCACCAATATAAGACAGTAACTAATATAAGGAAGAAAGAAACCCCTGGAAGACGCTACCTGGAAAACGTTGTTGGTAAGGGTACCTGTTTCCACTGGGTGGAGAGGGAGAGGACTAGCCTGCAAATGAAAATGAAACAGACCAGGGAAAGTGAGAAAAGGAAAATTACTTTGGAACAATGCCACATCTCCTTTATTATAAGGCCTCCTTACAGAAGGGAAAACAAAGATTTAAAATGTTGGATTGCAGAAGATGATAACAACAATGTATCAGTTTTGTCTTACGTAAATTATTGGGCCACAGGAAAAAATATCAAGGCATTTCATCTGAAACCTACAGCTTATTGAATGTAAGTTAAATTAGAAAGACTGAGACATTCTTGCTGTTCTCCACAGAGCAGTAACTATAAATTTCACCCTATATGTTCACTTCTACATTGCGTCTTCAGCTAATAACCACCATAAATAATATTCTGAAATCAGACACCCACTTGGTAGACTGTAACTGTAGCTTGTCTGTAGATGAACAGGATTTATTTGTTCATAAAGAAGTTAATTGGACAAGTAATTTTTGAGAAATGCCTTTGGAAATATGTGTGTGGTGAAAGTGAATGTGAGTATTCATGTATATATTGATACAGTCTAACAGTTTACAGAGTATATAATTTTGGTGAAACAAAATTTACAGGTTAAAAATGTAGAAGAACCACAGGCTGGTGTGGCTCAGTGGGTTGACTGCTGGCCTGTGAATCAAAGGGTCCCTGATTTGATTCCTAGTCAGGGGACATGCCTGGGTTGTGGGCCAGGTCCCCAGTAGGGGGGTGCACAAGAGGCAACCACACATTGATGTTTCCATCTCTTTTTCCCCCTCTTCCTCTCTCTCTAAAAATAAATAAAGTCTTTAAAATAAAAATAATATAGAAGAAATAAGCTTATAAGTAGGCTCCTCTATGGGGAAAAAAGGAGTTCATTTTTAATCTTAATGAACTTCAAATAAAATAAAAAATCAAATTAAAAACAAGCACTCTGGCTCAGTGGCTCAGTGGGTTGAAGCATTGTTGTGTGCGCCAAAAGGCTGCAGGTTTGATCCCTGGTCAGGGTGCAGACTGGAGACAACCAATCAATGTTTAATGTCTCTCTCTCTCTCTCTCTCTCTCTCTCTTGCTCTCGCTCTCTCCCCCTCCCCCCTCACAACCCCTGTCTCTCTCTGAAATCAATGAATATATCCTTGGGTGAAGAAAGAAAAAAAAAAAAAAACCCTTCCATGTATCATGTATCAATAGTGTAACTCCTTGGAGTCCTAGTGTTGGGTTTTATGTGTCCACTACTTACTCTCTGAAAACTGTGGCTTATAATAGCTATTAAATAAATGTTGAAGACCAAAAATTTGTATGCCCTCCACCCTATCTGCTCATTGACAGATTCCATTTGGGAGACATAAAGGAGATTCGGGTATCCCAAGTTTCCTGCAAAAGGTCCAGAAATGTGATCTCCAAAGTCATGTTCCTCTGGAGACAGAAAAGGACCGTGAGAAGCTATGTTTAGACAATTGAAATAATTGGACCACATATTGATAGACTGGCTTATTTTAATCATCTTAATAAGGGCACTAAAGTCAATAGATTGAAGAGAAGTGAAAGGGCCTAAACACCTAATTAGTGTCTGAATTCCATGGTCATGTGTATATGATGTGAATGAAAACATTTGTGTCCAGCCTGCCACCCCACGTGTGTAAGCACACAAATGTGTATGTACTAAACAACCATAGGCCCCATGGGAATTCCCATCAGCTGCTGGAGCAAACCAAAAAGGCACAGACACTCTTTTCAACTGCAAGGAATAAAATATCAGCTTTTATGTACCCTAAGAATTGTACTGTTTAAAAATAATCATTCATGATTTGATGAAAGGACTTCTGATTGGTTAACTGGCTAATTGCAACCTTATCAGAACTCTGAATCTGCTCCTAGATTAATACTGCTCATGAATAGTTAATTCTGAAAGTGTTCTGAGTGCAGGGAATAGGAAAGGGTAAAGCCTGAGCCACGTTTCATACAGCGTAGCTGTACTCAAACAAAGGGGTTTTCATACACTGCAGGTAGGAGATAGGGGAGAGATATGAATAATTTCCATAAATTCCTCTAAGGACTCATATGCAAAATAGAGGAGAGTCTTCTTCCCCCCCCCCTTTTCGGTAGACTCATCTTGGTTTTGCTTTAATTTGCTCTCGGAATAAAACACTCTAGAATTGTCCTTTGGGGGGCTGTTTCTATGGATTGGTTAGTTACTTTATTGACTGTGTATTAACATTCTCTGAACTACATGTTCTGCCTGTTTCTTCACTAAATTATACTTTCCAACGAAGGCAGATGGTGGTGCCTGTTTCAGAGGGACGTTCTGCTGTGTGTGTGTGTGTGTGTGTGTGTGTGTGTGTTTTAACATGCTGTTTGTTGGGGCATTTTCCGTCTCTTATTTCAGAAGTCAGTAGGGAGAGATCACTTGCAAAGAACAGGGACAAGAATATAGGATTTAATTTTATTTTTTCATTCTTTAGTTTATTCTATAAACATTTATTAAGCACCTAGTTTGTGCCAGAGACTATAATCAAGTGCAATAAAAACAAACCCCAGATTTTCTATGCTTCCTCTTTGATCTACACAAATAGCATGACCCAGAATTCCACAGCCAATAACTGTAAGTTTGGTATTCTTCAGATGTTTCCTTGAGTCTTCCTCTCTCATAGTCTCATCTCCCTTCTCTAAGTCTTTCTTTTACCTTTGCAAGGCTAAAAGCCAACTCAAGTGATCTTCCTAAGCAAAAGAGCTTACAAAGATGACCTCTGGTCTTTACTTTTATGGGCAGGGAACTGGAGGAGAATTTGAAATTAGTTGTCCTTTATTTCTCTCCAGATCTTTTCCCATCTTCCTTCTGATCCCTGCTAGCAGACATTCTTTTAAGTGAAAAGCTTTTCCCAAATACTAGCAGGTTAACTGGGATTGGAGAAGAGGGAGGAGATGCTAAAGAACAGGGGACAGAGACCCTCAGAGTATGAAAGAGTCACCTCCTCCTCCCAGAAGCAGCTTCCCCTCCCCCTTATCCAGGAGAGTAAGAAATGGTTCCTGCTTCCACAGAGTTTCCAGTCTAGTAGGAGAGATAGGAAAGTCGGTACGCAATTACATACTGTATTGGGTGATAAGTGCCAAAAACAAGAGTTTCCATAGAAGGGGGTCCCCACATTATAATGGTTTAGATACCTCCTTGAGGGTGTTTGTATCACTTTTTGTGATATTTCATGTTATTTCTTTCAAAGGAGGTAAGTATAGGAAGTGGGTCCCTGGAAGGTATGCAAAGCATTCAGGAGGTCAGCACAGAAGATGTTTTCCTAGCAAACAAAAGGAAGCTGGCGGTGGCTTACTTCCAGTTACACAGGAGATTTTTTAAAAAATCATCCTCTGGATGTTGCTATTATTATTATTATTATGGGTAGCAGAGAGAAAAAAATACACCCTTCTTAAAAGAAAGATTTTTCACCTATAATATTTGAATTATAGAATGAGGAGACACATCTTACATGGTCTAATTTCATAGGCAAACCTGAATCCCACAGATGTTAGCAACAGCAGCCTATATTTTTTGAGCATGGTCTTTTTTTTAACTCTACTTTTTATTTTTTATTTATTTTTAAAGATTTTATTTCCTTAGTTTTAGAGGGAGAGGAAGGGAAGGAGAAAGAGAGAGAGAGAGAAACATCAGTGTGTGGTTGCCTCTCGTGTGCTCCCTACTGAGGACCTGGTCCACAACCCAGGCATGTGCCCTGACTGGGAATCGAACCAGCAGCACTTTGGTTCGCAGGCCTGCACTCAATCCACTGAGCCACACCAGCCAGGGCATGGGCACGGTCTTTGTGTCAGACATCCAGACATAGTTTACATGAGTGATCATTTAATTCTTGACAACCTGAACTCTAAGAAATAGTTTCCATGGGAATGCCATGGTATAGATAAGGAAGCTGAAGCTACATGAGGTTAAGGAACTTGCCCAGGGTCACACGATTTAGAAAGTGGCAGAGACTTGAACTTAGATCTCAACAGCTCTAAAGCCCATGCTCATAACCATAGTGCTACGCTACGAAATCTAACAGCTACAGCAGCTCCTACTTCTGTTGATGTTGCCTTCTAAATACCTCTCAGATCTATAGTCTGGACCAGTGGTTCTTAAACTTCTCTGCGTTGTTCCAATTTTAGTATATGTGCTGCAAGCACTAGTGGTTCTTAAACTTGAGCATACATCATAGTTATCTAGAAAACTCGCTGAAACCTATGGAAGGGGTCTGTGGTGGATCGACACTAAGCTGGTCTTCTTCAGTCCTCACCTCCTGGTGTTTGTGTCTTGTTGTAATCCCCCCACCCCCGGTTGTGTACCTTCCACAAGGTTGTGTACCTTGTATTGATGACTTGCTTCTACCCGGTACAGTATGGCAGAGGTGCCGGCCCCTACGCTCATGATTACCGTATGTTATATAAAGGCTCTGTCTTGCTAACAGATTTGCTGTAGAGACGATGCTAGCTTGACGAAGTCAGCAGCTGTCCGAGCAAGCTCATGGGGCAAGGAATTGCCAGCAGCTTCCAGCCCCCGAGAGTAGCCTCCCCCAGATGACAGCTCCCAAGAACCCGGTGCCCTCAGTTCCACAATCACAATTCAGTGAATGCTGCCAACAGTCTAAGCAATATGGGAAGTGGATATTCCCCAGTCAAGCCTCTGCATGAGAACAGAGCCTGGCTGGCATCTTGACTGCAGGCTTTTTAGACCCTGACCTTTGGACCCATCTGAGCAGTGCCCAGACTTGTGGGCCCATGGGAATTCTGAAATAATAAATAAAAGCTGTTCTAAGTTTGTGCTAATTCTTTACACAGCAATAACTATTATATCCCCAGAGGTTCTTATGCAGTGGGCCAGGGGTGGGTCCCAAGATCTTGAATTTGGAAAAACTTCCCTGGGGGTAGTAATGCTGCTGGTCCTGAGACCTCACTTAGGGAATCACTGGCCTCAACCCTAGAAAACAGCATTCTATTCTTGTTCTCTTCACGCACCCACTGAACCTCTCTGCTCCATTTTCCACACTGCACTCAGAGAATTTCTTAAGACAAAAATCGTGTTACTGCTTCCTCAAAGCCTTTTGGCACCTTCCCACTTTCCTGAGATTAAGGCCCAGACTCTTACTCCGCCCGTGAGTGTACAGGCTCTGCCGCTGCAGCCTCTCTCCCCCACTGTCCCCCACTCCACCCTCCAGGTACACTTTCCACTCCCCAGTTTCCCTCCTCTGCCTAGAACTGCTGGTCCCTAAAGATTCACTTCTGATCTCTCTCTGGACGAACTTGTGCTCACCTTCCAGCTCAAGCATTACTTCCTCAGCAAAGCCTTCTCTGACCTCAACCTGGTTGAGGAGTCCATGTTGTACATTGACTTGGGGTGAAAAATATGGAAGTCTCTAAACTCCATCTGTCTGGGTTCGAATCTTGATTCCACCATTTTACTAGCTATGGAAACTTGGACAAATTAAGTAAATGTTCTGTGACTCCATCACCCCAACACTAAAGTGATATGCTTAGTTACTTCATCAAATTATGAAAAGTAACATCTCCTGCATGCATGTGTGCGCGCGCGCGCACACACACACAAAGGATGGTGATAGTAGGTTATTTTTTCAAGCTGGAAGAATCAAATAAGTTAACTACATAAAAGCATGCCTGGCACGTGGTGCACTCTCAGCACATGGGGATGGCGCTTGCTTTTTGTGTTGTTATTGCTGCCATGTTCTCCCATAGGCACGTGTTCCTTTACTGCTTGGAATTTCGTATCCGTCCGTGAGAATGTCCATCTCCCCTTCTAGACTGTCAGTGCCACGAGAGTAGGAACCATGACCATTCTTGCTGCTGTTCTTAGCCCCTGTACTTGGAGCAGTACCTGGTCAACACAGCCTAAAGGTACAGAGCACATTCAATGAGCTAATGACTGGGGACAGGGACCCCAGTGCAGGAGGCCTGTTCCCAGATCAATGTTTTCTCTTTCCAGTTGGGTAGAAGGCAGTTTCCTCTATATTTCAGTCCCTGATTGTACCAGTCCTTGAGCTCCACCCCGAGTCTGTCAGGCTGTCCCTGATCTTAGGTGCCAGTGGATTCCAAAACACCAGGTATAATTAGTGTTTGCTGTGGAACACAAAGAAGAGGTAGTCTTCAATAGTTTTTCTTGGGTTAAATGCTTGAGCATTTTTGCTTCTTCAGATTTTCCTTCTTACTATAACATTGTTTCAAAGTTGTACATCTACCAGATGCTAACAGAATATCATTAACCGGACTTTATTAGCTTCCTTCTGAGATCAAGTACTATGTGTCCAGAACTCAGCTACTTTTCATCAGGGCCAGTCACAGTACTGCAAAACACATTATGACACAGCTCTCTCTGCAGAGTGCTAGAGAGTAGCTCAGTTTCATTCTTGATTGCCAAAAGAGAAATGCATTTTGTAGATTTTTTACTTTATCCTGAGTGCTGGCCCAGAAAACTGTAGTCTGCAGGATTCTCTGGGGATGTTCTCCCTCCCTACACTATTTCATTAACCTTTCTTCTGAAACTACATTTGAATGTCTGGGTTTAATTAAGAGTTTTTGCATGCAATTATGGAAGGAGCCCATCTCTCCTCTTGGTTTTTTCCTTCATATGATTTGGGTTGAAAATATATATATTTTTGAGAATTAATTATAATTGCCTTGGACAATTATACAATAATAGCTCCTTTTATGTCTGCAAATCCTTAGTGCTGGTTTATATGCAACTAATGATGATAACCATTGACATAATCAGTTCTAATGGTCTCTACTGTCTACCTAGTTTTGCATATAAGAATATAATTCAAATTTCTGAAAGCTTGGACTGAATGTCTCTTTGTTCTGTGTTTAAAATACTGCTTCAGTGTTCACTGGAAAGAGGTCTGTTATTGCAGACTAGATTTTGAACCTCTGCTTTCCACCTCTGGAAGTGTGGGGAGATTCTTCAGTTGTCTTCAGCTGTCTCCTCGCCCTTCCACTAACACCTTCCTGAGCAATGGAGACCATCAAAGACATGAGTGTGAAAGGACTTTATAAACTGCAAAGTGTTCTTTAGCTGTAAGTGATTATTATTTTTAATTCATATCATCCCCACAGTGATTTTTTAAGATTGTTTGAATGCTATGTTCAGAAAAGAAAGTTCAATTTTTATTACTGATTACTTTTAGAAATCAGAGAGTAACATTATTGTTTAGCAGTTAGAATCTCTTTAAAGCATTTTCTCACATATTAACCCATTCCTAAACTTCTGGTGAAAGAGGAAAGGTGATCTTGCTAGGCAGCTTGATGTATAATTTTACTTAACCCAGAAACCTTGTCAAGAAGCTCAAATTAGCTTCACTTTTTACATATAACAATTTATGATCAGGGTTCAAGGTTATATACCTTGACCTTAGGTCTTCATAATTTATTGTTCTCTTGTCCTCAGTGGCATAGTTCTTTTCTGTGAAGAAAATTGTAAATAATGCACTAAGGGGCCTTGAGTTTCCCAGGGTAGACCACCATGCAAATTCTTCTCTTTGAACCTCAACCTTCTCTTATATTAGCAGAGAAACAAGGAACTGGGAGGGACCCTCAATGATCTCTTCTATTTAGAGCTAAGCCCGGGCCATTGCAACCAAAGTATAAACTGAGCACCAAAATACTCTAGTTCAGTGGTTCTCAACTGGTGACATTGCTCTTGCCCGCCCCCCAGGGATCGCTATCTCTGGAGACACCTTTTATTGTTCCAGCTGGCCAGGTGCTGCTGACATCCATGTGGCCAGAGCACAGGGATGCCACCAAACATCCTACACTGTGTGGGACAGCCGTACCTCTCACAACACAGAATTTTACCTCAAAATATCAACGGTGCCAAGGTCAAGCAACCTTACTCAAGCTGGAGGAGTCAAGCACATCTTCCTGAAGGAGATGATACCAGAATTGCTGTTGGAAAGATAATTTAAAAATTCTTCAAGCAGACAAGAGAAGGAAAGGGTGTTCCAGACAAAGGGTGTAACATTTGCCAAAGTAGAGGGGCCTGAAATTGTGCCTACAGTGTAGGAACATCTGAGCTCTTTGGCATTGTTTTAGCATTTCTGGGATGACACTGAAGCATGTGTGAAGTTCCTTCTTCTCACAGTGATTCACAATGAGTTGCACTGTAAACTTGTTTTGTTTCTGATAATAATTCTTTCTGCCAGACAGTCTCTGAATATCTCACCTGCTCTTAAGAAGATCACCCAAAGACTACAGCAATGAGGTGGGCAGATCCAGGGGTGTCCAAACTTTTGGCATCTCTGGGCCACACTGGAAGAAGATGTGTCTTGGGCCACACATTAAATACACAAACACTAACAAAAACCGATGAGCAAAAAAAATGTTTACATTTAAAAAAGTACATTTACAATTTTGTGTTCGGCCTCATTCAGAGCCATTCTGGGCCACATGCAGCCCATGGGCTGCAGGTTGGACACACCTAGAACCTCAGTCCCTACAGATCTGTGCTTGTTCCCCATTGGCAGGAGTCTGCAAGAATTGAATCACATGCAGGTGAACACTTGAACACCTGTGTTGAACTCCCCTTCCCTTGCTTTTGCATCCACGGCCCCTGATACAATGTCTCCTGTGCAGTCTCAGATCCAGAGAAGTTCCATGAGGCAGTGTATGGGAGTGCTGTTCAGTTTCCTTTCAAGCAGTAAAGACGGGGCTAGGGATCTCTAGCCAGTGCAATTTGCTAGCCTTCCATGCTATTGAACCAATTATGTAGACTATTTCCCTCCTTTTCATTATACCACAACTTCAATTTGGTTAAAATCAATGCTATTCAATATACCCTTCAACCCTAATATGCATGCATGTGCTGGGAAATCTCAGTTTGCATTCTGCCTTTGGCTTTTGCTTGCTATGGGACTTTGGGCAAATGCCTTCATCTTTAAAATTGAGATAACACTTAGCAAGACTGTATTCAGGATCACAGGTAGCATGCAAAGAATTTAAAACATAATAGGTATGCTAGGAAAATATTAGCTTTATTATCACTGCCATTATGACAATGATGATGATAGTGGATGGTATGAAGGTTGATAAGATTCATCCCGTGCTGTGAAGCTCAGGCTGAGAGCTCCCACCCTGCAGCCCACCATGGCTGTTGTACTGCTTCCTCCCTCCACATCAGTTTGGTACCAACCCTTCACCAGCAGCTGTCAGCCTGAGCTTTGTTGACCTTGGTTATGTATTTAACTTCTCTGTGCATCACCAGGTGAATTGCAAGAACCAAATGAGATGAAACATTAACATTTTAGGCGTGCGGCAGACACTGAACAAATGCCGGTTCCGCTCTCCCTGAGGCAGTGATCCTCAAATGTTGGAGGAGCTTACTGCTGCCAAACGCAAAGGAGGTTAAATAAAAGCCAAGGGTGAAAATAAGGGGAATTGCAGAGGTTTGGTTTTGTTTGGCTCTTTTTTCTTTTAAGTTTTACAGAACATGCAGAGATTCTTCTCTCCCTCTAACTGCAGTGGATTTCAGATGACCTGTCATTCTCCAAGGTGAAATTTGTTTCTCTGATTTGATCACTAGACATCTCCAGACACTTCTCAAAGATGGTTTTGACCTTGGATGGAGATACCTCACCCCTGTCTGCACCAGTCTGCTGGTTACGCCCCCATCCAATCCCAGATTGATCTCCCAGAATTTCTTCTCTGGCTCAGTCACTTCTGTCCTGGCCTGTGGGGGTCTGTTTGCTCTAGACCCCCAGGGCGTAGAGGGATTTTCCTCTTTACTCCCAGAGCCCCAGTCCTTTGGATCCTGGCCTTACTCCCAGCGGGGAGAGTGCCAGGGTCCTTTACTGAAGGTGTGGTGTTCTCTGCCTCAGGCCCTTCCAGCTTCCCTGGCCCAGTCTGAGTGCTTACTGGATTTCAGGTGTCTCAAGTTACCTTCCCCCAAATCTTCTTTATTTCTTCTGATACCTTACACTGCTTGCTGGTTCTTGAATATGCTAATACTTCCTTTCCTTCTGATTGAATTGCCCTTCCATCCCAAGGATGGGGGTGACTGTCAGTTCTAATCCTCAACCCAGACTACTTTGCTATTACTTCCTAAGCACCTAGCATTTGCAATTGTCATGTTATAATACATATTCACATTGTTAGGTTCACATGCCCCAACAAGATTTTGAAGACTTTGAGATCTAAGGGCACAGGGGCCATGAAAAATGAATCTTCAGTGGAGTTACAGCCCCTGGTACAATGTAAGCGTAGAGTACATGTGCTGAATGCATATAATTAAGGAGACGGAGGGAAGCAAGGATGGCCCCCAGACATGCTGAAGGAAAATGGCAGGAATGGGACTGTGAGTAGACCCTTCAGACTTTATTCTGTAGGTGCCACCATGAACTAACCATTTGGAAAGTGGGGATACCAAGGAGCTTGGAGTTTCAGAGGTTGAGCCGCAGTAGCAGTGGGCTGGGAGAATGGCCTGGTGGGCTGAGCAGGACTCAGAGGCCTGAGGGCAAGTCTTCATTCCATCACTTAGAAGAAACTCTATGATCTCATTTGAATTCAGTTCTTTGATGCTGTGTTTCACTTTTGGTAAAACTGTGGGTAATATCACCTGCTTAGAGATAATGCATTAGGCCGGTGGTAGGCACTCAAGAAAATGCCCAGCTGTTAGCTCCAGGACTGAAGAACATACATACTCAAGGTGTCCCCTGCCTGTATCTTTTGCATCATCTGGGTACACGGCATCTATCCTATGGTTACCATCATCATGATCATTAATAAACACTTAGTGTGTACCAAGCACTGTGCTGGGCCCTTTCTGTACATTTTCCCATTTAATTTTCCCCCAATCTTGTAAGATAAGAGGTTCTGTTGGTATACATATGACACAGATGCAAAAACGGGGGATTAGAGAATGCAGGTGTTTCGCCCAGTATTTCCCGTAGTGAGTAACTGGAATTTAAAGCCAACCCATCCTGCTGCAGTCCCTGGGCTCCTCACCTCCATCCTGCAGGAGACAGCCACGGAGCGATCCTGAGCACTGTCTACAGGAGCCTTAGCAAAACGTGTGAAAATGCAATTTCTGCCCTTAACAAAAAACAACAAAAGAAAACACTGTATTTCAAGTCGTCAGTTTACCCAGGAATGGACCAAAGGACCGGGTAATCCTAATATATAAATTTTGTGCTGAAATGGTGAGCATAATTTAGGATCAGCATGAAAACTGGGTTAGGAGATCAATTGTTGATATCTTTCTTTAAAGTTCTCGGGTTAACAGATATATATGTTGATTTGCCATGAAAAAAATCAACAATCTTGTAATTTTTTTCCTTCTTACTTCCTCAAGGATAGGTAGCATTTTCTGCTTAATAATGAATCATTGTGTTTGTCTAGCAAAGTGTTCCTTCCTAAGTGCTTTTGTAAACCTGTCTCATTTGATCCTCTTAGCACCAGGAGAGGTAGGCAGGGCAAAGGACATTATTCTTCCTGAACAGAGGAGGTAGCTGGGGCGCTTAGGGAGGGTGTGTTATCCAAGGCTGCACAAGTAATTAGTAACAGCCGACTGGAATCCAGGTCTCTTGGCTTAGCGTGCATCTCTCAAATGCTTGTTTCTTTGGTATCAGAGGGCTGCAACACTTTGTACATGATGAAATCTTCACCAAATGTTGACTGGCGGATTTGGCTCAAAATAACTAAAGATATTTTCTCTATGATTTCCATTGTTTCTCTAAAGTTGTTTAGGAGCACATTCTCTGCAGTTTGCTGATGTGCAGGAAAGAAGCAGAAAGCAAACCATGGGTCAGTTTTGAAAGTTGTTTCCTCAGATTCCTGAAATGATTGCAGAGCAGCGAAGTTTGCGGTTGCAGTCAATGGCTAACGCAGGCTCTCCTCTCTTCAGTCATTCCTGGGGATGATCTCCCTGGAGCTGGTCGAATGAAGTCCAGCTTCATGTTGGAGAGGACAACCATCCAACTCCAGGGGCTTCTGGGACATGACATTCACTAGAAGGTCCTGAGAGAGTAATAAAACTATGTACACAGTATACTATTTTTTCAGATCCTTGATAGAGTGTTTTAACAGAGTTCTTTGTAGTGCAAGCCACATGGGCTGGGGATGATTTTGGTCATTAACGCTTAGCTATGTGAACCCAAATCAGCTGGTTTAAATCAGAGTTGAAGAGACGTTTCCAAGTTTTAGCTATTTGTTTTGGTAATCTGTAAAATCTTTATTAGATGTGCATTTACTCTGCTGTGGATCCATCCAAAAGATGAGCACTGAGTATTTTCAGAGCAAAAATGTGGGGACTGTTGATTGATTAAATGTGTTGTGCAGAGGATGAGGGAAGGCTTGCACTAGGATCCCTCTGCCAGCACACAACCACACTGCCAGCTGTCCCACCTACACAATGGACACGCAATAAAAACCAATGGATTTCACAGCGCATGTAGCCTTTTGCTTAAAGAATATTTAGTCTGCATCGAGAGTTTGCTCATGACTCTATCCCCAGTCCCTGGCACATAGTAGTCTGTAAATGTTTGTACATGAGTGCAGCGTCTTGGACCTTTGCTTTGTCTTCTCCTGACTCTCCACTTCACCTCTGCTCCCCCCTCCCCCCACACACACTTCTAACCCTGGTGCCCCCCACTAAGCACATCATGCCTTCTGTTCCTTCCTGGAAAAATCTCTTCTCCCATAGCCCATCTCTGCCCAGCGGTCTTACTCATTCCATGAACCCAGGTCATGTGTTCCTCCGCTGTGGGCCTTGTATGATATCTGCATGCAGAGTTCTCAGCGTGCCTCCCCTTGTGCCTGACTTTCCCTGGCACACACTTCCATGGACTTTTGTGACACTCTTCTTGTCATGTGTCCACAGTATCTCTAAGTTCTCCTAGGCTATAACCCTGGATGCAAGGCCTCTGTTTTACTCATGGTTCTGGTGGGCACACAGTAGGCACTTGCTAAGTCCTTGTTGGGTTAAAGGAAGGAAGGAATGCTAAATGTAGCCCAAAAATATCAGACTTGTAAACAACTTTACAGAGAGGAAAGAGATTAAGTTTTAATTCTTTAAGAATTAATTTGAAAGAGAGAAAGAGAAGGAGAGATCAATTTGTTGTTCCACTTATTCAGGCATTCATTGGGTGATTCTTTTATGTGCTCTCACCAGGGATTAAACCCACACACTTGGAATATCAGGACAATGCTCTAACCAACTGGGCTACCTGGCTGGGGGGATTCAGTTTTGAAGGTTGAGATATTGCTGTGTGGTTGGAGAAAGCTATAAGAGAGCACTGAAGTAACACTCCAGAGCTGGGAAGCGCTAAAAATTCAGCATATGTAGTCCTCATGTGATGGCCGTAAAAATGATTTGCCTGCACTCCATACTGTATACACTTCACAGTGATTACTTTAACACTTAGCATGCCACACACTGGCCTTTGTTTAGCCTCCTCACTTGGGTCGAGTGTATTTTGCACTGAACCTGACTTTGGTCATGGAGTTCAGCACATTTGTCTGGAGTTTATCTGGAATTCTATAACCTAGTTTGGCTCTCTCTGGTATTGTTTCTGTAGGTTCCTGGCCTTCCCCTTCACTAATGAATTTCGTATGTATCGAGTGTGCCCCTCCATGCACTTTGCCACACTGGTGTGCTCCATTTGCCTTTCCCTAGCCTTTTTACTGCATCGGAGAAGATAGCATGGCTGGTTCTCTGCTGCCTGGCATTCGAGGTCTGAACTCATTTTTGTTAGATGAATGAATCTGTATCAGGAAGATTGTTTTCACAGAGAGGGTTCAAAACCAAGTCAATGTCTGTGCATTTTAAATGCCACCAATAGGTGCCTCATGTGGAGCTTTCAGTTAGAAAGATATTATTTTAGTATGGAACATTTTATAATAAATACTAAAGTCAACAGCAGCTCTCAGACATACAATTTTCTCTTAACTCTCCTGTGAGGTAGGTGACATTCTCATCTCAGTTTTGCGAAGGAGGAAATCAAGGGTCTTGAGAAATGTAATCACTGGCGGGAGGTCACTCAGCTAGCTAATGATGGAGTCAGACCTTGACCCTAGTCTGTCTCCAGATCTTATAATATGACATCATCTGGTAATTATTGAGGTGACACAGCTTAAGTTGGTCTGCAACCATCAATCAATAGGACAAGGATACTATAGAAAGGAATCGAGTCTGTGGCCATTTTTGTAAGGTCTTTCATAAGCCTGAAATGTGGACTAAATGGCTTTTCTGAGTTTCTTCTCTCCCCACTGGTCTGCTGTTTGATAACGTATTGCCTGTCTTGTAATCTTCAATATGGATGGCGTACTTATAAAGGCAATTTCACCACAGATGAAACACACAAAAGACACAAGTCTGGTTTTGAGATGCCCTGCAACACTCTCCGTCTCGCTCCCCAGGGTGCAGGAAGGGTCTCTGTCTCGTGCCACGCAGTCCGCGACGCTGGGGGGGACAGCTGTGCTGCAGGAAGAGCGGCCCTGCTCTTGGCCTCAAAGAGCTTACCCTCTAGCACTTTACTTACTATACCGAAGCACCTCGCTCTTAAAAAATAACTTTAAACTTCTTGTGTTTATAGAGTAGCCACCTGTGCTCTTCCTTTTACATTTATATTGTATTTTTCTGTTGTGTGGCATTGTGGTATCATTGATTTAGCAAACGTTTCTTGAAGAACTACTGTCTTTTAGATACTGAGGTGGTCACTATATGTGACCACATCTACTCTGTGACCTTGAGTAGGCATGTTAACAAGGTAAATAGCTTATAGCATGGTGAGTGCTTTATTAATGGAGCACAACATTTATTTTGGAAATGCAGTGGATGGAGTAACTAATTCTGCTGGGGGAGGCAGGAGAGGGATTGGGTAAGTCTCTATATGACGTGAGCTGACCCAATCATTTAACTTCATTTTCTGAGCTCAGGACCATATATTTTACCACATTGTTTAAAGTGCAACTGTCATTTACTATTCAGATGTTGATTATAAGTGATAACTGAATGAAATCTTGCTAAATAGTTTCCAGCAGAGTATATACCCTTTTTATTCATGGATTTAGCATTAGTGGTGTTGATTATTCAAAACTAATTTGAGAGTGCCTGATACAAGCAATTTCTAATTTTACTGAGAATCCAGTTTTAAACATCTAGCTTGGACTGCTGCATGGAAGCAAAGGATTTGCGGAGTGAGTGGCACTAGCTGGCTTCCCAGCAGTCACACCTGAACTTGGCTTTGTCATTCTCCATGGCACATTGAGTCATCTTGTGTATAAGCAAAGCCTTAAATGCTCTGTTGGAAATGACCACATTTGAAATATTAACCCTTGGAAAACATAAGAAGGCAGTTAACTTATGCTGGAAACAGATGCACAAGAAATGTGACATTTCTCAGAAAAGTGATATCATGAAACGAGAAGAACCTGCAATAGCATCTGAGGCAAAGAATTAATGCAGAACATCCATTCCATTACACATGTCAGGAGTCCAATAGATGTGGAAGTTTCTGATGTTCAGATTGGGACTGTACTGGCAGCTGGGCTATATGCTAGCAATACTAATGGTAAATAATGTTGCAAAATTTAAAACGCTTTTAGCTTCCTTGGGATTTCACATTCCACACTCTACACACAGGTGGAGAAAATGTCTGTAAAGCCCTGACTGGTGTGGCTCAGTGGGTTGGGCATTGTCCTACAGAGTGAAAGGTCTCTGGTTCAATTCCTAGTCAGAGTACATGCCTGGGTTGCAGGTTCAGTCCCCAGCTGGGGATGTATGGGAGGCCAACGATTGATGTTTCTCTCTCATGTTTCCCTCCCTCCCTTTCTCCCTTCCCCTCTCTCTATAAATAAATAAATAAATAAATAAAGTAAGTAAGTAAGTAAAAATAAATAAATAAATAAATAAAGTAAGTAAGTAAGTAAGTAAGTGCCTGTAAATATAGTAGATGCTTAATAAACGTTTGTTCACTGGATTTTAAAAGGCCTGCCAACATGGCAGTGCTCAGACTCATCACATACACATATACTTACTTTTTCCTTTAAGGACCAATTCCCGAAGACTTGCATCAGGTCATGCAGTATTAGTTTAGATGAAGTTATTATATAGTTTATTTTCATTTTAGAGATCTTATTGTCTATAATGTATTTTTCTTCTAAGAACAGATTTGTGTTCAAGGGCAACACTACACATATGTATTAGCACAGCATCCACCTTCTCAAATGCTGGTTAACATGATTAAGCTAATTGTAAAAGAGATTTGAAGGAGGAAAAATAAGATGCAATATTTCAATTATGACATCTCTTAGCTCACATTTATTGCCTAATGTGCATTTTTCCTTTATGTTTCTTTTTCTCTCCCTGGAAACATTCTTCCTTCAAGTTTTTCCCTTTTCAGAAGAACAAAGTTAGTAAGAGGTAATTTTTTCCAGCCAAATGTGACAGAACACACATCAGCATTCAGGAAGGAGGTTTTAGCAATAGGTAATAGTGCAACTGGTTTTGCCAGCAGCAGAATGTACAGTCCTATTAGAGATGGGGAAAAGGAAAAGTATCACCTTAATTTACCTCCAGGCGATGGAGCAATAACTTGGGCCGCCTAGGGCTGCCTGTGTAGGGACACTTTAATCATACAGTGAAAACATTCTTAGTCTACTGCCTACTTCAGATGAGAGAAGACTCGTCTGTGTTAATAAATGAAATTCATCCAGCATACAGTCTGGCAATGAGGATATGCTATTCTTAATCTTTGTCAACATTAAATCTGTTGAAGAAATTTAGCAGGCTACAATGAGATCAATTTCCCTCCCTACATTCCCTGTGTTCACCACAGAAAAATTGGACTGTGGCCTATGAATGGGGCTGCACAAGGAGCAACTGCTCCAAAATTCAGGGAAGTCGGAGTTCTATTGCACCACCTTCACGTGGGAGCACTTCCTATTGTCTTGAACCTTTGGGACTGAACTCATTATAGTAACCATCAAACTAGAAAGTCTTTGGCTGGGGGTATTTCTCATGTTTGCTTTCTGGCTGTATGGGGAATGTGATCTTTAATTAGTTCAGGTTGTAAAATATTGCAGAGAATTTCCCAGGAACACTTGGCTTTGTCGTCTAGGTCAGCAAATGCAATTCTGTTTTAATTGTGGCTGAGCTATTGTCTTAGACTGGTACTCCTAGAGTGCCTTTTACCAATTAATGGTAATATACTACTGGGAAATCACATTGCCTTGTGGAAACCCAAAAATAGCGATGCCTTAATAGGCTGTCTATTAATAGTCATACAAAGTCATGGACCTAATGCCATTAAATGGTGCTATTCATGTGTGAAAGGCTTCCAGGAACTACTTTAAGGAATGTCACGAGTCAGAGCTATATGTGTGTGTGCACGTGCATCATGCATGTGCACATGTGTGTTTTCCTCTTGTCTCTTTCCCTCCCTTTGTCTTTCTGCTGGGCTCTTTTCTAGTGTGAATTTCCATTTTCTGTCAACTCAATGATTGATTGGGTTCAGGGAAGCAACATGTGCCAGTTGTTGCCTTTGAACCTGCACTTCAGATGTGTGGCGTTTTATTTCCTCTACTGCCTCTTGGCTTATCATCAATTCTAGCAGTGATTTTGACATGTGCAAATTAATAATCATTCAGTCAAAATGAATATAGTGACCTTTGTGCTCACACGATGTACTAAAAGAAGGACGCAGTGCTCATGAGCTCCAGGAGTTTAGGATTTAATGAGAGAAGCAAAAATGTATCTTTTGTGAGTGTATATGTATTTCTCATAGTCTGTCAACCTACCACAGTTTAATGTAACCCCATGATTTTTATATCTGCATGTGAAGTACTCCTGAGAATAATAGTTTATTTTATGAAAGACAGATTTAAGAATTGAAGTGACCTCTGTAAGCTGGAAAGCTGGGCCAAAAACAAGGCAAGGAAATACTGTAGGGATAAAATTAAAACTTTAATTGAGGTTCAAAATGAGGTTGTAGAAATGCAGGGTGGCTGAGGAGCTTAGACCCTTCAGAGAAGTCGGCTGCCTTTGCCAAGGAGACTGGTCTAGGCAGATGCAGGGAGTGTCAGTGACTGAGCTGGTCTGGCTTAAGGGTGGGGCTATCCCTACCTCACTTGCCCAAGAACTTGACTGGCACTTCCCCTTCATGGGAAATCTGATAGAACCACCCTCACAGCTCCCAGCAGACCCAACCCCTGAACTCCAAAGGCCCCACCCTCAGGACTCCCAGTGGCTCCACTCTGCCATGGTTGGCCAAAATCCAGGACAGACTGAGTGGTAGGGCCACACCCACCACCTTCCCTGAAGCCTGACCAGCACCTTCCCCTCACTGGAGATGCACTAGCCCCATACTCCTGACTCTGCCAGAAGCCCTTTCAGTGACTGAACCTAACTGGCAGCTGCCAGGCAGAGGCTGCTGAAGGTGGATCTCAGGGTGCCTTGGGACTTTTGCTGGCCTGCCCCTGGCCTGGTACTGGTAGAAGACAGCCTTGGTGCGCAGCTTGGTCCTTTCCATGTGCACTCAAGCCCTCCAAAGACCACCAAGAACTGTAAATCATTTGTAGCTCCAAATAGGTTGCCGAGGGCCAGTCATGGGCAGTGTCTAAGATTGGTCTGACCCAGAGTCCCTTCCAAAAGGCCCAGAACCAACACAGCCAGTGGCCAGATCCAGACAACATCAGAGCAGGACCCAATAAGCTTCACAATATCCAAAGGGAGATCTCAGCTGGCAACAAACTCTGATGAGGTGAATTCTGCTCTGTGTGGTCAGCACCTGCACATCCGTTCACACGCCGTGATCGGGGACCAGCCTTACAGTCAGCCAGCCTAAGGGTCGATCCCACACACAAACAGGCCAGTAGAAGTCAAGACTCAGTTACAACAGGAGGGCCCATCTAACCCACACAAGGGACATTCCTGAAGCACCCAGCTCAGGTGATCAAGAAGACTACGCCACTGGGTCTCACAGGACACCTACTACATAAGGCCACCCCCACACAGTCTAGGAGTCAGCAGATCAGTCTGATACGTAGAGAAAACACAAAGGGGCAGCTAAAATAAGGAAAGAAAGAAATAGTCCCCAAATGAAAGAACAGGAGAACTTTCCAGAAAGAGCTAAGTGAAATGCAGGCAAGCAGTTTATCAGATATAGAGTCCAAAGTAATGGTCTTGGCAATGCTCAACTTAATGAGGACAACGGCATGAAAAAGGACATAGAAACCGTAAAAAAAAGAACCACTCAGAAATGAAGAATACCATATCTGACACTAAGAATACTCTGGAAGGAATAAATAGTAGATTGGATGAAGCAGAGGATCAAATTAGCAATTTGGAAGATGAGGTAGATATCATCTCACATCTGTCAGAATAGCTATCACCAATAAATCAATAAGCAATAAGTGTCGGTGAGGATGTAGAGAAAAGGTGAGGATGTGCACTGTTGATGGGAATACAAATTGATGTGGCCACTGTGAAAAGTAGTATGGAGATACCTCAGAAAATTAAAAATAGAACAGCCTGGTGACCCATAGATTCCACGTCTAGGCCTTTATCCAAAGAAACCCAAAATACTAATTAGAAAGAATATATGCACCCCTTTGTTCATTGCAGCATTATTTACAGTGGCCAAGGTATAGAAGCAGCCCAAGTGCCCATCAGTAGATGAGTGGGTAAAAAAAACTGTGATACATTTGTATAATGCTATCCTACTCAGCCAGTAAAAAGGAAATCTTAACTTTTCTGACCACATGGCTAGACTTGGATAGTATTATGCTAAGTGAAATAAGCCATCAAAGAAAGTACCTACCATCTGATTTCACTTATATGCGGAATCTAATGAACAAAATAAACTAACAAGCAAAATAGAAACAGACTTATAGATACAAAGAAGAGACTGAGAGCTGTCAGATGGGAAGGGGTTTGGGGGCTGGGTGAAAAAGGTGAAAGGATTAAGCAAAGAAGAAAAGTCATAGGCAGAAAAGTGGGATGGGAGGAGTTAGAAAAGGGCAAAGCGGGATAAATGGTGATAGAAGGAGATTTGAGTTGGAGTAGTGAACACACAGTACAATATACAGATGATGTATTATAGAATTGCATACACGAAACCTGTATAATTTAATTAACCAATGTCACCCCAGTAAATTCAATTAAAAAACATAAGAAATGCAGGGTAGAAAGATGACTGAGCAGTTCATTTGAAAAATATTTTGATGTTGTAGGTGACCAAAACCTTGAGATGAAGCTGAGAATAAAGTACTTTATTTCTTGCATTATGCAAGAAGCATAATGCAGCTTCCAATGATAGTGATAGACGACTACGGATTTTAAATGAGCCATTTCTCCAATACTCTGCCAGGGCAGCTCACACCCATGGGGAGTATTGCATTAGGAGATAATAATTTCAGACTGAATATTATCTAAGAGAAGATAAGCAGCAGGGAAGAAAAGTGTAAGAACTATCTCACAGAGTGAAGTTCAAGAACAAGGAAGAATGTTGACTGCAGATAAGACAGAGAAGAGATAGACTCATTCATTGTTTTAAGATATGTGGTGTAGAAGAGGCTGCATATATATTCTGTGCTATTTCAGTGGATGGAATATGTAGGCAGGCAAATACGTGGGCCTGGTATGAGAATTTCTAACAATCACAGCTGCCTGTGCAGGAGCAAAAGGGCTTGGGAAGGAGGAAGCTCACGCATATCGAGCCTTCAAATTCAGATGACAATGATGCTAAAATTCAAAGCCTACTACAGATGGATGCATGGCTATGATGATCACGATGTACTAACAGTGTTGAAGTTCTCAAGACCTGTCAAATGGACATGGAAACAAAGCCTGATTCTGTCACTAATAATGTGATCCTGACAAAATTATTTAAACTTTTAAACTGTTTCCTCCTCTCTAAAGTGGAATGAATACAATACATTTAAGCAAATTATATAGTCAATAAAAGATAGTTAACTATTGCTCTAATCTTTTGTGCCTATTCTTCCTTTGCTTTAGTCTGAGAATCGAGCTGGTGATGATGAGCTGGTAACAGAGGAGCTGGTGAAATTCTGTTGTATGCTCAGTTCATAGGTCCTTTGTGTTGTTAGCCAGGGTTCAGTGTTTCAGCTGAATGTTAAGCAGTTTGAAGTACAAAGTGTGGCAGCCAAAAAGCAGTACCAATCTACTTTGCTTCATTACGTTCATAGAACTTAGAAAGTAATATTTGATTCTTGCATTTTAGAAAAATACCCAGCTATAATATGTATATTGCCTTATAAAACAATACTAATGATATAAAAATAATAATAGTAACAGCAATAATTGCTGACATTTAAAGAGAACTTACTATGTGGCCAGACAACTGTGCTAGGCATTTAAAATAGAAAATAACTACTGTTTTCTGCCATTATCATCATAGTAGGTGAATTAAACACACTATATTCTTTAAACTTCAACTAACTTTATGAGGCCCCATCCCTATTTCATAGATGAGGAAACATGGGCTTAGAGAAGTTGTTACATTACAAGAGCACATCACTAGTAAATGAGTTAAACTTAGGATTTTTTACCTCAGTTTTCACTGGGCACCCTTACTCTAGAATCAGTCCTTTACAGTTAATCATCTGTTTTCCACCTTGTTTTGGCCATGACCCTCAGTAAGAAAAATATTTAAGTATTATTTTAATACGCATGGTATGGAAGCCACCTAAGTGTCCATCAACAGAGGAATGGGTAAAGAAGCGGTGGTACATTTATACAATAGAATATTACTCAGACAGAGAAAGAATGAAATCTTGCCATTTGTGACAGCACGGATGGACCTAAAGGTACTATGCCAAGTGGAATAAGTCAGAGAAAGGCAAATACCATGTGATTTTACTCATATGTTGAACCTCAGAAACAAAATATATGAACAAATGAAACAGAAACTCACTGACAGAGAGAACAAATGGATGATGTTCAGTAGGCAGGAGGGCTGGGGAAAGGGGTTAAAAAGGTGAAGGGATGAAAAATTACAAATTTCCAGTTGTACAAATAGTGATGAGGATGTAGAGTGCAGCATAGGGATCACAGTCAACAGCAGTCTAATAACTGGGTATAGTTTCAGACGATTCTAGACTTAAGGGGGTGATTGCTTTGTAAGGTATGTAAATGTTTAATCATCTTGTAGTAAACACAAAACTCATATAATAGTTTATGTCAACTGTAATTGAAATACAAACAAAAAAGAATTGATGGAACATTTTGCAATAAATACTATTTTCTTGTGGAGGGGAAAAAGTAGAATACACTTATCCAGTGTACCTGCAAAGTCATCTCTCTCTCTCTCTCCCCTCTCTCTCCCTGTTCCCCTTTTTTCCCCTCCCTCCCTCCTCCTCCCCTTTTATTCTCACACAGACACACAAATTTTATAAAGCACTATTTATCCTTATTATACACAACATATTCTGAGTTTTTTCGTTATATTGCATTACATTTTAAAAATACACAGGTCAAATGTATTAAGTGAGCTCACTAAGTGATCATTACTAATTACAATTTAAGAAATAAGGCAGATTTGTTCTTTTTCTTTCCTTAGAAATAAAAGTTGTATACATTGGATGAACTATGATACTCACATATAGAAAAGAATTTGCTTCTCACTCTTTTGAGATGGTCCCATGAAACAGTGTCATGTCATAACGGCAGAGGTTATGGTGAAGGAGAAGCACGTTAAATGAATCATGTTGTCCAAATGAATTACTGCTGTCATCTGAATTAAAACAGATACCTTGTTCCAAATCAGAGTCCTAAGTGACTTGAACATTTCCATCAGAGATTGTGAATTATTATGTAATGGAAGCTAACTAGTTGTAGTTTTTCATTTTAGAACAGCTATAGCTGTCAGGTCCAGATCATACACAAAAGCCACGTTGTGCCGTGAACAAGGCAACATGGGAACCGGAAGACAGCTCAGATTCTTGAAGGAGACAGACTTCTTGGGAGGTCGGTGCCCAGACGTGGGCATGGAGGGAGCAGGTCTCACTTACTTTGCTGACATTTTTTCCACCCATCTTTTTTTGGATGTTTCCCAGCAACTATGTCTGTTTGTTTAAGGGCCATTTGGAAACTCTGTGTTCTCTGCTTGGTGCTCAGGATTAATAGCAGAAACTGAAGAAAGGTATTCCAAAGGTCCATTGGTTATTAGGAGTTTAATATTGGTTCTCTGCAGGAAATCATGCAAATGGCTGATAAGCTCTACCCACTGAAAATGAAGCATTTTTACAGCTTACTTTAAAATCCTGTGTTGGCCATGTCTTTAAAGCATTCCTTTAACTGGTTATGAATTAATATATTGTACTTTTGCCTCCCCTTCCTCACTGTAATTTTTCTTTCTACAAGAGCAGTCATCCTGGCAAACTTTAAAATTTCCCAACAAGGTTTACCAGCTGGAGTGTTCCCTGGCAGGACATTTCTGCAAATGTCTCCAGTTCGGGAATGTTTTCCTTTCACTTGATACACATTTGTTGAGTGATTAGGTATGCCAGGGATCAAGAACACAGAGGATGAATAAGACATCGGCCCCCATTCAGACACTGATGTGTCAAATATGAAGAAAATTGCAAAATAGTGTGCTAAGTGCCATAGTAATGGTAGATATAAATACAGTGGTAAAATAGGTGGTCAATCACTTATTGGCCTTTCGGCTGAGGTCAAGTGTAATAAGTGGCCAGGCCTATTTTGGGGGTTATTGGCACCGCAACAAAATGCCCAATTTGTTGCTTAAAGGTGAGGAAAGGTGGCTATTTCAGGCAGGAGAGCAACGTGAAGCAATTCTGGGGTGCCTGGAGTATCCAGGTGGATGGGGCTGGGGGTGGGCATAGATGAGGTTGGAGAGAGGAGTGGAAAGTTCCGATCACTGGGAAGACCATGCGTGCCTACCGGAGGTTGTCCAGGTGCTCTTGCTACCTCCTTTGAACCAACTCTGGATGCAGCTGCACCTATCTGATTATGTACAGGCCACGTTTTCTGAGAAATAGCTCTCAGGGGAGACTGGTTCGGTCTGGTGCTCTCTTTACAATTGTTCTTGGACCTGCTGAGACATTTCACTGGAGACTGAACAGACGTTACACTTGATTCATGACTTTGGGTGTCTGTTTACATCTCGGGTCCTAGCTCCTAGTTGTGCAGCAGGCGCGTTTTGGAGGAGGCGGAGCTGAAAGTGCCAGCGTGCTGCTGGTGTGCGTGGCCGTTGCCTTCTCTGGCTGTGTGTACTGGGGCGAGGTTGCGGAGCTACATCCACAGCAGCTTTGAGTGGGTTATATGAAGACTGTGCCAACTGGTGAGAAGCTTGGGTTTTTCAACTGGGCCTCCTGCCACTTTAATTAAACTTTGCTTGTAGCAGTTCTTCCTGTTTTCACTCTCCTGGGGCTAGCTAGGTGTGTTTTTGCTTTTCAAATCATCCCACATGTTGAACACTGTTTAATGGATGTAACAGATTATAATAATCCCCTTGCTGGGCTCATCCTGTACAATCATCAAAGCTCCATTGGAAGTAGAAACACCATTCACTCATTCAACAAATACTTATTGTATGAGAGGGGGCCCCCAAAACCTGGATTATCTTCTGGAGGGTGGGCACCTTGTACAGGCTTCCCCTGCTACGTTAGTGTTCTAGGAACCCATCTGTGTCAGTGTTCCAGCTGGCGTTCTTGTGAGAGGCTGTGTGTGGCTTCAGTGAATTTTTTTGAAGACTCTTTCAACATGTTTGCCCATTTCATGATGGGAGATTTACAAGCAAGTGCACCTGCCCACACCACACTGAGTGTTTAGCAGTTTTTGACCAAAAATGGCATGAGCCTTGTGCCAACCCTCCCTATTCACCCAATCTCAACCCTGAATGACTTTTGTTGGTTTCTCTGGATGAAAAACATCCTCAGAGGGAAATGTTTTGCCAAAGTGCAAGAGGTGAAATAAAAAAGTCAGAAGCACTAAATAGCATCAAAATTAACAAGTTCAAAAAGTGTTTTGAGGAGTGGAAAAAAATGTCTCAATAGGTGTATTGCATCAAATGGAGAGCACTTTGAAGGTGACTGAAGTTTAAACATGTAAGAATAAATACACAATTTTTCATAAGTAAATTCTGAGGTTTTTTGGGTCCCCTCGTACTGGCACTGTGTGTAGTAGCTGTCAGGTGCTCTGTAGGTGCTGGGGTCCATTTCAAGTAGGATAGGAAGGATCCTCTCTGCCCTGGGGAATATTGCAGTCAACTGGGGACCGTAGACATCACCCTTACAATTAAAGTCACATGTGATGGAACCCCCTCCTCAGAGAGACAGGACAATACATCTGTGGCTGTAGAACATGCCTAACTAACATTTTGAACAGGCGGTTGGTCAGAACTGACCCCGAAACCAAAAATTCCCCCATGCAATCTACAGTGCAGAATGATCTTGTGAAGTTCTAGGGCCACCCCTGCATTCTCTGTTAACACCATAGTTCCCATGTTTTTTCTTCTCTTTCGCAACCTTCCCTAGGCACCTGGGATTTCACTTGTGCTGGACGCTAAAGTGTAGATGAGTGAAGGGGGGAGGGAGGATATGGTGACGGCCAAGGGAACCCAGGGGCCCTCCTTTTGGAACACCATCCCTTTTTTGCTCTTTGTTCCTAGCTTGTCCTTCTTGCCAGACCTAGGAACTATCAATTTAACCTACAGCTGCTTAAGTTGAGAGATACCTCCCAAATACCAGTCTCATACATTTTTATTTCAGTGAACCAGCTCTTCTTTGGAGATTAGATATTTATCAGTAATGTACATATACTGTCTGGACCTAGCATCAGAATCCTTGCACCATGCAAGCAAGTTTTAAAGTAGTTTATAAAGTCAGAACATTTTTCAGATCATCTTGAATTTTCACAGTAATCTAGTTATCACATTATTACTGCTTTTTTTCGTTCCTAAAATAATTAGATTTGATTCTACATATATCACTTGCTTTACATTATGGGCAGAGTCTAAATTAATATTTTTATAAAGGGGAGAAAAATCTATGTGACTTTTCATCTCTGTCTTGAGGAAACTGCGTAGCAACTTGTTCGCAAATCTCAATAACTTTTTCTAAAACCAACATTTACCTGCATTGCTATTTACTTGGTTTAGAATCACTAAGCACATTTAAATAGAAATTTTGAAATAGCTATTATATCTGCAGCATAAAAGCAGTATGGTGACAACAAACTGGTCTTATAATAGCATTTTCTCTTCTTTTTTTCTTCTCCCTACAAGTGTACCCCTATTTACCCAAAATGCAAGCCTTCTGCATATGCACACTGATTTTAATGACTGTAACTGGAAGAAGATTCTTCTTTTGTTTTCTTGTCGAAGCCTGGTCTAACAGAGTGAGTTAGTATTTATCTGTGTCTGGTCAGTGCTTCTGGTACTACCCACAGAGCAAGTGGGCACATTTCCTCTCAATTACAAATAGAAGATGAATACAGGGCGATGTGCCTGTGTCAGAGGTTAGAACCGTTTAATGGGATGAAATGTGAGTGAGAATTGGAAAACAATCCAGGAGATCTATAGGAGGTGAGAATGGGAGGGAGAAACTCAATTGGAGAAAACCATACACTTTCCTCCTTCTGGGCCCTGGGTTCTTTGCACTATTGTAGTTGCTTATTTGGTTATAAATAGGAAAGCAAAGAGTTTATTGTTTCCATTGTGAAGAAAGGTAAGGTAGTTTCAAGGATTCCATTCATGAGCTCTAATGCTTTTGTTGAGTCCGCACAACCTAATCAACCTAACTTAATTACCTAAGTATGGCATAGTCTGTGTGATTGCAGCCCGGCTGGTCAAGGGAAAAGAAGTTTAGTGGATTTAACCTGCAAGGGTGAAAGAAAACAGAAGTTCTGTAGGGAACTTTTTCCTTGGTGAGTTTTTATAAACTTGTCATACTAAAGATAGTTAAAAGTTTTTAGGTCACATAAGAAAAACAGCAATACTAAACTTAGACCCCAATCCATCTTCCTTTGTTTGGTCTGTGTTTTGTTTCCATCACCTTGAATGTGTTTTTGCCAAAGGGAATAAATTCAGCTGTTTTGGCATCATACGTGTAGTTATCTGCAAGCTCAGTAAATGCACTTTCTTGGTAAACATCAAATCAGCTGTGGAAGTCAGAGTGCATTCATTCACTTGAGAGAAGAGTAAGTGAGCTGCGTGCTTTTATTACTTTATTGGGAAGTTACTGAAGGCTGTTGCTTTGTGGGGAGGGGGGAGAGGAGATTTGTATCTGGGTAGATGTGGCTTTACTTCCAGTTTTCCTAATCCGATATGGGAGAAATCCAAGAAAGAAAACAGTGTTCCCTAAATTTCTCAAACCCCACAAAATCTCAGCATAAAACAAGAAGTTAAAGTGGGTCGGTCCCAGATTAGCGATTGGACTTCGTGCCATCCAGCATTGCCTACAGAGTAAAGCATGTGCTTTGTGAAAGTGAACTTGTGTGTACGCTCTCCAAAGCACTTGCCCAGTGTTTTGCTTTCTTCAAGGCTAACTTCTACAAAGTGCAAAGGCTTTTCTAGCAAAACTCACAAAGTTCCAGTTCAAATGGAGGGAGACTTCCTTATAGCCGGTCTATTCAGAGACCCCAGATGCTCTTTGTGCTGAGTCAGTAGTAAATAAGTCTAAATATTGGATTAAAGTATGACTAATACTGACCGCATATCCATCTGAAAATACTCTCACTTGAAGAGCTAAAGGTTATGTTCTGACATTTTATTTAAAAATCCCATAGCACTTTTCAAGGTTGAAGGGTTTGGCTTTATGGACAAATTTTATTTAATGAAAGTTGTGCTGCATGTAAAGTTTTTCTTTTCAACAAAATTTTCAGCACCATGTCTTTGTCACAAAGTTCTGTCTCAGTTGTTTGTTGCTTAGGCAAATGCTTAAATTACAATGAGGAATGGTTTGAAGATTTTTATATATTTATGAGGTCAGTTGTTATCTCTAGAGATGGTAAATTGTAGTATTTTCTATTTTTGTTTCTTTCCCTAACAATAATACAAATCTTACAAAGATTTATTCAAAAATGTGATCAGAAACTGCTGGTGGGCGATAATAGCGCCAATTTTCTGGAAGGCACATAATTCAAATGCTTTTAAAGATGTACACATCCTTTGGCCCATCAATTCTACTTCTAGGAATTTATTCTAAAGAATAACTGGAAAAAGGTATAGATACATGGTTATTCAGCTAATAATGAGTTATAATAGGGGAAAATAAAATATGACCTAACAAAATACAACCTAGCAAGAAGGGCCTCATTAAATAAACAATAAATATCATATGAGTATTTTAACAAGTATTTACTGAGCATCTAGTGCACACTAGCCATTCCTCTAGGGTATTACAGCAATAATGTAACAGAAAATTCTTGCACATAGGAAGCTTACATTTTTTATTGTGTTAGTGGGGTAGTGGGGAAGTTATTAAAGTGAATTATATGGAACTACAGTTATTGATGTGGAAAAATGTTTGGTATGCGTGATAAGTGAGAATCTACAATTACAGAGAAATAAGCTGCATTGGGGTGAAAATAATGTAGAACAAAGCAATACACCAAGGATAGTAACAGTTATTATCTCTGGGTCATGAAATGTTGAGGTTTCTTTTTTTACTTTTTTATATTGCCTATTTTCTTCTATAATGAAGTCTTAATTTTTTTTTAACACAAACACTAACCTGGTAACCAGTTTGATTTCAGAAGTTTCTGCCTCCCTTTCTCTGTTTCTTCCCCCCCTCCCTCCCACTCTCATCTCTCTCTCATCTGTCTTCCATCACTGAAACACAGGAATATAGCAACCTTCCCTCACATAGGTACTCCTTTGTCTGCCACTGAGAACAGAGTCTATGTCTAGACAGCTAACCCAGATCCTGTGTGCTGAAGGTTGTGCTCATTTCTTCTGGTAAAGAAATATAACCTAGCTAATTAGTGCCCTTCATGTAATAGCTTCCATGTTTTCAGGCTCTCAGCAAAACCACTTGTAGATTTTATTTCCTATATTGCCTGAAAACATTTCTTTCCCATTGCTTTAGATTTCAACCGTCCCTTCCATTTGTCCTGGGTATGGTGGAGATGCAAATTAGCACAGACCACAGAAAATACTTGATTCTGGGTTATGGAAAAGAAAAAAACTGAATACGAGCTAGGTATGTTGCTTACAGCCTGGTACTCTCTCTATGCTTTCTGTTTTCAGGCTGTTGGTGTCTGGTGCCAGCTACACGGACTAGAATTACTGTAGAGAGAGAACAGTATACACGTTGAGTCCATTAAACACCAGTACCAAAAAGTTTATCTTCAAAAAAACATCGAATCCCAAGTGTATGTTTACTGAGCCTACAGATCTTCTCTGCCTGGGAGGCTTTCGAGCATGCAGCAAAGTTCAGAATTCCTAGGTCCTAAACAAGCAAGGAGAGCTGTCCATTTTCATTAACTCCAAATAAAAGCTGGACTTCAGCCTGCAGCCCTTTGTCTTAATCTCATGCGCAGCTCTCCAGTTTTGAGCTTTGTGATGTAACAGGGACTGAAGGGGGCTCGCCTCCCGGTACATAATTGTTCCCCACAACTGTGTTGTGGCTTTTTCTTCTCCTTCTGCAACATTGCAAGCTGTCTAATCAATAGGAGTAGGCATGAAGAGGAGGGAACAGAGTAGAACAGAAGTGTCACAGGGTAGATGTGAATCAGTAAATGAGAGCCCAGGGAAAGAAAGCTCCCTGATGGTGCTTTATCCCGAGCCTGAAGGCTAGATTCCTACTGTCTGTGGTCTGTACCTGTGAGCAGCAGCAGTGGCCAAGTGCATGGCAAAATCAGCTAATAAGACTGCACCTTGGCTTCAAGCCTTGAGGATAGTACCAGGACACCAGCTGCATTGTAGGTGGCAAAGGGGACAACTCAAACTTGGGCATGATTTTTTAAGGAAATTGCCTTATCAAATAGGATAATTCACAGATAGAGTTACATTTTAGAGCCAATTAACTATCAATTCTGCATATACATTAGAGAAGTCTAAAATAGACGACAAGTTCAATCCATCATGTCATTTTGCCTAGTGATCACAGGACAGGAAAATGTCTAGTTGACACGAGGTTTGGGTTTTTTTGTTTTTTTGTTTGCTTGTTTGCTTGTTTTTTTGCTAATGTAGCTATTGACTAGGGTGCTTGTCTATTGAGACCCAGACATCCCAACTTGCTTGAATTTACCAAATGTTACAATGTTATCCCTCAATTTCTTTATTTAATATTTATAGTGTTACAAATATCTAGTCACCATTTTAGACTAGAGAAAATCAACACAGAATGGTCCCTTCTCATAGGAAGCTCCAGTCCAGTGATAGAGGGACAAAAATAAAGCACTAAGAGAAAGGCAGAGGAGAGAAGCCCCTAGCCAGGCCAGGCTGGGTGAGGGGTCCTCTGAATCTGAAACCTCGAAACTTGAGGGTCACGGAAGGCAGTTTGGGGAAGCAGGGACTGAAGGAGTGGCATGTGCCGCCTTCTTTGCATAAAAGCAAAGGAGTGATGAATATTTGAGGAAGACTCAGTCCACCAATTCACCTGGCCTCAACCCAGTCCAACAGGTGAGAATCTTCTGAGAAGATAGAAAAATGGATTCAGAATAACATATTGCAGCAACTTCTAGAAACGGAAGAAGGTGATAATGCTATTGAATTTCCTATTACCAAAGAGCTGATAACAACCCACTGGGAGGAGCTCCTGGGCATGGAATTGCCTTCTTTTTCATGGTAATGGACACATGTGGAGAGATCAGCCCGCAGCTCCTGTAATGAAAAAAGTCTGTGACTTCTATTCACTGCTCCAGCTTCCAGGCTTGACTTTGTCCCTTGATTAGCTGGGTGATTCACTTAAAACTGACAACTGGAAAGGACATTAGAGTATATATTTAAATATATATCAAATATGTGATATATGAAGTATGTGAAAGTGTATGCCTATATAATATGTATACACTGAAATGTATTTGACTAATTTTAGAGATCTAAGTTAAGATTCTACTCACCCACAATTTCTCTACTCATGTTGACGCATTCCGTTCCAACTCATTTCAGTCATGTCATGGATTTCAGACGGGCAGCAGTCACAGGGTGGTCATACAACTGTGTGGAGGGACCCTCGTTGGGCTTATGAGAATGAAAAAAATCCCCATTCTTTCTTAGTAACGGCCACTCTGGTCATGACAGTGATCCCTGGTAAGGCATTAAGAGCCCAGGGATTAATAAGCAAATAAAGTAAAATAGTTATTGTTTGATCCTGCTGAAGGCAAGCCAGGGTTGGCGAAAAGTGGTTGGTTACCGAGACCATGAAGGGACTCCCAAGTACTCTCCGCAATTTAAAAATGCACCTGGGCATTAACAGTGGGGGTGCTGAGTGAAGAGTGCCTGGGGACCCCTGTACTTTTCTTTGCACCTTCTTGTGAATTTATAATGATTTCAAAATAGAAAGTTAACAAATATTTTAAATGTATTGAGAATTAGGAGTTGATGTTTGGACTCACTGGAAATAAAAATTAAACATATATGCACAAACAATAGACTGTGTTAAGAGCATCTTCAAAGAAAATGCTATCAGGGTGTTTTTAAAGTTGTTGTGTTGTCTTTTATTAACTGCCTCAGGATCCATAATGCTCATCTCTGCAGGGTGGTTTTCATTGTGTTGTAAGTTCATGACCCCCAAAGGATTCCCTGAACTATTTGTTGACAGGATGTTTTAGCACCCTTGTGGGCGTTTGGGTGTCATTCTTTTGGGACAAGATGTCATTGAGACTTGGGATATGGCATTTGGGATATGGCTGGAAAACAGATAAAGTGTGCATGCCATCATATAATGGCCAGCTGACTGAGGACAGCTCCGTACATTTTTTTCATTTCCTCTCAAGTATTTGGAGCCTATTTGATGAAAGCAATGTACATATTTTTTTTCTGCTACTTGTTTTTGAATCAAGAAGAACAATGATAGATAACATGTGCTTCATGCTGGGGTCAACTAATTCCAGTTGAAGCCGTGCATAGTTCTTATAAATGCATGCGTACTTGCACACATACATACATATATATGTGTGTGTGTGTGTGTGTGTTCATACTGTTTGTGCATGTGCTTATACAATGAAATGTTAAGATGCACAATGAATTTTGGTCTGCTATTTCCTTTTTTATAGAGCAAATAAAGATGAAACAGGAAAAGAAAAATTTTATAAACATAAGCAAATCTCAAAATCAGAGGGTATAAAAAATCTCAAATGTATATCTAAAGAATTTTTAAATGACAGCTTCATAAATACCAGCATACAATGTGAGCATCTCAATTGAACCCACTTTGAGTGTTTCTGTGACAGATGAAAATGTGAAGGCAGGGGGAGTCCGCTTCTGGATATCCCACCTGAGTTTTTTCACTGAGTAGCACTACCTGGAACATGCCACAAACTCACTGTGAATGGTTTATTTTTAATTAGATATATTACTCACCCATTTCCACCGACTCAGTACACAATTGTGAATGGACAGAGGTCAGACCCTGTTGGTTGAGAGACAGAGATGACTGAGGAGGAAGAAAGGACTAGAAGCCTACATAGCCCATGAGGTTGGAATTCTTAGACTGGAGAAGAAAATCCCTGGAAAGAGAAAGTCATCTTCTGGTATTTAAAGAGCTGTCACAGTGAACAGTAGTTTGCAGACTTGTTCTGTTTCATTCTGTGATGTGTGTGTGTGTGGGGGGGGCGGTGAAAGGAGGTGCCGGTAGAAATGGCACACGGACTGAGAGAGACCAAAATTTTCCTCCATGTGAAGAACTTCACATTAGCTGAAATACCCTAGCAAACAGAGAGGGTCCTGTCACCAGACTCAGAGCAGAGGTTGGGTGCCTGGTCAAGGATGTTGTGGAAGGGAATACTTTCAAAAGAGGGTTGGTTATACTTAGTGATCTTTGAAGTCCCTTCCAGGTCTGATTTGAGTGAGGCTGACTTAATCTCATCACTGATGTAAACTAACATACCACTGATTCAGTGTCAGGACTGACTGACTTTATTCACAAAAAAACAGATTTATTGAATGCCAGCTATATGCCAGGCACTGCTGTTGGCAATGAGACTATAATGATTAAGCAGAGACTCTCCTTGTAGAACCTACTTGCCTACTTTCTGTAACAGGCACGTGGAAGCAGGTTCCTTTCTGGACATCAGTGCTCCAGCAGTGTGTTGAGTAGTGAACCAAGAATATGTCAAAAACATTATATTCTGCATATTTTTTAAAATCAAAGCAAATTCTTTGCAGAGAATAAGTACTATTTTATTTATATTTTGATATTCTACAAAGATATACCAAGAAGTACCTTATGATGGTTTCTACAGTCAATATGAAGAAGTCATGTAGGAAAATATAATATTAACTTAATATTGTTTGCCCAATTAATGGTACTTCTGTACCAGAAGAGAAAAAAATATTTGGATACAAAATCCTATGAAAGTTTGATATCTATATGTGTTTTTTATTTGACTGCTTTTTTAAGTGTATTTCATTGATTATGCTATTACGGTTGTCCCAGTTTTCCTCTTTTGCGCCCCTTTGGTGGGTACCCACCTTCCCTCCAGCAATCCCTGCCCCATAGTTCATGTCCCTAAGTTGTGCATGTAAGTTCTTTGGATTCTCCATTTCCTAAACTGTTCTTAATATCCTCTGTCTATTCTTTACCTACCAGTTATGCTTCTCTTTTTAAATTTTATTTTATTTTTAGACAGAGGGGAAGGGAGGGAGAAAAGGAGAGAAACAGCAATGTGTGGCTGCCTCTCATGTGTCCCGCACTAGGTAATTGGCCTGCAACCCAGGCATGTGCCCTGACGGAGAATTGAACCAGCAACCCTTTGGTTCACAGGCTGGCAGTCAATCCACTGGGCCACACCAGCCAGGGCCCAATTATGCTTCTTAATCCCTGTACCTTTTTTTCCCGTTCTCCCCCTTCTCCTCCCCACTGATAACCCTCCAAATGATCTTCACATCTATGATTCTGTTCCTGTTCTAGTTGTTTGCTTAGTTTGTTTTTGTATTTTAGATTCAGTTGTTGGTAGTTGCGAGTTTGTTGTCATTTTAATGTTCATACTTTTGGTCTTCTTTTTCTTAAATAAACCTCTTTAACATGTCATATAATAAGAGCTTGGTGAGGATGAACTCCTTTAGCTTTATCTTGTTTGGGAAGCACTTTATCTGCCCTTCAATTCTAAATGATGGCTTTGCTGGATAGAGTAATCTTAGTTGTAGGTCCTTGCTTTTTATCACTTTGAAAACTTCTTGCCAGTCTCTTCTTGCCTGCAAGGTTTCTTTTGAGAAATCAGCTGATGGTCTTATGGGAACTCTTTTGTAGGTAACTCTCTGCTTTTCTCTTGCTGCTTTTAACATTCTCTCTTTATCTTTAACCTTTGGCTTTTTAATTTGATGTGTCTTGGCATGGGCTTCTTTGTATCCTCTTGTTTGGGAGTCTCTGTTCTTCCTGGACTTACATATATATTTCCTTCACCAAATTAGGGAAGTTTTCTTTCATTATTTTGTCAAAAAGTGTTCAATTTCTTGCTCTTTCTCTTCTCCTAGCATCCCTTTGATTCAGATGTTGGCCCTTTTGAGATGTCCCAGAGTCCTCTTATTCTCTCCATTTCTTTGAGTTCTTTTTCCTTCATTCTGTTCTGGTTGACTGATTATTTCTTCCTTATGTTCCAAATCATTGATTTGAACCCTGGTTTTCTTCCCTTCATTGTTGGTTCCCTGTGGATTTTTCTTTATTTCACTTTGTATAGCCCTCATTTGTTCCCTTATGGTTTTTCCATATTCAGTGAGATTTCTGAGCATCCTAATCATCAGTGTTTTGAACTCTGCAGTGGATAGGTTGGCTATCTCTATTTTGCTTAGTTCCTTTTCTGGGGTCTTGATCTGTTCTTTCATTTAGGCCATATTTTTTTTGTCTTCTCTATTTAGCAACATCCTTGTGTTTGTTTCTGTGTATTAGGAGAGCTGCTTTGACTCCCCGTCTTAGCGTACCTGTTAAGTTGTATGGGGTAGAGAGTTAGGTATTCACCAGGGTGGGGCAACCTGCTCCATCACTTTGTGCTCTGTATGTGAGGGAAGGGTCCGAGAGAGGACAATGCCTCTGTCTGGCTGCTTGAGGCTTGCTGAGCACTCACCCCATTTCCAGTCATTTCATCCCCTTCCCATATGTGACTGGCACCTCTCTAGGTACTGCCCTTGTGGTAGTTCCCAGAGTGGGTGGGTTTACATACATTCTAGGACCCTGTAAGCCCTTTAAATGAACTTCCCCAAGAGACTAGCATTTCTCAATCCCCACTGGTTTTTACAGCCAGAAGTTAGGAGGCTTTATATTTCCAGCACTGGAAACTTAGGCTGTGTGGTCTAGGCAGGGGCCAGGATCACTGGCTCCCCAGGTGTCCCTCCTGATTTTTATCCACCACATGTGAATGTGGGACCACCCATTCCACAGGCCACTACCACCTCACCACTGCCTGGCTGTGTACTCTTTGCCCTGCCTGGCTCCCCTTCTCTGCCCATTCTACCTGTTTGGATGAATATGGCTTCTTTAAATCCTTGGTTGTCAGACATCCATACAATTCAATTTTCTGGCAGTTCTGGGTGTTTTTTGTTTTGAGGTTAGTTATGATCCTTCTTATGGTTGTGAAAGAAGGTGAAACGTGTCTACCTATACCTTCATTTTCACCAGAAGTTCTTGAAATCTATATGGATTAATAGTTAACAACTGTTTAGTTAACAACTGGTCTTAAGTTTGACAGACCAGGGTTTGAGAACCACATCTTCTGTTTACTGGGTGAGTGATCATAAGTTAAGCAAGTTACCATATTTTTTGGACTATAAGACTCACTCCCCCCCAAACTTGGGAGGAATAATGGTTGTTAATACTGCTGCTGAGGTCTGTTTACATTTACATTGGTGAAATATTATGTTATTTAGGTTAATAAATATTTTACCACATTTTTTGCTTCAAAATTTTTTCCTGTTTTTCTTCTCTAAAACCTAGGTGCGTGTTATGATCTGAAAAAATACAGTACTTAACCTAATCTCTGTTTTCTTATCTGTAGTATGAAGATAAAAATTTGGCACTAATAAATTTTTGATGATTAAGTCAGGGGTTTAGAAAATATAATAAAGAATGCATTTGTTGCACCTCCTATAGTACCAGGCACATAATGAATGGATGTGAAGATGATAGTGGTGACTATAGTGGTTATAAACCTGTCCCTATTTGGAGGTAATACGGTCATCCATGTAGAAAACTTTATGGAATTTGTAAAACTTCTCGTACAACTAAGAAGTATAACAAGGTCATAGGATATAAGATCAACATACAAAAATCAATTATATTTTATGTACTTACAACCAACAATTGAAATTAAAATAATATCATGGTATATAAAGATACCATGAAAAACATGAAATACTTAGGAATGAATTTGACAAAAGATGTTCAAGATCTGTATACTAGAACTATAAAGCATTGCTTAAAGAAATAAAACATAAATAAAAGGAGAGAGTTAAAGATCAACAGACTCAAAATTTGTTATGATGTCAGCTCTGTCCAAAATGATCTATAGTCAATGCTATCCCAGTCAAAATCAAGTAGATCTTTCTAAATTGTATATGGATTCTAAAGCTTACTCTATAATTTATATGTTAACACAGAGGATCTGGAATAGCCCAAACAAATTTGAAAAAAAAGCCAAAATAACAAGACTTATATTTCCTGATTTCAAGACTTACTATGAAAATATATTAACACAGTGTGATATCAGTGTAAAGATAGGCAAATAGATCAATGGAACAGAATGGAGAGTTCAGAAATAGACTCATATACATATGATCAATTGATTTTTGACAAAAATACAAAGGCAGTTTAGACAAAAAATAGTCTTTTCAACAAGTGGGGCTGGCACAATTAATATCTACATACAAAAAAATCAACTTAGACCCATACCTTGAACCACTTAGAAACATTAACTCAAAATTGATCATAGATGTACATATAAAACCTAAGATTATTAAATTCTAGAAGAAAATGTAGGAGAAAACCATTGTGACCTTGAATTAGGCCATGATTTTTTAACTTTATTTTATTCCTGTTTATTCTATTACAGCTGTCCCAGTGTTTCCCCCTTCGCCCTCCTCCGTCCAGCCCACCCCCACTCCCACAGCCCATCCCCTCACCATTGTCCCTGTCCATGGGTCCCTCTGAGATGTTCTTTGACTAATCCCTTCCCTTTCTTTCATCCTTCCTCCACTCCCTTTCCTCTGGCAGCAAATGAAAAATTGATGACTTGAATATCATCAAAATTAAAAGTTCCTGTTCTTCAAAAGATATTATTATGAGAATGAAAGGACAAGTCACATACTGGAGGAAAATATTTGCAAATCATTTATATGAACAAGGAGTTTTATCCACATATATAAAGAACTCCTAAAACTTAACAAGAAAACAACCCAATTTTAAAAATAGGTAAACAATTTGAACATTTAACCAAACAAGATATGCAGATGGTAATAAGCACTTTTAAAGATGTTCAACACTGCCCTGGCTGGTGTGGCTCAATGGACTGAGCACCTGCCTGCAAACCAAAGGTTGGGGGTTCTATTCCCAGTCAGGGCACATATCTGGGTTGTGGACCAGGTCCCCAGTAGGGGGCATGCAAGAGGCAACCACACATTGCTGTTTCTCTCCCTCTTTTTCTCCTTCCCTTCCCCTCTGTCCAAAAAAGAAAATCTGTTTTTAAAAAAGATTGATGTTCAACACTATCAGGAAGACACAAATTAAAACTTCAAAATGCCACTACATACCCAGTAGAATGTCTAAAATTAAGGCAACTAATCATACCAAGTATGCCACAAGTGAGGATGAGGAGCAACTGGGATGCCCCACATTTACTGCTAGTGGGGATATAAAATGGTGCAGAGGCCTACCATGTGATACAGCCATTCTGCTCCTAGATACTCAAGAGTAATGACAGGATTTCCATAGAAAACATGTACAGATGTTCTTAGCAGTTTTATTTGTAACATACAATAACTGAAAGTAACCTAAATGTTCCTAAACTAGTCAATATTAAAAAAAGTTGTGCTATGTCCATACAATGGAATACTACTTAGAAATAAAATGGGAAAGGGATGATGCATTGTTACATATAATGTGGGTGAATCTCGAAACAATTATTCTGACTGAAAGAAGCCAGACAAAAAGCGTACATCAGTATGACTGCATTTCTATAAAATTGTAGAGAATGCAAATTAGTCTGCAGTGACAGGAAGCTAATCTGAGGCCTGGTAGTAGGGAGAATTGGGAACATTTATTATTGGGATGAAAAACGAGAAAGAGGGTACTTTCAAGGATAGTGGTTGTTATCTTGATTGTGTTAATGGTTTCATGGGTATCAGAACCTACCAAATCGTTTAAACCTTTATAGTTTATTGCATGTCAATTGTACCCCAATTTTTTTTAAAAAAGTAGTAAAGAATGCATGATGGTTGTCACAAAGCTAAGGGCTTGTGATGTGATTTTGGCAACCCTTGGGCAACCTCGATAGTGAATGTTTGCTTGATGGTCAAGGTCATGTGGATTTACGTTTTCATTTGTGACCTGTGAGAGCAGAGAAGAAAGTGAGGAAGTGCTTTCACTGGATAATAGTTGTAGTGATGTGGTTAATATACACCAGCCTTAGATGAATCCTAAAATGACTGTTAACATGTTTCAGTCACACTTTTAAATTTGTCCTCCAGTTTTTGGATCATAAGACTGACGCTTGAACACTGTGTTCCATGATACTCATTCACACTTCTAGTTAATGAGTAAAAATATAGCCATAAACATAGTTTATCTTAATGAGAGAATTCTGATTTCTAGGGGACATTTCTGATCCTTTGTTTAAATTACAATGATATAATAAAATTTGCATTAGTGGATACCTTCCACCCAAGGACTGTAGTCTGTGGTATACCATCTTCCAGTCTGACTGGTGCAAGAAAAGAGAATTCTGTGCCTTCCAGGGATCACAAAGCAATTCTATGACTGCGAATCCGTGTGCTTGTGAGTGCACCTGAGTGCATGTGGGTTCAGTGGTCAGGCAAGGTACAGACAACACCGACTTCTTTGCTGTTGTTCCTTACTGAGTTATGTTCTCTTTTTAGTAGCCTTACTTTTCTGTTCCCCAAGCACATTTTTATGAGAGGGTGTGTCATGGACAAGTTGCAAAGACTGTGCAAGAATGCCCTATGACCAGTTAAGAAATAAACATCTAACAAGATAGTCTATCCCAGACTTCCCTCCCCTCAAGATTGCCCCTTTCTTTGGGGTGTGGTTACTATTTACAAGGCTTTTGGTATACTTTCATTTCACATTGATTTATCTTATACTTAGCACGTACTACATTGCAAGCATTCTGCTAAACTCTTAGCATACATGGTGCCCTCATATATAAGAGAGAATTACAACATATACATCATAGGGAAGTTGTGTTGCAAGTCTCATAGCACATCATAGATGCTCAGTAAATGCTTTTTCATTTGCTTCCCAATCTCTTCTGGTTCTAGATGCTTTGCCTTTCCAGTATATCAATCTCAACCACATGAGGCTGAGTCCTCTTGGCTGTTAGCTGCGCAGTTATCTACTCAGTGTGGATCTCCTCATTCAAGGTCTGTCTACACAGAAAGACTGTTAGTCTCTTGAAGACAGAGATCCTCTCTCACTTACCTCTGTTTCTGAGGTGTCCAACACAGGCTACACTAGATGTTTATAAATTAAATGGACAAGTGTCATTCAAAAGGTGCTTTCCAGCACATTTAGAGCATTTTTCACAGGCTGTGGCCTGCATCCTAAATCCCACCTGCCTACTCTTTGTCTTCATTTCAGAAACCCCTTGGTTTCCCCATCACTTGACCATCCTCTGACTTGAAGGGCTCCAATTCCCCTGGGTAGTAACACAACCCATGTCCGTGTGGAGGCACGTGGCTATGACTGCTGCGAGCGTTTCACAAAGCTAGCCATGGTTTTGTGATGGACCTGCACCCTGCACCTGCAGATGTTCTTACACCTGGCCGGGTATCCTGGACCTTAATGTCATTGGCATTCTACCCTTCCTCAACCTAGTTTGTACAGCTGCCTTTTATTCATTCCATCAGTGGACACATAGCCTCATGTTTGCAATCATTATTTTTTATTTTCCTGTTTTTCTTCTTTATCTAATATCTAGAATCTATTCTTCTACTGTCATGTTAGCATTTTTGACTTTCAGGTATCATCCATGAATCTATCTACGGGAACCCACTGTGTTTTACATATTTCCATTGAGAATATTTAATGTCATCTTTTTTCCAATGGCATAACACAGTGCGGGTTCTTTGGTAGACAGCTTTGGAACTGAAAGGTCAGCATCAGTTGGGCTATCTCCTTCAAAGAGTTAGCTGTTCTGAGTTTTAGGCAACTGAATATTTCAGCCTAACTGTTTCTGGACAGATGCCCTCCTCCCTCTCAGTTGCTGTACTTGCCCATTTGCTTATGCAGAGAATGTAGGCCAAATTATGTGCCTAATATAGTCCAAAGTCCAATAGGAATGCACAAGATAGAGGATTCAGGTCAGAATCGAAAGACTGTTTCTGACTCTTTCCATGGGTGTCTTTTAGGGTATAACATGAATCCCATGCCTTCCTTGAATACCCTGACTACTTTAGAGATTTTATAAGCTGAGCCCAGAGTTCCCCATCACTGTGGACATGCTTGCATTCCTGTTTCTGCAGTACGTTTCTGCATCCTGGTGATTTGGGTGAGGGCTCTAAGGACACCGAAGACCCCTGTCTCCTCTCTCTTTTCTGGCAGACATCTGATTTCCTGGTTGGCATTTGTTTCAACCATGAAATAGAAAGGTGGGAGGAAGAAGATGAGGCATGTTCTGCTCCTAAATCTGAATGATTGTCCATGAGTATCTCTCCAAGTCACTCTGAGTTTATTTATGGCTCTCTGCAGAGTTCTTCAAGGGGCAAGTGCTGATTCAGAAAGTGTGTTGGTATGGCTTCTTCACTGATTGTTTGGAATAACTGCGAAACAGTATGAAAAAGGCTTACATCTTTGCATGCCAAGTGTTTTTTATCTTAATAGGCAAAAGAATATTTGAAAGGCCTTTTTCATTCTTGTGAATGAACACATGAAATAATTTACCCTGAGAGAGCTTTTTGTTGCAAAGGAAATCAATTCAATATCAGGTCAAATGGAGATATTGACCTGATATTGCTCTAATTTCCCGTGCAACATAGGAAGCGCTTTGACCTCTGCCACACTCTCTTCCCATTGCTTCCAATTGTCTCTTCTGTATTGGGTATGCATGTGCTGAGATTCAGTCTGTCTCTAAAATTCAAACAAAGCATTTGTGCATCTAATTGTACTTCTCAAACTGTAGGAGTACTATATAATACAGTTTTACAAAAAATAGTTTATTTTAATGTAAGGAGAGAAACATCTTCATGTAAATGGATTTTTTTTAATATGCCAAGATTACTTAGCACAACCATCATGAATTTGGTATGATTTACTTAATGTCTTTCAGTTTTATGGTAGCAATCATGCTCCCTCTGTTTTCTTTTAGGAGTCATTTCTACTGCAGACATTCTTGATCGAGAGACAACAGGGTCCTACTGGCTGACAGTGTACGCCACGGACCGGGGCGTTGTTCCACTCTATTCCACTATTGAGGTCTACATTGAAATTGAGGATGTGAATGACAATGCACCACTGACCTCGGAACCTATTTATTATCCAGTTGTCATGGAAAACTCTCCAAAGGATGTGTCTATCATTCAGATCCAGGCTGAGGATCCTGACTCTAGTTCCAATGAAAAACTGACGTACAGGATTACAAGTGGGAATCCTCAGAATTTTTTTGCCATCAATATCAAAACAGGTAAGGGAATACTCGTATGACTTTCTAAAATTGGTAGTCCAGCTGTAAAATCCATCACCCTGACACTAGCTTACATATATTATTTTATTTATCCCCTTATTTATTTTATCATGTGGAGAACATCATCCTCCTTTCTAAGGGTAGTTTCTGAAAAGCTGGGTGTTCTACTTGTCTGGTTGGTATGTTTTAATTTCAACTGATACCAAGATGAACCGATCTGATAAAAATTAGAGACTTTCATAGAAATCCTTAGATTCGCATTCTCAAAATAATAAAAAGTGGTTCCCAGGATACTCAAAGGGCCGATTGCTGCCTTACTTTCTCTTGGGAGAGAGTAGCCTGGCCCTGGGTAAGCTGGTTTTGTGACCCCTTCCTTCCCATTGTTCCTCCCTTGCTCGGTCTTAGCCCAGCTTGCTGTAAATGCTCTCCTCAAAGCCTTTACTTTAAGCCCCATTTTTTTTGTGGCTCCTCTACCTACCCATCAATGAAGTTTCAGTGTTTAGAAAAACTTCTGATATCTCAGTCTTTACATAAAGTATACAAAATTTTTATTTTCTTGTCTTCTGCTCAAAAAATTTCTGGAGATTGTAATGAAAACTTACTTTTTTGAATAAGGATCAGAAAAGGCCAGTGTGGAATTTGGTTGAATGCAATGTGAGACAAGTGCATACACCAGAAAAATGCCTTGTAGAGTGAATCTCAGTTTATTGCTTTCTTGTGATTTGCCTCTTCTACATCTTAATAAGGAATTAAAACACTTAGTGAGAATTGTGATGGGTAACGTTTTAATTAATCGAAGTTTAGAAGAATGTGAATAAAAAGGCACCACTGCTCTCTCGCCCTGGGCAAGTGAGGTGATGGTAGTCAACTGGTGGGGGAGGTCGATGTTTGTCGGTGTGGACATGCTCACATTCCCAAAGCACTGGTCGCATCCATCATTATTTCTCCTGCCTACGTTTGTTAACGTAGAAACATGCAGGTGGCCCCAAGCATACAGAAACATGAGGTTCCCGTTAACATGATTTAAAGAGAATGACAAGTTTTTTGGAAACTATTGATTTTCTCTAACTACAAGTGAGTCATTCATTCGTTTAAGCAGAGTTTTAGTGTTCTCATAGTGTTCAGTCAGGATTTGCATTGCATTTCATTATAAGAGGAGGAGTGGGCATCAGTTCTCAGGGCCTGATGGGGGCCTGCTTGAACTTGAAGAAGTCTCTGAGATGTGGTATCTAGCCCAACTTTTCAGAGCCCTGTTAAGTGGGGAAAACTGCTCCTGCACAGGAAGGACCCCTAAGCTGAGCTGAGAAGTCCCTCCGATTCACTGTCTTCCTGTGACAAAGAGGTCCGTGTAATATGGTGACAGAGAAATGAATCCAGATACTTTAGGAAGTTGAAAGACAGGACAATGACAAAATAAGTCATAGTAAAGAAGCTGAGGACACAGACATCTTTACATTTCATGGCCCCTGTGGAATCTGATTTCATTGCCCCTTGGTCATTAACAGTGAGCCCAGCACCCCTTTATGATAAGGTAAAAGGCACTGTAGATGGGCACTTTCAGCCGGAAGTGAAGCGTGAATGTCATGGGGAAGAATTGGGGTTGGGTGTGAAGAGCATAGATGGAACATTGTGTGCGGAGAAGAACGTGTACACTCATTCAACTAAAGCTGTCTTTTATACAGCTTTTAAAAGTTTGCACATGAATGTGAAGAAAGAATTGTATTATCACAATTTGGCCTATCTTACCTAATAAGAGCCTTAACCATATTTATAGTTTTTCTGTTCTTGCCATAGGTTTTTAAAAAGCATTTGTGCCAGGAATGACATTTTAGAGTAACTTCTAAAATTGCCTACAGTGATGTAGTATGCTTTGTCAGTCTCAGACACATGATAAGAAAACACTGGATATTGTTTATTCATCTGTTCCCTCACCAAGCATATGCTTTGCATACTAGTTTACAAATAATATCTAATAAACAGAGTTTTAAACTTAAGATATGGTCCATTTTTTCCAGGGAATCAGGGAAAATGAAATTAAAATGATTACCGAGTATATATAATACAATCAAAGAACACAGTAACTGATTCTGGTAGCGAAGTTTCACTCATTACGAGTCTGGCGAGAGTGGTGGTCAAGGGGTGTTTCCTGGAAGAGGTAACATTTGAGGTCAGAAGTCTTGCGTTCAAATCCTTACACTGCACTTCTTATCTGAGAAACGAGAAAAAACAGACTACATCAGACACCTTCGCCAGCTTCATGCACTGTACTTGGGAAAATTGCTGAGCTCTCCGAATGCTGGTGTTGAGTGAGGAAGGATTGTTGCTGCGAGGAATACGGAAGTCCTCGTGCAGAACGCTGTGCGCTGTGCGCGGTGCCCGGCACGCGGAAGCTCCGCAGTGCAGGTTGGGGCTTTAGCTCCGATTACTGGCACTGTCATTTAATCTCCTTAGACCTCAGATTCTTATCTGTAAAATGAGAATAACCTTACTTACTTCACAGGGTTGCTCATGAAAAACTGAATGCCCTGATGGGTTTGAAGGCTGTTGATAAACTACAAAGCTCTGTAAGAACCATCTTTTTATGTCTATTTCTCTTGTGATTCACAGAAGTACAAGCCTAGTGTGATTTTGTCAGGCTTGTTGCTTTAAGTACAATGATGCCTATGGAGCAACTTTCAGCCAGCTCAACCAGCTTTCTAAAGGGACACTTTAGCCCTGGCCCAGAGGCTCAGTTGGTTGGAGCATCATCCCCTACACCAAAAGGATGTGGGTTCGACTCCCAGTCAGGGCACATTCCTAGCTTGCGGGCTCACTCCCTGGCCAGGGTGCATATTGGAGGCAACTGGTTGATGTTTCTGTCTCTGTCTCTCCCTTCCCTTCCCTTCTGTCTAAAATCAGTAAATATATGCTCTGGTAAGGATTTAAAAAAGAGAGAGAAAGAGACTTTAATTTTTGGCATTACTTCCTGTGTCTCTAAAGTCATTTGCCTGAAATAGTTATATTATTCTAATATTTCTCAGTAATGAAAGATTTGTGCTTTAGATTTTTTTCAACTAAAAATTGGAATTAGACTTTTTTTAACAGACTTATCATTCCTTCCTCTGTGGTAAACCTGAAATTTATAGTTTTGTTTTGTTTTGGCAATGTGCTACATAATAAATAAAGATTAAAATGATTAATGCAAAGTCAAGTAATACCAATTCTTATGATCCAAAGCTTGCCGCAGATAACAGATGTCCTGGACCTAGGAAAGGAGAGAGATTTTGGTATTGAGCATTCTGTTCTCTACCCAAAGAACTATTTGTTTGTTGGTTGGTTTCTATCAGATTTAAAATCACATAGAATCAATAGTCTATGGACCTTCTTCAGTAATTCCTGTGGCTTAAGAAGAAAAACAAAAGCTGTAATGCTCTGAAATCCTTTCTGGCCTGTAAAGAGAACCTTTGATTAATTACAGGATGAGCAGTTGAATCCAATCAAATGTAACCTCCTTGCCTGTGCACGCCTTTGTTGGTCAGTAACTGGTCAGTAACTCTGTGTTCTGAACAGAAGACACCCAACAG
>PVKU01001845.1:164136-265898 GCA_004027475.1 Anoura caudifer | reverse complement strand
GGGGGGCCGGGCGAGGGATTTCTACTCAGGGAGGTAAAAACAGCGCTTTCGTAGCAGAAGTGCTTGCTGCTAAAGGCGGGATGAGGTTGCCAGTGCTCGCTTGCACTTCCCAGCGTGCCGTGCGCCCAGCAGGCTCAGGGGCGCCGGGCTGTCCTCCTGCTGATGCCTTGGCCTCGCAGCTGCACTGCTCGCACGAGGGTGTTTCGGTCTTCGTCGGGTCCCAGAGAGACATCCGTCTCCACGGTGTCCGTACGGGGTTCCCGGACCGTCAGCTGCTCTCTGTCCCCGCCGCCGCTCTGTGACGCGTGTCCTCTGCGCTGCTCTGCTCGCCGAACAACTGTGTCAGCACTTTGTAACAGATGGCTGCCTTCAGCAGTGAGCACAGCCTCTTAATACTCCACCGGGGCTTCGGGAAATGCTGGGCGCACGCCCCAGCGACGGGGGGCTGCGCCGGGAAGTGCAGGCCAGCGAACCCAGCGCTGCCCGTGGGATTCACCGTCAGAAGCCAGGGAAGAGGCCGGCGGCGCAGGGAAGCTGCTGCCAGGCTTCCCTCTGCTGAATTCAGCCCAGGAAAGGGCTCACCTAAGTCGTGATGGGCGAAGATCTACACCCTGTTAAGGAAGGACAGGATTTCATTTACAACTGTTCTTCTCGGCGCAAACCACTAAAGCTTGGTAAGGTCAATTCACCTAAAAAGTGGCAAGGACGACCTTTACCAGCTTTTGACAAGAAGAGTTACATAGAAGGAACTTTGACAGCGGTAGACCAAGACACAAACTAGCAGAAGCAAGTGTTACAGGGTTGCGTCTATGAAATACAATGTTGCCAGGCTTAATTCAATTAATCTGAGGGTTGGTATAAATTGCCAGTGGTTCTCAACAGGGTCTGCACAAAATATTTGGAAATGCATCAGTGATTTTGTATGGTCACATGGAGAAGCAATGCCCTGAGTTTTAGTGGGTTAGGTCCGTGGGGGTTACAGGATGGATTCCTGGGACACCCTGCTTCACAAAGTCATTCTCAGTCTGCCCACCTGCTGGCCAAGTGCCCCACTAATACTCCTGCAGGTGGGTGGTGAGCTGGGTCTGGGACCTAATACTCTTCAGAAACATAAACCATTTTTCCTGGGCTTTAATGTCCATGGAATCAGCAAGACACACAATCATTATGTGACTTGAGTGAGTAAAGACTATACTTTGTTTCGTTCAGACATTTACCAAAAGGTATGCAGAATTTCAGAAAAGCAAGATACCCATTGGCTCCCTACTCTTGGTAAACATCACTGATCCAACATACGGTACAGCTCTGTGTTTGTAACTGTGCTATGCGCAGTAATATTTGTATGTAAAAATCCTTCATCGTGCCTTATTTCAAAATATCAAAACTGCAGCTCTGGTTGGGTGACTCAGTGGGTTGGAGCATTGCCCCAGAAACCAAAAGGTTGAGGACTCAATTCCAGGTGAGGGTGCGTGCCTGGGTAGGGGGTTCAATCCCTAGTCGAGGCACGTATGGGAGGCAACCAGTCGATGTTTCTCACACCAATGTTTCTCTCTCTCTCTCTCTCTCACACACACACACTCATCAATAAACATATAGGTGAGAAAAAATGTCAAAACTACAGAAAAAGCGTGTGAATTCTAACTAACTGAGGCATCTTCTTTTCTACACACATTTAAGTGGATGCAGGCATCCAGTGGTATGATCACCTAGTCTACAAGGCCCCCCCCCATCACATGTTGGAGTGCCTACCGCTTTATTATACGTTTCTTTGCTTTGCCATTTGTATTCATTAAAGATGGGATGTTTGATTTTTGGTTTACGTAGGCATAACTGTAGATTATACTATCCATCCTTGTTTTCCAAATTGGAGGTTGATTGCATTATTGTTTAACATACCATTTTAGTGAAAGAATAGGTTACAACACAGAAAGCAACAAATTTGGTTTGGGCAGACCTAAGATTAAATTTGCTTTCTAATCTTTGGTAACCATCTGATATCAGTGGTACTGACCTCTTGACTTTCTGCTCCTAAAAGCTACTGTGGCAACCGTGCCAATGAAATAAAAATGTCAATATATAAAAATTCTTGTTTTAAATGTACTTGAATTTATTAATATATTTGTTTATGGACTGCATTTATTGTCTTATACAAGAAAGAGACACATGAAAAGATGCTCAGCATCACTAGCTATCAGAGCGATGCAAATTAAAACCACAGTGAGATACCACCTCACACCAGCCAGAACAAACAGCAAGTGTTGGAGAGGTGGTGGAGAAAAGGGGACTCTGGTGCACTGTTGGTGGGAGTGCAGACTGGTACAACCACTGTGGAAAACAGTATGGAATTTTCTAAGAAAACTAAAAATGGATCTGCCTTTTGACCCAGCAATTCCACTGCTAGGATTATATCCTAAGAACCCTAAAACACCAACCCAAAAGAACCTATGCGCCCCAATGTTCATAGCAGCACAATGTACAACAGCCAAGTGCTGGAAGCAACCTAGGTGCCCATCAGTAAATGAATGGATCAAAAAACTGTGGTACATTTACACAATGGAATTTTATGCAGCAGAAAGTAAGAAGGAGCTCCTACCCTTCACAACAGCATGGATGGAACTGGAGAGCATCATGCTAAGTGAAATAAGCCAGGCAGTGAGGGACAGATACCATATGATCTCACCTTTAACAGGATCCTAATCAACAAAACAAATAAGAAAAATATAACCAAACACACTGAAATTGAAATTGAGAATGGGCTGACAGTCACCAGAGGGGAGAGGGGAGGGAATTTCAGGGGGAAAGAGGAAGGGTTGACAGGAACAAGTATAAAGGACACATGGACAAAAATTAGGGGGGTGGAAATGGGAGGGAAATGGGGAGGGCTGGGGCAGTGGGCTGGGATGGGAGTAAAAGACAGAAAATTGTACTTGAACAACAATTAAAATAAAATTAAAAAAAGAAAGTCATTCTCACTGCAAAGAGTTAAAATATTCCAATATATCATTTTATTTTAAATTAAGTTTTAGCCTTCACATTTAAATTCATGATTCATATGAAATCCCATTATTTGAGCATACATTAGCTGCATTTCCTTTCTTTGAAACTTGTCTTGGAAGAGTTGAAGACTTACAGAACAGTTACAAAAATAACACAGAAAATTCACATCCTCCTTCCTCCCAGCTTCCTCCAGTGTCAATGTTAATCTGCAATGTAACAAGCAGGACATCAATGTCCTGTAACACTAATAACTGAAGTAAATACTGGGTTCAAATTTCAGTAGTCATGTGAAATAAAATTTAGTTTACTAATTAAGATAATTATCTGCTTTCTTTGCTCGAATAACCAATTGTTTACCCTGCACTGTATATTGCTTATTTTCCCCACTGATATGAAAAAAGAAGCTTTTCTATATTTCATGTTGTATATAAGCATGAATCTGTCTATTGATCCCTAAATCGGCACCACCATTAAATTTAATTAGCTTTACAACAGGTATAATTAGGTTACCCCACATACACTACACGCCATGTGGTACATATTATATACCACACGTGTGTATCCCATCACGTAGATGCAGGTATAGACGTAGATAGAATGGAATAAATCTTGTCTTGTTCTTTTTCTTCAAGGCGTTTTTTTAATTGTTGGTCTCGTTTCTCCTTTATAACTTGGAATGTGAGATATGTACATAGAATTTAAAGAACGTAATAAATACTCAGTAATTGTCTAAATGAGATAGGAATGAAATAAGTACAACAAGATTCAATATTTCTTTTCCACAATGACTACAATCATTATAAGGTAGTGGATTTATGTTAAAATATTTTAATTGTATTATAACTTCCAGTTTGTATATTAAGTCTAACTTGCCACCAAGCTCTACAAGTATAAAGTTTTATTACATTTTCTTCTGGAGTTTATCAGAATCTCTGAGATTCTCCACTCATTAAATATTACTTAGCTTCAAGAAATCTTACTTTTTAGCTATTTAAATAATCTCTTAATTATCATTAATAAAGTAAGTAAACAATATAAGTATAAAAATGAAAACAAATCTTAATTTTTGAACTTATCCAAAATGATCCACTTACTTCCACTGCATATTTTCTATCTCTAAGTTTAAATTCATGCTATAATTTTATTAATGACATGTTATTTAGTCAACATGAAGTGCTTAAACAGTTAAATTCACTTATCATTTTAACCAGTGCCTATTTTTAAAAATATTTAATAATGTTAACACTATGTCATAGTAAAGCTGAGAACTTTTTACTGATTTCTTAGAGTAACAACACTGAAAAACTTTGAACAATTCAAAAATTGGACAAAGTTCTGCAGTATTTTGACCTTATATTTAACTAGAACCTATCGCTAACAATATATTCCTTTGCATTACAGAATTTTAAGTTTTTAACTGCAGCTTAATATAATAAAATTCAAAATCATAAGCCTAAAGCTAAGTGAGGTTTCACAGATTAAAACATGCAGATGACCGGTTAAAAACAGCACAGGTGGCTCCCAAAGTTGTCGCCCACACCGTGGGGACCGCTGCTCCTACTCCTTCCCAAACCCACCGCCATATGAAACTCATCAGCCAGCCAATAAGTTTTACCATTTGAAAAAAAAAGCTCTGTGAATGGATTGATGTGTTTAAGACATTTGTGTCTGACTTCTGTCACCCAGCTGTATGTTGATGAGACCCACTGTCCCTGGCTGTTGGATAATACAATCCTGTTTGACAAGGTGACGTGTATTTCTCCGTTTGACCACTGGGTTTTCCCAACTATTGGTTACTATGAATGGCCAATAATGAAATTCTATTGGGTAAATCGTAGTAGGCTCCTGGGTGATCAGTTATAAATATACCCAACTTTTCTAAACAGAGTCACAGAGCGTTTCAACTAGAAAGCATGAGCTTCTGTGAGAAGTCGGTGAGCTCGGTCTCTTCGTGGCCGTGCCGGCCTCTGCTCTTCCCTGTTTTGCTCACGTTAGCAGTTCGGAGGAGTGCAGAGAGGAAGTCCGTCGTTGCACTTCGCATCTTCCTAATGAACAACGAGGTCCAGCGACTTTTCATACGCGTGTTAACCATTTGGAAAATCCCCTTTGTACCGTGTTCCGTTTAGGTGTTTAAGTAACGGTAAGAGCAGTTTACAGCAGACCGAAAACGGAGGCTGTCAAAGCCGTTTCTGGCAGTCGGGTGGGCCAGTGGGCACGTTCAGAGCATTCTGGTGAAAAGGGAAGTGATGCTGCCCTTTTCAAAAGGAAATAACCTCACAACATCTATTCAAATTACAAATCAAAATATTTATATGCCTTTGACAACAAAATCTCACTCCTCTATTTAGCCCATGGAAATCAACTACATTTCTCGTTGGTTTCTAGAACATAGGAGATTCCTTCCAGCTTTAGTTGAGGTGGGAAAAGTACAGACAAACAAATTACGGAGACGCTTGTGTGCGTCCATCTGTGGGGTGGGGGGGGAGGGAGAGGAATATGAGAGAGGAACATTTGTGTACAGTAACATGCCAAGAGAAATTTCCATAAAAATAATGGAGGGAGTCATGGTGCAAAATTACTCTGTGAAACAGCCCATTTTATAAGCCACAAATCCCATACCCCCCTGCATGTGTACCTGGCAGCTCACTTTCATCAGAGCTGGGCACAGGGACCCGGGTGAGCCCTGTTTCTGGGAGGTGAGACCTCCAGAGTGGGGAGGCCGAGGATGAGGAGTGTGGTCAGCACAGGCCATCAGAGTCCCAGCCTCCTCCGCTCCAGGTGATGCTCCGTCCACAGGTGAGCTTGCCTTCAACAAAATATCCCCTACACGTATTATACTGGGTTTTACCGCATGTGTTTCGCTTATCCCCGTGTATTTTGTCTGAATTGTTCGGTAAACACCAGACATATGAGTGTTTAAGCAGGACAGTGCACAGCACGCAGTAACTCCTAACGCCCTGCAGTCACGGGCGCAGGTAGGAAGTGGTACCGCCCAGGAAGCTGCAGCGCTCGGCAGGAATGGCTCTCCTGACGCCCGCTCATCGCCCTTGAGTCCCTACACTCAGGTCACCTCTTCAGGTCCTCCAGTTCCCTGCGCCCACCACTGTATCTGTTGGAATGCACGGTGAGGAGGCTCTCAGAGGCACAGATCAGGTGTCAAGCAGCTCTGACGACTAGAAAGTGTTAACTTCTCCGTACGTGATGTTTTCAACGGTGTCACTCAGTCTAGAGTCCAGGCCTCCTATTTTCTAAGCCAAATAAAACACAGCGTGTAAACAGACCAACCGCTCAGTGAACTGGCACCAGTAGCTGAACTTCCCGTTGGAACTGAAGTGCATTTGCAAATCACCAGCAGATCAGAAGTGACTGGGCCGCGTACCATACACACGAAGTAACAAGACGCGCCTAAGCTTGGGATGATCCCATCTGTCAGAAATTATAAGCCCAGTAGACACCATGAGAGCTGATACATTTATTGCAATGATGCTGCTGTTGCTAAACAGTTCTTAAATTTTCTTCAGAAAGCACTTGAGCAGACACAAAGGAAATCAGATATCCGTGTGGCCACGCCATATTTTGAACACTAAAGTGTACTTTATCCCATTATCAAGACTTAACTTTGAATAAGTTACAAATGTCTTCAAAAAGCATGGGCACCTTTTTGTTACAGGTTTAAGTGTGACTCGCAGAGATACATGCTCCAGTCCCAACCCCTAGGGCCTCGGAGGCGGCCAGCGTTATTTGAGGACAGGGTCTTGGCAGATGCAAGCAGCGTAAGATGAGGTCAGCAGGATGGGCACTAACCCAGGACCACCGGTGTCCCTGTAAGAAACAAAGAGCAGCACCGTGGAAAGACAAGACGTCTTGGTCCTGTGCTGGCAGAAGCCGAGATTAGAAGGGTGCATCTACAAGTCAAAGGAGATGGGGCCACGAGAAGCTGGGAGAGGCAAGAGACGGCCGTCCTTCGGGCACGCAGCTTTTGGATGTACGGACCCAGAGTGATGGAAAGACAACTTGCTGTCCTTGGTGCCCCCCAGTCTGTGGGGCTTCGGTAAGGCAGCCCCGTGAACTGCCACACCCCCAAAGGAGCCGTCGCCAAATACAGCGTAGAGTTTCCACAGAAGTTGAAAGGATACGTTGTCACCCGGAAAAGTGAACAGGGACAACCAACCCGCTGACCCACTGAGTGTCCACCCCCAGGCCCCAGCTGCTTCCCAGAACCAAACACACTTAAATCGATAAAACAGTAGGATGACAAGGGAAAATGAGTCAGGCACTGAAAACTTAGAACGCACATGCTGTAATCTTTGAGCACTTGCTCTTGCTAAATGACACCGAAGAATGGCACCGAGGGCCAGCGCCAACTCTTCCTCAAAGAGTGAGGTGACGTTGAAAAAGGAGCTCGTGAACGGCGCCCACTGAATTCCTTCCCCGGAGGGAAGACCAGGCTGCGAGCGGGTGGAGAACATTTCTTTCGAAGTCCTCCCTGCTCTGTCAGATAAACAGGGTTTATAATCACATGCCCCAACAGGTCTTAGGGGACCATCCAGAAATCCCCGTGGCAGAGGTGTCCCCATGTGTATCCTCCTGACCGTGACTGGGAAAATCGATTCCCTGACAGTGTTGGCAGGAGAACAGCTTTAGTCGTGTCTTCCATGCAACACACTACAGGATATGAGTCCCACTGCAGACCGTGTATACTGGTGAGAACGTTGGGCGTTACCGTCTCGTAGCCTCCGGTAAGGGAGGCTGTGGACACCAGTGCAAGCACAACACAGGATCCTGGTTTTCACTGCGTCGCAGGCCCTGGCCCGGAAGCATGTCTCTAAGCTCCGTAGACGCAGGCTGGCACCCTGTGGTTGAGGAGGCGCCACCCCGCTGGCTCAGGGAGTGAGCGTTCGACACGACCCTGCCGGTGGACCGGAGGCACCGGGTTCTTTGTCGGGAAAGTGTTTGGTGTAGTCGGAACCCGAAAGAAAGTGTCAGACTGACAGAGAGAACGAATCGAACGATGCAACGTGACTTGAGAAACAGAGTCAAGGGTTGGGTCGACTCTGCGGCATTCTTTTGAATTCGAATTTTAAAGAGAGCACCTCACGCGCATCTCAGAATATTCTGAGGAAAGGGCTGCGTGAGGGAATCTAGGCGCTCAGGAAGGACCGGGGTGTTGCAGAGAGAATGCCCGGAGGAGGCAGGAACCCAGGCCAGGGGTCAGGTCTTCCTGCGGTCTTGTAGACTTCATGGCGACTCTAGCTCAGGCATTGGCAGCGAAGAAGGAAGGAAATGGATACTTTTGCAAGTGCCCTTGAAGTTGCATTAGCAGGATTTTTCGTGGACGGACGGAGGTAGCCACCTTCCCGGGTCTGGTGTGCCAGGTCGGTCTGATGCCGCTGCTGGTGCCTGCAGTGAGCGGGACTCAGGCCCACGATGCAGGAGTTGCGGACGAGCCCCGGGAAGCAGGTCCTCGTCTCGGAGTCCTTCCCAGGTGAAGAGAAGCCCTCTGCTCAGATTCTTCACCCAGAGGCACCCCCTTCTCTCTTCTCACTTATTTCTCCTTCCAAATTCATGTTAAAAAAATATAATAGCATCAAAGGAACCATGAGAGAGCATGACCTCCCCACGTTTGAAAAGTCGCTGGCACCCACCACGGGCCTGCCTCTGCTCGGCGATCAGCAAGCTTGAGAACCAGCGGGAGTCCTAGGAAGTTATTCTGCAGTACGAAATGAGTCACACTATCGCTAAATTAATACGGAAAAAATTTAAATAAGAAAATCAACTTCAGAGAGCATGCATTCTGAAATTGCTCAAAGAATTAAATGAATTAAGAAGACTATGGAATGAAATATGAATGTTATGAATTTTTTTTTAATTTTAAATGAAAGGAGGGGTTCCCACACTTAAAAAAAATAAGTGAAATAGCAAATTGTCATAATTCCCGGTGGCACTAAGAATAAGAAAAGTCCATTTGATTAATGCAGAAAAATAAACCATGGATGAAGGGATCATGTATGCCCTGAATTGGTAGGAAAAGAAGAAAATGTAAACAGTTCCATAGCACGATGGGTTTAGAGAACAAATCATAGAAAAATTAAGGTGAGAACAAAGCCTATGGCAGAAAGGAAAATTGTAAGGGTTTCCAGCAATGAGAGTCCTCATGGAAAATGCAGGAGAGCCACTGGGAAACACAGCCGAGGGGAACGACCTGGCGTAAGAGCGAAACATAAATACCTTCTGCACCAGCAAACACCGGTGACAAAATCCACAGGGGAAAGTGTTTGAGAAGGGCACCGAGTGGTCGGTAAGTGGCGCAGCGAAGAACTAGGAGACCTTCGTGAAGAAACACAGGCGGGGGAGCAGCCCGGCTCGCTGAGGGCACGGTGCCGGCGGCACAGACTCAAGTGGGCAGAGACACCCCGTCTCCAAAGTCAGCCCACAAAGCCAGCAACATTCCTGCCAACGCTTCAATGGGATTCTTTGCAGAACCTGACAAAATGATCCTAAAATGCGTGTGATACAGTACACGCATACAGTACACGCAAGAAAAGCCAGGGCCCACGTGGAAAATAACGAAAGAACACCCTTCCCTCCAATGCGCGAAAACATGTTTTACATGCCAAGTGAATAAAACAGTGTAGGATTTCTCTTCAATGAATGGAACGGGGATGACCGAAGGGGTAGAAGTGAAGATGCACGTTCATTCATGAGGCCGGGAGGTGAGTCCTGAAGGTGCCCCCGCCGTGTGCACGCTGAAACCCTGATGCCCAGGGCGATGGAATTAGCAGGTGGTTAGGTCTGAGGATGGGGCCCCCACGCGGGAGGGAAGCACCCTTATCCTGGACCTGCCGAGAGCCCCGCTGCCCTTGCACCGTGTGAGGACACACGGACGGCCCCCGGCTGGAGGGCGGCTTCACCAGCGCCCGGGCGTGGGGCAGCCCGCCCGGGGCTCCCAGGCGACTGACAGGTGAGGAACACGTGCCTGGTTCTTGACAAGCCATGCAGTCTGTGGCATTCTGTTTTAGTTGCCCAAAAGACTGCAGTATGCGGCAAAGAATTCAATAAAAGAGACGCCAAATCGAGCCAAGGGCAGGCTGGGAGATGTTCTTCATCAAGAGTGAGCACTTTCATATGCGCCGAAAAGCAAAGTGGGGGTGAAGACTTGCAGAAAGCATTTTACATATATACACAGCAAAGCATGGAAATCTTTAAAAATCCATAACATCTACTGGTTATTTTTTTAAAAATCAACAAAATAAAAACAGGAAAGTAACGATAAAAAAAGAAGATATTTGTTCACAAATGAGAAGCCCTTAAACTTCACTGGTATTACAGGAGAGGCAAACTAAACCAGAGGAAATATTTCCCTCCTTAGATCGGTAAGGGTTAGAGTTCTGTCCTGCGGTTGGCAAGTGGGAGGAAATTTCCACCCTCACGCACGCTGGCCGCCGTCGCCTCGCATGTCCCTGCCCGAACAGGCGGAGAAGGACGCAGCCGACGCGCGTCCTGCCCCCCCGAGCCTTTGTGAGGTTGGAGAGCCACACGCAGATGTGCGACAAAAACATTCAGAAGACGAGAACTGAGTCGTATTCCAGCGTGAGCCCAGGTTACACTTGGTGCAATTTACTTGAATTATCTAAACACAAGTTGAAAGTATCCAATTCAAGTTGAAGTTAATTCTTTTTTTGGCCTTAGACATGACGTGGTTGCCATAGCAACTGCTTTTTGGAGAAAGTCTTTAAAAGAACACCTGTGTCAGGAAGCCTGCATCTGAAAGGTGTGAGCTCCTACGACAAGGCAACGGCTTTGAGTTCTTCAACGTTAATTTCTCTATTTTTCCTAAAGAATAAGGGTTAATAATTTATCTCATAACTGTATCACGTTGGGCCAATTTCTGCACAAATACATTTTTTTTATCATTTCCCAGGGAAGCAAAACAAAACTTCAGTAGAAATACTTTTTGAAATGATTAATTTTTTCTTCTGAATAGAGGGGAAGGGAAAGGCAAGAGCCTGCAGACTTGGAGATGAGGGGAGACAGGCATGGCGCCTCGATGGGTCAAAGCATTTCACAGACATTTACACTCCAGCCAGCACTCAGGCATACAAAGCGCAGACGGCCGGGCTGCCGCCCTGACATCTCCTTGTGGGAGACAGAGAGTTACAGTGACCTCCCCTCATCGCTATGCCGGTCTGTCCGTCCAGCACAAGGCTTCATTGAGGTTGAAACCAAAGTGAGGGAAAAGGCAAGGCCACAGTCGGGGTGGCACTGGCGAGTCTCGGTGACCTGTCGTAGCAGCACAAACCCTCACGTGCCCGACTGGAAACTCCGGTCTGACGGTAGGGACTCCAGGAGGAACCCACACCCGACAGCACGTGGACTCACCTGCACAGGCACTCCTGCGACGGAAAGGTGCCCGAGTAACCAGGCACAGAGAAATGCGATCGGCGAAGCCAGGGACGCTGGAATCCAGAGTGTGGGAATCCGTGTGGGGACAGGTGCAGTCTCTCACAGAGAATCCTCTAGTAACGGCAATTGTGTGTGTGTGTGTGTGTGTGTGTGTGTGTGTGTGTGTGTGTGTTAATGAAAGCGTGGGTAAGCCCTGAGTTCGGCCTTCACAGAGCAGCAGCAGGATTAATACAACATGATCGTGAAATACAGCCGTGTGCGCTTTAGAGTGAGTTTTTCACGTACGAAAGTGGCCTGGTTGAAAGTCGAGATTCATACTGAGGGCTGGAAGAGACTGAGGCTCACCGCAAACATATTCCTAATTCTGTTACGTGATCACTGTTCTGTGGGTGTGTGTGCGCGCACATGCGCGTGTGCACATATGCAAGCACATCATCATCGAGAGGGGAAAAGGACAGACAGGTGAGGCAGGAAAGCCAGGGACAGGGCCATTCTACAGCCCCCGCGTTGCTCGTCCGAGTTGCCTGTGTGTCTCTGGAACCTGGGGGAGCAAATTTTGGTGGCAGAACTTTCTTGAAGCTGCATATCAGGAGTGTTCCTTAGGCTGCATCTTTATTTAAAGTGCTTGGAGGAGTTCATTGATATGTCAAGGAAGCCCAAGCCCTCCAAAGCTTTCCTTTGCATCCTCATGGTGGCTGCTGTCCTGGAATCCTTAGTACTTCATGCTAACGTGGTGGTGGAAATGACCACGAGGGCATGGTGACCACGGCTGGACATTCTGATCCCAAACTGCTCTCCGGGTCTCAGTACTCCCATCATTCCATTGCAGAACCTCTGACCCTTGGATTTCCCCACCCAGATAGAAAACAGTGAACAGGGCAGTCACGGGTTCAGGCTGCACTGTGCAATCGTGTGCAACAACACAACCGGAAGGGCAGCAGCACCCAGGCCGCTGGGCGTGCAAGCGGTCAGCAGGCAGTGACCCTGTGTTGCAGGGCTCTGTGAGTTTCGATTTTCCCCGGAAAGGTGCCTGGACCGTGGCGCGCGCCGTGCCGAGCACGAATCAAACACGGACAATGCAGGCCCTGGGTCTGCCACTCGGTATTTTCACAATCACAGAAAAGTTGTTTGATATCATTTAACCTCCATTTTTTCACCTACACGTTAAGACACTAGTCAGATCATTGCAAACATTAGTTGAGAGCACTATGATGAGCAAAACAGTACCTGATTTTTGAAAAGCACTTAACGAACACCAGCTATTATTACTGCTGTTACAGAATAACATCTTAAAATGCCTGAGTTCTACAGCGAATGGTCATGCCTCTGGCTCAGGCACCCCGTTGGGAGCCCGTAAACCAATCCAGTGGGACGCCTTTACCTGTCCCTGTGAGACGTTGCTGAAGCACTTTGAATCCTCCATTTTGAACAACCTTCAACGGCTACACAATTTGATTTGAACAGTTGAACTATGACAATTCAGACAGGCTCGGTTCCCGGGTTCGCTTTCAGTCCTCCCAAACTGACGCGCGGAGAGAACACAGGAAGGGGCGGGCACAGCGGCGGGTAAACACCAATGAGCAAGGAACTTCCAGCCTGCCCTCGTGAAGGTTGTGATTTAAACCCCAAACTGATAATGCAATGGTGAACTAAGTTGTCCCTTTTCTGGTAAAAATTAAAGGAATGATTACATGCCTATGACCCACATAGGGTCAATGAAGCATTTCTGAAGAACTTTAAAAGCATGAAACACCAATTCACAAGAACCTGTGCACCCCAATGTTCATAGCAGCACAATTTACAATAGCCAAGTGCTGGAAGCAACCTAGGTGCCCATCAGTAAATGATGGATCAAAAACTGTGGCACATTTACACAATGGAATTCTATGCAGCAGAAAGAAAGAAGGAGCTCCTACTCTTCGCAACAGCATGGATGGAACTTGAGAGCATCATGCTAAGTGAAATAAGCCAGGCAGTGAGGGACAAATACCATATGATCTCACCTTTAACTGGAACCTAATCAACAAAAGAAAAAAGCAAAATATAACCAAAGACATGGAATTTAAGAACAATCTGACAGTAACCAGAGGGGAGGTGGGAGGGACAGTGTGGGGAGGGGTTTTCAGGAGCAACTACAAAGGACACATGGACAAAACCAAGGGAGCAGGCTGGGTTTGGCTGGGGTGGGGGGGGGGTTATTGCAAACAACTGTAATTGAACAACAATAAAATAATTGTTTAAAAAATAGTAAAACTAAAAGCACGTTAATACTGGAAAGGTAGTCAGTGTGAAGAGCGGAACGCGTTGCCTGTTACAAAAATTAAAAGTCACGGGCTGACAGAGGCGGAGTTTGTTGCTCAGTGGCGCTGGTGACCGGAACATCCGGGCCGATTGTTTCTGGCTGCTGTTTGCACAGAGGGGAATCCGCAGCCTCGCTCAGGTCTGCGTCCGTGTTCGCTTTTGCCTTTTCAAAGGGAGCAGTTTTGAACCTCGCTGTAAGGGCCTTTTTATCACCTGTCAATACCTGTGGCTCCCTTTCCTAATGACTCTTCCCCCAGGGAATCGATGAGCTTGCTTCATTACCTTTTATCCTTCGGAGCAAGGCCTGTGTCTTGCTGGCCATTAGACACAAGAAGTTAGCAAGGTGTTTGGGGGAAAAAGGATACAGAACATTTGTCAGTGAACAGCTTAGAGGAGTGTGAGATTGGTAACAAAATGCCAGTTAGATGTGGTTGCACTGGTTCAAGGTCAAGGCAATGAATGGTGTTTCATGTCAGAAACAGCAGCAGGTAATAAACAAAGAGAACAGATGTGAAGGCGGTCAGGGAGGTAGAACGGACAGGGTTGGGTTCAGCTGGACTTGTGCAGGAGAGGAAGGATAGAGTCCCCAGATCCCCCCCAGTGTTCTGGCGCGGGTACCTGCGGATTGCCCTACCCTCTTGTAAGAGAAGAAAAGTGTTTACAGAGGAAAAGACTAAGGTCTATTCACCTTCCTGCCCTGGATTCGGTAGTGAGCAGAACGCTTTTCACACAGCAAGCAGAGAATTGACTGTTCCTAGGACACTAACCAAACCCTGAAAGTGAGCCAGGGGTAGAATTTCAGAAAGGATGGAGGGAAAAGAGCAAAAGAGCTAAAGAAGATGGTTCTGAGGGAGTGTACTGGAAACCACGCAACCAAACAGAGACGCTGAGACCTCCTCTCATGATAACTTCTCATCACAGAGACTTGCAAAGGCCAGAGAAGATGCAAAAGGAAAGTCAGCTCTATAAACGTCCTGTTAAAATAAAACATAAAGATTTTTTAATTGAGGTTTTGAGGTATACCTTATACGGAAGAGTAGATTTTATCCTTTCTAGCTGTGCGGTCTATGAAAATTGACAAACAGATGCAATTATGTAACCACCACAACAATCAAAACAAAAACAGTTCTGTCTCCACAAAGCAGGTCCTGGTGCCCCAGGGCTAACGACCCCCTGCCCCAGCACAGTGCATGGCCCCGCTGACGTTTGTGTTCCGGAGGCCTGACGCTTCCAGAGGCCACCCTTACAACTGGAATCGCACGGCAGGGGGCCTTTTCAGTCTGGCTGGTTTCCTTAGCTTCATGCATTTGGATCATCAGCTGTGTCTCGCGCGTTGGTAGCCTGCTCTTGCTCTGGCTTTTTACAATGAACCGTTTGAAAAGACTGTAGATTCCCAAACAGCTGTGACTGATAATATCTCTGTTTTACCCCATTTGAATTAAGTGTGCAAATCTTACTTTCATTCAACTCCTTTTACCCTTCCCATTTCAAAGATAATCTTCTTATTTACCATATGGCCTCACAGGTTTTGTTTGAAGCACCGCGTACGATTAGAAACACTATGAGGACAAGGATGGTATATGCACGTGCCAACATTTCCACTCTTTCCTTCTCCATTTCTCCCAATTGCCCAATATTTCTTTATTATTCCCTTTCTGTTTGAAGATTTTCTGGAAGGTCTATGACTGACAAATTATTTTAGTTGTATTTCATCTTCGAATGTCTTTATTTCTTCTGCTTTCCTGAAGGATAGTGTCATCCGATGTAGAATTTGCGTGTGACATTTCTTTCTTTATTTGACATTGTGCCCCTTCCTCTTGACCTCCATGGTGTCAAATGAGAAACCCACTGTCATTTAAATCGGTGCTCCCCTGAGAGGTGATGTGTCTTTTCTTTCTAACTGCTCTCAAGACCTCTTCTATGCCTTTTGTTTCAGCAACCACAAGGTAATTTTGCAGTGGATTTCTCTGCATTGACCCTATTTGGGCTTCATTAGGTTTTTACTGACATGGGTTTATGATTCATCAAATTTGGAACATATTCAGCCGTTACGTTTTCAAGTGTTCTCTTAGCCCCGCTCCGTCCTCTCCTTCTGGGATTCTGATGATAGGCGGAACTTTTGTTATTGTCCTTAGCTCCCTAGGCTCTGCTAGTTTATTATTTTTCTTTCCACTTTCCACTGCTCTTTAGAATTCTTCCCAGGCCGGGTGTGCGTTGTAGCATGAACCCTCTTCCCTGTTCCCCACGCCGAAGAGTTTTCATGCATGGAGGGAGAGAGTCTAGCCCAAGGGAGACAGAAGATGCTTCTCTTGTCCACCTATCAGCAAATTTTCCGGGTGAAATCGCTTGCTGGTGTTGCTGTGCTCTTCCAGTCTGTCATCGGGACCCCCATCTGATCTGGGGGGTAAATACTCATCCAGGGCTGCACTTCGTTGCAAACTTGGGGGTCAGCGTTGGGACCTCTGGGCGACTTTCTCCTGTTGGGTAGGGTGCGGACTCTGAGAAAGCCTGGCCACTATGCGCTTCCCCCTGCATTGGCTTTGCTAACCAATTCGTTTACATCCTTTCCCCGTTCAGAGTTCCCATGTGTTTGCATCGTGTGTTATGTGTCTTGTATGGGGTTGGCCGAAAAGTTCACTTGGTTTTTTCTGTATGACGACTCTAGTGGCACTTAGTTTTCTTTAACCTCATTCAAAATCGAACAATTCCGTTAGATTGCATTGTGACAGCCGTCACACCAGCGTGCATTTTAAAAAATTACCAAAGTTGGTGACCAACCCAATAGCTGTACTTAGCGGGTAGAGAAGGGAAGAATAAATCTATGTAAATCTATATCCTCTCCGATCCTAAGCTTCATTCTTTTTATTGATAAATAGTGTCCCTTTGTAGGGATGCACCACACAGTTGAAGACAATTTGTGTTGTTTTCAGTTTTGAGGGATGATGACAAAAGTTCTTAAAATACTTATATACAATTTTTGTGAATATACGGATTCATTTATTTAGTGTAGAAACCTAGGTAGGAGTGGGGCTAATGGGACGAAAGTGCCCAGTTCGCTCAATCAGAAACTTCTGAAGAGGATTCTGGGAAGATGGCAGGGAGGAAGCACCAGACGTCTGTCTGCCAATCTGGACAATGACTGTATTGGCAGAATCTGTCTGATGTAACTACTTTTGAAATTGCATCTGTCTGAAGGCTTCCAGCTTCCAGGGGAAGGCTTGGGTGAAAAATTGTTACCAATTACAACCTTCTTCACCACTTAGTGCAGTTTCAGCTAAGCCTCCAACTCCATGGCAGGCAGTGACAAACACATTCCCGGATCAATTAAACAGTTTGCAGAAGACAGGTGGGCAATAAGGATTTTTCCCTTCACATACGGGGTACGTGTACCCTGTTCTCTGTCTACGGCTGCTATTCGCGGTGGTGTGGATGCAAAGGCAGGGAGCCAACGTTGCACAATCTCCCGTCCTCCTGCGGGGAGCCCTGTCTCACCTGATGAAATCAATTTCCAGGGGACTGGAGATTGCCACATATTTTCTCCTCATTTTTCTCTTTTTCCCCTTTTGGACTGTGGCATTCAAAAGCAACAGGGGAAATTAGAAAGTCACTGTGAACACCCAAGGAAGGATATAGGCTCAGAAAAGACCTGAAGAGACCTTCAGCTTATATCTCAGGACAATCTATTGTATAGACAGGGTGCAGCAATCAAGAAACAAAAATAAAAACATCAATGAGCAACCCATTCTAAGGGGTAGAATCTGATTTCCAGAGTTACCACATTACAAAATTCAAATGTCCAATTTTCAACAACAACACAAAAATTACAAAAAAAAAAAAATGAAGAGCAGGAAATCATGGCTCAAAAGGAAAAAAGAAGAAATCAACAGAAATTGCCCCTAAGACTAAGCAGACTTACTAGACAAAGACTTCAAAACAATTGTCTTAAAGATGCTCAATGAATTAAAGAAAGGTGTAAAAAATAAAGAAAACAATGTATAAAAAGGGGGATATCAAATAAAGAGACAGAAATGTAAAAGGAAGTTCAGACCTAAAAAGTATAGTAATCAAAATGAAATATTTACTGGCAGTATTCTAAAACACTATGATTCGGCAGAAGAAAGAACTAACAACCTTGAAGTCAAGGTAGGACATTGAAAATTACAGAGTCTGAAGAACATTAAGGAAAAAGATTGAAGAAGTGAAAAGGACCTAAGAAATCTGTGGGATATCAACAAGTGAACCAACATATGCATTTGGGAATCCCTTGATGTGAAAACAGAAAGGAGGAGAAAGATTATTTGAAAAACTAATGGGCCAAATTTTCTCAAATTTGATGCAAGACAGGAATATAAATGTCTAAGAAGCTCAACAATCTCCAATAGGGTAAATTTAAAGAGACATACCATGGCACATTTTAATCAAACTGTCGAAGGACAGAGAGAATCTTGAAAGCAACAAGAGAGAAGCAACTCATCACATATAAGGGATTTTTAGTAAGATCACTTATAGATATCCCATCAGAAACCACACATGCCAGAAAGCAATGGGCCAACTCTTTCAAAGTGTTAAAAGAAGACAAAAAGTCAAGCAAGAACACCATATCTGAAAAAATGGTCCTTAAAAGTGAAGGGTAAGTGAAGATATTTCCAAATGAACACATCTAAGGGAGTTTATGACCACTAGACCTGACCTGGAAGAAATGCTAAAAAAAAGTTCTACAGTTTGAAATGAAAGAACACTGAACAGTAAATTGAATCCTTGTGAAGAAACAAAGGTCTTGTTTAAAATAAATACATGGTCAATTGTAAAAGCCAGTATCCTTGTAACTTTGGTTTGGAACTCCACATTTTGTTTCACGTACGATTTTTAAAAAACTAATGCATAAGAATTATTAGTCTTTGTGTTTCTGGACACAAAATGCATAAAGATTAATTCTGCACGATGTTGATAACTGAAAAGGGATCAGGTAGAGCCATATATAAAGGAGCAGATTGTTGGCATGTTATGGAAGTTAAGGTGGCATTTATGCCCATCTGCTTACGCGTGCTGGTCCCCTTCTTCTCCTAAACCCATCAATTATCAATTATAGTTGCTTTAAAATCCATGCGTGGAGGTGGGGGTGCTGGCTGTGAGAAAGAAGTCTACTCGCATCCTCTCACGCAGCGTTGGGCTCCGATGGGCCCTTCGTGCCTGGGCTTTCGATGTGGGTCTCCTCTGCACTCTCGCTTTTGCTGTTTGTGCGTCCCTGTGGGTCACGTATTTTTGAGCTGTCCTTGGTGACATTGTCATCTCAGCCGGTGAAGTAGCAACGAAAAACAAGGACAAACTGACTGGTGAAGGTAGTGCAAGCACCACAGCAAAAAATCTGTTGGAAATGTGTTATTTTAGGCAAGACTGCACAACAGGTCCCATACGGACAGACCCTTCGGTGCAGGATCCTGGCGTTTGCGTTCGGAGAGCTCTTGAAGCCTTGTGATGCGTACTGGGAGACAGCCGGGTAAGACGCGTTTGTGCCTGCATCACAAGGTATGGCATCCTCGGTGGACCGGGAGGGCAGGCGTTTGCTGTAGAGAGTCAGCAAGGAAGGAGTCAAGCAGGGGTGTTTTCGGAGATAGTGGGGCTGTACAGGTGTTGCCCCCTGACCCTCCGTGGGGCTCTTTTAACAACAGCAACAACGGAACAACATTTCCCTCCACTGATTTGAAGGGAGAGATTTTCTCAAAATCTTTCTGAGAAATTAAGAAGCGCGTTCCCAACCCATCGCTCCTATCTTCCTATTATTCCTCGACTAGGGTTCACCGGTATCACTTCTAGTCGTCATAGATGATTCTCAGACTGGGTTGATCAAAGCCAAAACAGCATGAGGGATGTAATCACATTGATTGCTTTTCCTGGTGAGTCCTGTTTCCTTTAACAGTCATCCAATAACCTGTGGCCCCTGTGAAAATACCGGCCAATGATGGAGGGTAATGAGGCCCATGATAACATGATTGTCCCTTCTTATGCTTAATGAGGCTTATGCTGTATTCCTCCGGGTTCCTCAGGGCTCTAGCTAGCTGATTCATTAAATCAGGACACTGATACATAACACTGCTCTTTTCTCCTGGTAACTGCCAGCCGCAGATTTGTGCTGATGGACGTCAGAGCCTCTAAACAATGAACAGGAGGCGCAAGGGAACAGTTCTGTGGTACCCTGAGTGTTCTTTCTGAGCCGGTTCAGTCACGAGGAGGGGGCATCAGCGACGTCCAGCATCCACCTGCCAAGCTGCTCCCATCTTCTCTCTGCTGAGGGCTGCTCTACAAGGCAAGCTTGTTCTCAGTTTGGTGTTCAAAATCATGTGTATCCATCTCAACAAAGAGAAACTCAAAGCAAGTGGTTTGTGTACCTAGTTTTTATTTTCGCCTGGGACTGAGACAATCAGGGCAATTATTTAATTCAAAGCGCTGCCTGCTGTGTGGCGTGTTAAAAACTTCCACCGTCCTGTCGTCGCACAGAGAGCCTTGAATCTGAAAGTGGGTGGGAGAGTTCTGGTTTGCAACCAGCCTGGAATGTTTCCTGCCGATAGGAACGGATTCTTTATATCGCACACACAGGTAAAAAAAGAGCCTGAATAATGGCCTTCAGCACCAAGCTCATCCCCTAACCCCAACAATGAGACCTATTCTTTGCACATTTTTTCCTAATCTTTCCCTTTACACACTTTGAATTGAATTAAAAGTCACCCTCCCTATCCCTGTGCCTCCCTCCAAAGCTATCAGCATCAGTTATACGATAAATAAATACAGTAAAATAAAATAAAAACCATTTCTGCTTTCTCCTATGTCTTCTGGAGGTATTTGTTTCTGTGCGAAATCTTTCCAACCCTCTCATACTGTTTAGAAAAGAATGTCTCTCATAAATCACACCTGGTGGTGTTGTCTGTTTTAGGATCAAGCGGGGGTGTTGCTGGAATGGGAGCCAGGGTGTGAACCAGGATGAAACGCATACTTTTCCAGAAGCTTTAGCAACAAAGAAGCATAACCGAAGAGCACAGAAACGCTTCGGCAGGGTGTCCTCACACTCGTTCCTCCCATCGTTCCTGGGTGTGCGGGCCAGGCTGGGAGAGACGAGCCCGTGCCCTGTCCCACCTACAGTTCCGCTGCCTTGGGGTCTCAGCATAAACCAGGCCCGAAAGTTACAGAAATAAATCATTCCTAGCAGGCTCCAAGTCTTTATTCCCCACTCTTTGCATACTGGGTTTTAAAACATTGAGCACCCAAAAATAAGAGTGTGAGAATAAAAGATGTGTGTGCCTATCTCTGTGTGTTCTTTCCTCTTGCATATTTGCCACTAAATCAGTGAGCGTTGTATTTATTTCAGCAAATGACTATGTAGAATACACTTTAGTCTTAGGGGTGAATTTCACCACACCACATAAGTGGTATAAAAATGAAATGTATTGCCCACACGTGTGAAATGATCGTAGTCAAAAAAGGTTGGAAAACTTGACACAACGCGGAAGGGCCGACACACACTAACACCCTATCCTTCATACACAAGGTGACTCGTCCCGGTATTGTCATCCGTGAGTTCAGCTGTCCTCCTAGGAGAGTTTCTGACATGCACTGAAATAACCTCATTTGCCTGCCTGACACGGGCCTGCGCACCCTGCTCAGGTGACGGCCTCTGCTGTCATCGTACGGACGCTGTACTTACACTTCATTTCAGCCTCTAGGCCCCTGTTCCCCTTTCCCTCTCTTCCCTGCCCTTCCCTTCCCAGCTGGCTTGACGTCATCACCCATCCCCGCAAGCTCCTTTTCTGATATTTCCAACCATTTTGACTCATTTTCTAGCGCAGTATCCACCTGGCAAAACTCATTCCCGTCACAACTGCAAGATGACCAACCAGTTTGTTTTTTTCTTGAACTGAAGGTCTTCCCCAAACACGAGACCATCAGTGCTCAACCGGGAAAGTGCCAGGCAAGGAAGATGCCCGGTCCCCCTAACAATAACTGTCTGCCCCAGCCCCCACATTCTCTGTTTCTCATGCATTTTCCTGGGTGGCCCAGGTCCCCGGCCAGGAATCTCCATAACAAACTGGGTGGGGATGGGGGTGATCCCTTCCTGGTGCCTGTGCAGCCTCCGGGGGTCTTCTCTTGATGTCATCCGGGGGTCCAAGCGCTGGCTTACATTCCGTGATTGAATGCATAAGCTAGTACATTTCTCTTTGTGTGAACGGAGGCTGTCAGCGGTACCTGCTTTCCGCAGATGTCAGGAAGGTTTGATCAGAAGCTGGTGCAGGGGCCTTCGCGCAGCGCCTGGCGCCGAGTATACGCACGAACAGCCCGCGAGTCTCCCACCCGCTGCCGCTCGGCAGCTCCACGTGCCAGCAACCACAGCGTTTTTCCCAACTCGGTATAAGTTCCTGGCCTGACATTTTCCCCTTGCTCCCATGCCTCTCTCTCTCAATTTAATGTCAGTTAGCTTGAGACCATCTGGAAATTAGGCTTGAATCAGGGGAAGACACTCTAGAATGAATCTGTAGGAACAACTTACAAACCTCCACGAACATGAACATGAAATGTTGCCAAACCCTTCTCCTTCTGTCTGGTCTGCCCCTGTTGAGACCAGCAGGCAGCTGAACTTTTAAACCCTTCCAAGTCCCAGTGCTTTGGGTGAACTTTATTTTACTGATTCCCTCAAGCAACTCTTGCCCAAGTTCACCTCTTTCTTTTGATGCCTTCCTGAAAACAGAAAGTAAAAGTTACATTATAATCCTCCAATCTCTTCCCTGCACCACACTTCAGTAGGCATGTGGGCTCCTTTTAAGTGTTTATAGGTCACATTTTGTGAGGTGACATACACTGCCTATAGAAGTACCTTCTTTCCATTGTATTCACCTGCATTGTATTCACGTGGTCGTCCTGACCACTCAGATGATGTCTACTCTGGCAGCCCTTGAGTTCAAGGTTCCCATTCTTGCACTCAACTTAACTGAAGAGTTGAATGAAAGAAGACAATTAAGAGTAATTAAGTGGAAGAGGATCTACTATATTTGCCCCCTGAATTCCATAGTCACGTGGACCTATTTATTCATCCAATAACAAAAGACAAAATGCGGCAGGCGTAATCGCCTAATTTCTTAGCCTGGAGAGGATTCACTTCTCTTGCTTCCGGTCCGCTGCTGAGAACTAGCCACAAGGTCACCTGTGGACACGAGGGAGGTGGGGGTGGGTTCCCCAAGGGGCAGCCCTGTCCGGGCAGCTGCTCTGTCCTCTGGAAGGTGTAGCTCTGCCAGCCGCCACCTGACTGCTTGGACCAAGAGTGCGTGTCGGCTGAGGCATTCGCTCTGTCCGCGGTTCATCGCAGAAGCAGTCCCTAGAACTTGCTGCACTTGCCCTCTGACTGTCTGAGTTCACCAGCTCTGCCCGAGCGACGCTCCGCGACTCAGGCCTCTGTCATCGGCTCTGGACTCCAGCTCTCAGACTCAGCCACCTTCTTCCAGGACATCCCCCCATTGCTCCAAGAGGGGTGTTTCTGAACTGAAGCACCAACTGTTCAGTCATTCCTGTGTCAGACAAGCCCCAGTGGCTCCCACTGCCCGCACCTCTTCCTCCAGGCCCCCAGGTCTCCCATCGGCAGCCTCCTCAGGGCTGCGGCCATCGCTCACTCACATACTCTCCACCCAGCCTCCCTCGTGAACCGCGTTCACAGGTGGCTCTTGGCACAGACGGGTTCTCCTGCCAGGTCCTCTTCTGCCCGAATCCTCCCAAACATTCTGCTTGTGCAACCTTTACAGCCCGTGCCGATGGGTCTCCCTTCACCTGGGGCTGCGCAGCCCCGCCTTCCCATCAAACCTCCCCATCCTTTGGCTCATCGTAGCTCCCCCCTCATCTTAGCACTTATCAAATTGGGTTGCAATTGCCTGATGCCCCACGATATTGGCAATTCATGTCTTTCCCTCATCTCTGTGTCTGCGGGACTTTGTGCCGTCCACGTGCGTAGTGGATGCGCAGAAAATGTTTGCTGCATTGGCTTAGATTTAACTTAAGTGTTAGGACAACGGCCTGGATTATTTGCCATTTATGAGTAGGATAAAGTGGTTAAGTGAGGTCGTATTTTGCACATGCTTAAACTGGGGTTTGAGAACTAAATTTCTTATGAGAAATCTCTCGGTAACATTATCAAAATGAATCAAACACTTATTGTAAGCAAATGTAAATTGAGAAAACCACATAAATATTTTGTGAAAAGAATTTCAAGCATCAGGAAACTCAATGTATCTGGTATAAAATGCTTACTAATCACAAAACTACTAGATAAAGGTAAAGATATATAGGTATAGATACACAAATATGTAAATCTCTACACAGACAAATATATAGGTATATATCTATATCATTACATCGATAATGTTTTAGATATAATTGATGCATATGTTTTCATATTTTGTCAATTTGAATACAGAGTGATTTTTTTCAGTTCTTACCAAATCTATCCTTGGTAAGTACAAGTAAATCTACTGTCGCTGATTTTAGGAAGAGCAAAGATTAAAGGAAGTCTTACTAACTAGAATTTAGCCTCATATAAAATAAAATAGTTTATTAGAAAATATTAGTAGCATAGTGCTTAAAATGTTTTGCACATTTCCTTGCAGTTTATGAGAAGACAAAATAATTCAAGAATAGACAAAATATTGTTTCCACTTTGGTTTCTTGTACTAGAAGTAAGAGATTTTTTGGAGTTAAACATTATGAAGAAATTAAATCAACTCACTTTTCAAAAATCCAAATATTCGAAATTAAAAACATAGTTTAAATTTCATTGAACAACGTCTTTGCTCCTAACACACCTTGGACACGGCACTAGGACGTAAAGTGTGAGAGAGACAAGTCCGCCTTCTGAGCCGATGGAAGGAAAGACGAAATGAGCGGCAGTGCGCAGCCCGCCTCCGGATGACGTGGGAGAGCTTGGGTGGGAGGGACGCACGGGTAGGAACTGCCTTAATCCCTGCCGAAGAAGGAGCTCACACCGACTCGGGCACTATTTTTAACCCTATCGCGTAGATAAAGGCAGAACCTCAGAGGGAGGAGGGGCCTGTCCGAGGTTACTTCCTGCTGGGCCCTACAGCCAGGACCTGGAGCCGTGGGGTTGGGTTGCCTCGTCCATGGTCAGGTCTTGGATGGAAAGGGTGGGAAAAGCACCCGCAAGTTACTAAAGGGCTGTGAAGACAAATGGTGAACCTGAAGCCCAGGTGCTCACTTTCCATGACTATTCTTCTCCTCTCCTGGGTTCTCTCTCTCTTTCCATTTTTACTTTCGCTAAACATTTTATTTTTGGAGATAACTTTAGAATCACATGCAGATTTCAGGAGTAATACAGAGAGACCCCTGTGTACTGTTCCTAGTTTCCTCCCTCAGGAGCGCCTTGAAAACTTGTACAATATCACGGCCGGGATGTGGGCAGCAAAAGAGTCAGGAGAGAGATCCAAGGCCAGCAGGGTCACCCTGGGCCACCTTGTCATGGGTCATTAGCTCGAAACAGCTGATTTTCCTGGGGCTTCGTGTGTGTGTGCGCACCTACTGTTCTTTCTGGGTTGCTAGCTCCATGTCCCAGAGATACGAGGGAAAAAGAAAAGTAAGAACTCACCGCCGTATCCTTCCGTGGGTCCTCAGGTCCCTGGTCCTGCTTCCCACCTGTCCGAGTCTCCAATGTTTGTTTGACATCTAAGGCCACGGTATTGATTTGAAATTAGCAGAGAAGTAGGGAAGAGCATGTCTGGCCCGTAGCTGCTAATACAGTTCTCTCTTCATGGGCAACGTAACTAATTATTTCCTGCATTTTGGTCACCCAGGGTGCGTCCACTTACTCAGCTTGCTACAGTGAAGGACCACAGGCCAGGTGGCTGCAACAACGAACATGCGTATTCTCACTGGTTGAGACACTAGAGGTCCGAGACCCAGGCTGCAGGGCCACGGCTTTCTCAGGGCCGCAGGAGGGGTCGGCCAGCCCAGGCCTCTCTCCTGGACCTGAGCCTCCTTGTCTTCTGGAAGCAGAGCTCTGCCTTCCAGGCGGCATCCTCCCTGGCTCTCTACCCATCTGTGTGCAACCCCTTTGGTGCCAAGGACATGAGTCCCATTGCATCGGGGCTCCCCGGATGACTGCACCACCTCTCCAGGGGCCCTGCCTCCAAACAAGGCCACATGCTGAGACACCGGGGCTATGATCGACGTATGAATTCCGGGGCACGGAATTCTCTAAGGGCTACATATCTAAAAAGCCTCTGCACTTGTAATGCCTTTAAGAGCTGGCCTTGAATTCCCCACTAGACTGTGACCCCGTGAAGGCGGGGCCCCACGCACAGCACTAATCTCTGGGGCTTCTCCATCTCCTTCTTTACTGAGAATCGGTGCTGGAAAAGACTGTTCTGGAACACTCAAGGTACTGGAACACTAAGCAAATGTCATTCACGTTTCACGGGAAGCCTCCCACACTCGCTTGTCTCCCCCTCCTTTTCCGGCATTTTCCGTGTCTGCTTTTCCCTGGCTCCTTGGAGAGGCTCCGTGGTGCGGGGACGGAGAAGCTGGGACCGTGTGCAGGGGTGGGGGGGTCCGAGGGGACTTCCAGCACATGTTCATCAGCGGTGAGACTGTTGACGAGTTACCTCAAAGTCAGTCTCCGGTACCCACCTGCCGGCTGGGACGCAGAGCGACACCTGTCACACTCAGTTTCATGATGACCAGTACAACAGCTCCCCAATTCCTCAACTGACGAACCTGGAAAATATTATATATATCTATATCTATATCTATATATATATATAAAATAAGCAACATCAAATACACAATATGAAGCTACATTCGAAAAGTTACATTTACTGTATAATTACATATATGTGTTTTACTTTTCATTTCTTTTATTTAATTCCTTTTCTTTCTTTTGACTGTGTTTTCCGAAGTGAGCAGAGGGGTTTGTAGTTCCTTGTATGTTCAGAAATGTGGGCCTGTATCTTGGACATTTCATGTTATGAGCTTCTGGGTCTCGTTTGCATAATATCGAGAAGCTTCATGTTATTGTGGGTTCAGCGTCACCACCAACAGGCTGAACAATGGTTCCCGGAGCCAAAGATATTATCATCGTTTTGCTTGCAGCACAAAAGCAAACGCACGGTGTTATGCAGCTGCTGGGCAGGTATCCGGTGAATGTGTCGTGTGAACGTGACTGGAAATAGTTGGAAGGGTTTCCATTTAAATAACTGACGGAGGCACGCTGGTCACAGGAGCCTGAAGACGCCCTGTCCTTCGTCACAGGAGAGAGGGCGGAGGCTCAGCACAGACAGGCCAGGGCAGGCAGAGCCGGTCGGGGGGGTGGGAGGGAGTCCCAGGACACTGGTCTTCATTTTCCTCGAGAAGGATGAACTGCGGTCACCTTCTTGGTGGCGATGGCCTGGAGGAGCCGGTGGCAGAATCATCTCACAGCGACTCGCTGGGCAGGACCGAGACACCCAGGTGACTGCCAGGCCGCGCTGCCGAGGCCCGTCTGCCGTCTCTGGACCGAGACCACCGTCCACAGGCCACAGGCCACTGGCAGCCTGTCCACCTTCCAGAGCTGAGGAAGCGCTTACTGAGCTGGGCCCCCTACGAGGACATTTACTGAAGTCTGTAGGTTACCTCCTTGTTGACTTTAAGTGCCTGAATTTTCACTGACAGTCAGTCATGACTGTGGTCCAAGGTGCTTCCATCTGGCAACAGATGCCTTCGATGACGTCGGAGGTTAACCACCATCCCAGGCGGTGGTTCTTTTCTGTGACCTTGCATGTAGACCTATGTACCTTACATGTTAATGTGTGAATGCATGTAACACAGAATGCAGTGAAAAACACCCAATGACTTTTTCTCTCACGTCGTACACAACAACGTGCTGGAAAAGGGGCATCCTTTTTATGTTAAATCATGTTTACGTGTATTTCTCCGCACATCACTGTGGTACAGAGAGGAAGCGCCACGCAAACCCCTGCATGTCCAGCCACAACCATATTCTGCCACTTGGTTTTGTTTTGTTTTTTTATGGAGTTTAATGGGATGACATTGGTTAATAAGATCATGCAGGTTTCAGGGGTCCAACTCTGTAACACAGCATCTGTATACGTATTATATTGTGTTCAACACCGCAAGCAAAGTTTTCTTCCGTCACCATTTATCCGCCATTTATCCTCTTCTGCCTCCCCCCACCCACCTGCCCTCTGGTAACCACCATACGCCTGTCCGCATCCGCTTTTTTCCTTGCTTAATCCCCGCGCCCTTTCACCCAGTCCCCCCTCCCCTGTCCCCTCCGACAGCTCTCAGTCTGTTCTCTATCTACAGTCTGTTTCTACTTTGGTTGTTTATTCTGTTGCTTAGATTCCACATACAGTGAAATCACACGGCACCTGTCTTTCTCCGACTGGCTTATCTCACTGAGCGAAATGCTCTCCAGTCCACCCATGCTGTCGCAAAGGATAAGATCCCCTTCTTTTTTTATGGCAAAGTAGCGTCCTACTGTGTAAATGCACCACAGCTTTTTGTCATCTGCTGACGGGCACTCGGGCTGCTTCTAAATCTTGGCTGTTGTAAATAAGGCTGACATGAGATTAGGTGTGGCTGCATTGTTTTGAATTAGTGTTTTGGGCTTCTTCAGATATATATGCAGAATTACAATTTGTAGGTCGTAAGGCAAGTTCCACTTTTAATTTTTTGAGAAGCCTCCTTACTGCTTCCCGCAGTGGCTGCAGCAGTCTGCATTCCCACCCACAGTGCACTGGGGTTCCCTCTTCTCTACGTCCTCACCAGCACTTGTCTGTTTTGGTTTTGGTTTTGGCGTATTGATGGCAGCCATTCTGACCGGTGTGAGGTGGTATCTCATTGTGGTTTCGATTTGCATCTCTCTGATGGCTGGTAACACTGAGCATCTTTTCATTTGTCCCTGGGCCCTCTGTATGTCCTCTTTGGAGAAGTGTCTATTCAGGCCCTTTGCCCATTTTTATGTAGATTGCTTGTTTTGCTGGTGTTGAGTTGTATAAGTTCTTTGTAAATTTTGGACATTAACCTGTTCTTGGAGTTTATTTATTTATTTGAAGTTTTTTATCCTGCAGAATGTACATTGTGGAGGACAAATAATATCATTGAAAAGAGCCACATATATTAGAAAATTTATCTCATTTATGGTGTCTGTTTGCCATGGGCAAATGGGATAACAATCTAATCTGCGCCTTTGTTATTTTTTAATCCTCACCCAAGGACATTTTCCCATTGCTTTTAGAGAGAGAAGAAAGGAGAGAGAGAGAGAGACTGATGTGAGAGAGAGGCATCGACTGGTGGCCCCCTGCACTGCCTGGTCTTGGGGTCACACGCACCCAGACTGGTCGTGGTACCTGCAGCCTAGGTGCACACCCTGACTGGGAATCAAACCCATGTCCCCGAGGTGACGGATGACACTCCAACCAACTGAGCCACACGGCCAGGGCACCTTTTCATTCCTTTTTATTTTTTCTTCCTGGAGAACAGACAGGTTTTGAGAATATTTTTTTCTTTTACCCTTATGAAAAAGCAGGGTGTAAACAAATAGAAAGTAAACTGCTAAGATAAATTTCAAAAGCAAGAGATGTGCAGGATTTAAAGAGGACACACATTTTCTCATTTTAGAGCTAAACTTTAAAGGAAAACATCTGAATAAAGTAAGCTCAATGTAGTATTTCAAATTTCCCATATCTAGAAACCCACAAAAATAGGTATATTATCATTTCTCCAGCAGCTGGTTAAAGATGTAACTGTTCCTGACCTTTTATGGAGGCAGGTCATTTGCTAACTTCCTTTCCCCGAGAGGTCATGGTCATTGGCTCCCTCTCAGCTCACGTGTCGGTACTCCGGTGCCTGTCCGACATTTCACCTGGTGCACGATGAAGTCCCCCTTCTCATCCGCAAGCAGGTGGCAGGTATGCAGCGGACTCCTCAGGAAGGATTTGCTTTCAAACAGGGCACAGAGTTCTGTTCGCTGGGCCGATACGGATTACATGAAAAGTCTTAGACCTGGCCTCCGAGTCTTCACAGCGCAGAGGCCACCCCACGGACTTTGTTCTCCTTCCTCGTACAGCAGAAAAGGAAAGACGGGCAGGTGCGCACAGACAGACAGCACTGAACTTTTATCTTTAATTCCCTCTTATGCCCTATCATTTGTTATCTTTTTATAGTCATCAGGGAGTCAGACTAGACTAGAAGCTAGAAGCTAAACACATCATTCTTTTTAAAAAAGATTTTATTTATTTTACCTTTAGGAGGGAAGGGAAGGAGAGAGGGAGAGAAATATCAATGTGTGGTTGCCTCTCCTGCATCCCCTGCTGGGAACTGGCCTGCAACCCAGGCATGTGCCCTGACTGGGAATCGAACCGTGATCCTTTGGTTTACAGACCCACGCTCAATCCACTGAGCTACACCAGCCAGGGCTAAATGCATCATTCTTTACCGGCATCTTCCCCTTAGTGGGCTTGGGAAAGGAAATGCGGAAGGAGAGAGAAATGAACAGTTGATACGCATGTGCCTGCCCTGGGATTTCCATTGCACAGGCCCCGCCCACATCTGCCATTCCAGCGGGGACCTGCGCACCAGCGGTGGTGGCACAGGGTTAGTGGCTTTTGTTCACAGCAGACACGAGGCTCGGGGAGCTTCTGCATCCAGCAACCGTTGTCATCGCTAAAGCCCTTCCGGCATCAACTTTCTTACCCTGTGACCTTCCTAGAAAGAACAAATTGAGGGTGTAACACTCTCAAAATTCTTACACTGCGATTTTCATTTAAAAAAAAAGCAATCTGAGAGCGTGTAACTTCATCTGCTATAGACACACGAACATTTGATAGCACCTCAGGAGGCTGCATTCCACGCCAACACCTGCAGCCTCCTCCGCACCCTCCCCGAAGCATGTGTCTCTTCCCTGACTTCCCAGGGAGAGCAGCCACACCTTTGCTGTTAAATGTTGACTTCAGAAAATACAGGTACTGAGAACTGCACAGATATATTAGGATAATTATTTTCTTTGTTCCATTGGTTCTGTCCTGGTAAGCGACCAGAGATTTAAAGTAAGATTTCTATATCATTTCTACGTTTTAGTACGATTACTTAATCATTCCTTATTATTTAAACTATTTAAAAATGAAATAAAATGAATCCCTAATGCTAGTAGGTTTACTAAATATAATGTAGTGTAATTGTAGATGGGATGCCACACATTGGTTCCAAATCTTATGTATTTGGAGGTTATTAAGTTGCCCAGGAATTATTCCAATCATGACGACATGCACCGTGGGGAATGAACACTCATCGAGCGTGAGTACGCGAAAGGTCCCGCACGCACAGCCGCAGGCCTGGGCTTAGAGACCCATGGCAGGCTTCTGTTCTCCGGACAGCGAGAAGTCATCACATGTTTTCATGCAAGCATGACCAGATCACACGTGCACTTCGGCCAAGTCCGACCACGTGGCGGGGGTTTACTACAGGGAATACAGCAGGAGAAGGGGGCCTAACGAGGGAGTCACGGTGGCAGAGCAGCTGTGGAGGAGGGGAGGGGGAGTTGAAATAAGGAGCTGGGGGAGGGATGCAGCGGGAACACAGGAGGAGCGAAGAGAGACGGGCACCGTCCCCATCACTGCGGAGGGCAAAATGCTGGGGGTCTACGTGAGTCACACCTATGAGCGTGTGAAGTACCTGGGGAGGCATGACTCCTGACTCAGCTCTTGGAAAGAGAGTGTCCAAGGGCTCCTCGAAGCAAGAAGTTCGCCTCACGGGTCTGTTCCTCGGGTGCAGCGCCGGCCCACGGTCAATAAGTGATCGATGTCGGGGGATTGGAGGTGATCGGAAGAACCCAGGCACACAGCTCTGCACTGTCCTGGACGAACAGGCTCTCTCAGACTTTTCCACAGTCAACTTCCCGAAGTCTTTTCACACAGATTCACACGCGTATCTTTCCTGTTTGATGAAAGACCGTCCAACATTACATAGAGATGAGCTGGAAACGGCCAAAGTGTCCGTCCATAGAGGACTGGACGGAGGAGACGTGGCGCACACGCACAAGGGACACCACTCAGCCGAAAAAAAGAGGAAAGACTGCCCGTTGGGACAACACAGATGGGCCTCGAGACTGTCACGCTGAGCGAAATCCGTCAGTCGGAGAAAAGCTAAGACCCGTATGAGTTCCCTCACACGTGACTCACAGACACAGACAGCAGTGTGGGGGCCACCCAAGGGAAGGGGGTGGGGGACTGAAGGGTAAGGGGGCCAAGCATATGGGGACGGAAGGTGGTCTGACTTCGGGGGATGGGCACACTGTGCAATGTCAGCTCATGCATCTCGGAAATGTGCACTTGAAACCTCTATGACACTATTGACCAATGTCACCCCAAAACAATTAATTTTAAAATATTAAAAGAGAGAAAACACTATTATTCAATAGCAGTAAAATTTGCCATCTTAAAATGAAAACTTCTTTCATTAAAAAAAATACCTTGAACCAAACTCTAAGCCACCTCACCGCAGACAGCGTTTAAAATTGGGACAAATGCACCAGGGAAGTAAGAGGAACGACGCATTTCCCCACAGAACCCATTAGCTGCCGACAATCCAATGGCGGCCAGGAGCTTGAGCTAAATTTTCGCCAGTTCCTTCCTGTGCTTTCCTCTGGAAGAACAGACGCCTCCCAAGGAAGAGATGATAATCAATATCGCGCTCTTTCCCTGACTAGCGTGGGATCTATGAAAAGTTCACCATGGTCAAGTTTGACGGAACATTTCCCCTTGTCTGACTTAAAAGTTATCGAATTTGATTTGTACCCTGAGACACACTATTATAAATACTTTGGTTGCTATGGCACTGGCTAAAAATCAAAAGGAAATCAGATGCTGGAATCAGGAAGCTGGAAGCGCAAACAGAGAGCAGGTGAGCGGACTTCCCCCTGTATTGACCGTGCAGCGCCGAGGGGGCGGGGGAGGGACGGGGACGGCGCTGGGGGAAGCCGCTGGGATGAACCAGGAGGGAGCTTGGGTTCAATGAAATGCAGGGACACCGGGGCCGACTTGAACGAATGGCCAAAGTTCTCCCTAGAGAAAGACTTGTATAATGATGCTCTCACTTAAAGAGTGATACATGGTCAGGTTAGAAAATCCGAAAATTTGAAAAGCAGAAGAAGACAAGGACAAAAATGTCCTAACATCCTCATGCAGTAGCAATTCTTTCCGTTTTGGAGTATATGTTGAAGTACATTTTTGTACCTATGTACCGTAATTTGTATATGTTTGTATTATATATGTTTGTAGTACGTAGTATTTGCATTCTGGGTCTTTAACTTGACATTTTGTTGAAAGCATTTTTTTAGTAAAACTTTAAAATGTTCATTTGTATTGGCTCCACTGGAAAAAAGTAAAATGCATTATTATTATGTATTCCATCAATAATCTATTTTGGAGAAGAAATATTTTTTATATTTTGTTATTATTTTAAAATGCGAGTCCAACCATGCTCAGAGATGATGCACGTGATGCATCTCCGGTCATTTCTTCCGTCTGCCCGGGTTGGCACCGTGCCCGCGGGCCATGTCCCCTCGTGGCCTTGTGGCTGCGGCAGCTTTCCCTGAGGCTGGGACGCGCGTCACCCACACATCACCCCTGGGGGCAGGCCGGAAGATGGGCTTAGCTGAGTGGATATTTTATCTCCGCGGGTATGTTTAGAGATGTATGCCAAACATGGTATTCTTCAGAAGCCGAAAGAAAGCTCCTAGGAAGTTAAATGTTTTTTTAAAAGCCAATTCTCGACATCCTCCCAGTTCTAGGCGCAAAACGGTTGCTTAGGTTCCCAATTCTCTCACGGCGCCTGCTCCCCCAGGCTCCCTCACAGAGGGCACTTAACAGATCGCAGACACTCAGAGCGAACGGACTCACCTGACCTGGGGCTCCAGTGCCGGCGGGTAACTTCCCAGCTCTTCTAAAATTATCCCAACAAGGTGCCTTGGTTGCCGTGAGCCTCACAGACCGCTCGCGGTGGACACGGTGCATTCACGCTGAACCCCATGCCGCGTTTCACCAGAGTGAGTTAAATAGATGCCTTTGGCTTTCTCAAAACATTTCCCCGGCTTAATTTCCAACCCGTCCGATACAGACAATGATATTTTCAGACAGCGCACTTGAAGCCCCTAGTATGGGAAAGCGTAATTCTCTAGTAGTCACATAACTTGAGGGCCTTTCCACAATAGTGTCTATTCACGGCTACAGACTGATGCCAGAGATGGACCAGGGTAAAAAAAGTCAACGCGTAACCCAACATCTCAACATTTTCTTGTTAGCCCCCGTGCCCACGATGAAGGAAGAGACCTGGAGCCAGATGTCGGATTTTATGTTTAGACATCTGGGAAATGCTACCGGCATACAGTTCCCAAAATAAGGAAGCAGGTCATCCAGAAATGACCTTAGTTAAAGGATCACACTGACACAGGACACGTGAGACAATGCTCCCCAACGCAAATGTGTGCCTCGTGACCGTGGGAAAGCCATGAGTTAGCGATGGTCATGAGGAAAGACCTTGAGACTCAACTCATGGAGCAAACGATGCTCTTAAACTTCTGTGTCATAGGCAATTTTTTTCATCAAGCCTAACTGCTCAGAAATAAACAAAAGGATGTTAGATTATCTAACTTTGGGAAGGTGAGAAATCACCAGGCCATGCAACTAAACTCCAAGCTAAGCAGGTTAAAAATGAGCTTATGCAACAGAGTTTCGGGTAGAGGTGCAACACACCAGCCCTGTAACATTTTTTATGGGTATTTGGGTAATTGCATACCGCTGCCAAGTGATGATGATGAGGTGAAGAAGGGAAGGGTCCCTGCTGGGATCAATGCGATTGTAATCTTCTCCCTGCATTTAGGAGTCTGTAGTTGCGACATTCCAAAACCGTTGCTTAAATGCAAATTGTGGACAGTATTAATAACGGGTGAGGAACTATCCTCCCTCTGTACCAGGGGAACTTTGACAAAATTCCAGGAAGCCTTGGGATTTCACCAACGTGAATAGTTCCCACAGGCAGAACAACAGGGGGATCAAGAGGATGGGGCCGTCCCTCTTAGCATTGTTCAGAAGGTTCCCCAAGAGTCCAGTTGGTTCTAAGGCCACTTCCTTGACAGAGATCAGCATATTCGTCTGGCATTTTTAATGGTGTATATACTCCTTTAAACAAGAGCTCTTGAACACCTTGCTTCACACTTTGCAACAACAGCCGCATTCATCTGAAGCATCAGGACATGGGGGTGTTAAAGCTCTAGCCCGGGTGGAGCACCCTGTCTCTGGTTCTTCTGTCACTGGTAGTTGCATGAAGCCCTTAGGGGAATAAAAGTTCTTTTGAGTCATGCTGTGTTAAAAACTAGATAAATAGAGAAGAAGCAGCAGGACAAAACCCACCTCTAACAAAGCCCCAAGACGCGGGAACTCTGCAGGCAGAATACACTTATTTCATAAGGTGTTTATTCTTGCTGGACCTCTTCGATGGCTCCCAGGGCCTTGTGGGAGGGAGCAGGGTGTCTGATCCCAAAGAGGGTGTTTGAAAGGCCTCACTAAACCTGGATCTCAGACGACACTTGCTCAACTGGATACAGAGCCCTGCTCCGATCCCTCGGGCTGCGGTTGCAGTAGGTGTGGGTGAGCCCCGGGGCTGGGATTCCCGCATTTCTGACGACTGTCCAGGTGAGGCTGGTGATGCCAACTCTGAGGAGTGAGGCTACGGCGGGCTAGAAGCTGTCTCAGAACTCAAGCCGTTCCGGTTAGGAGCTCTATGGGGTAAACTGCTTTTTAAGGGAAGAATCGGTTTTCAGACTGATCACGAAATCCAAAGGCAGATGGCTCTTTTCCACAATCTATTTGACGACAGTCCAATGGCAACACTGAAGTGCCTCCCTCGTGCTCCTAAAGTTCCAAAGACGTGGCCACCATTGTTTGCATATTTGAATACAAGGGCAGACAGATAAGACATCCCAGAATTACAATGTTCAGTTTGAATTAAATTCAAGTTCAAGTGAAAAGACCATCGGTGGTGAGAGCGGCAATCCTTCAGGAGGGACGTGAGAAACAGCCCCCTGGAAACACAAGAATGTGTAACGCTGGTGAATCGCTTACCCCCGCGTCTGCAGTCGTTCCCAGAAACCACCGTCTTGCTGGCGACATCCAAAGCCTGAAGGTCGGGGAGAGCTCCTCACTCTGCAACGCAGGTGCGAGCGGGCGTGTGCGGGCGATGAACGACAGCCGTGAGACCTGAGAAGGGCGGGGGGCCAAGTTCTTCGGCCCATGTGCTTTGCTGGCTGTCGTGTGGATCGTGCTGACAGAGGTCACGCCCTTGACAAGGTTATAGATCATCAACGACCAGAAAGGATCGAGCTGCTGCCTTTTTCTGCCCAAAGAAATGAAGGGGTTAGATGCTCTGACACAGGGACGTCCGCGACACAGCTAAGGGGCGTTTACAGGAGCGCCAAGCAGGACCGAGCTGGGGCATAGAGGGGTCGGTGAGGGCGTTGTAATCCTCTCCCCTCTCGCACGGAACGCTGTTGCTCCCTGGATCTGCGTCGCTGATTCTAACCAGCAAAACCGGAATACCTGAAAGGCAAACACTTCGTATCCTCTAAGGAAACCAAAGGTGCCTTTGGGACCCTGCGTGGTCCTTATGAAACACGCCTGGGTCTCATCGCCCTCGACCGCCTTGAAGAAGAACTTGGGTAAAAACATCAGGCAACCTCTGCAAGTAACGGACCCCGACTCCGACGGCAGTGAGTTCTGCAGCGCGCGCCTGTGTGCGGCTCTGCTCTCACCTGTGGGGTGTGTGTGTCGGGGGGGGGGGTAGCCCTGGCCCCTTCGGCTCTGTGCTTCCGAGAACCGGGTGGCACTAAGCCGGTTCGGGGCGTAGGCTGAGACAGGAGGGAACTCGCAAGAGCAATGACTAAACACTGTTCATGAGATCAGTTTATGAAGGAAAAAGTTGTATCCAACCTCCAGACATTTTAAGTGATGTTTACTAGAAACAAATTTATAGTACAAGGGAAAACACATTTTCCCTTGTACTAAAAACACTTCGCTTACTATGTAGGTTTTAATCAATTTTCACAGAGAAAAACATATGTTGGTCATCTTTCCTTTGTTGGTAAACTTGGGTGTTTCATTTTCAGATTTATAGTTTTTTAAAAAATATTTTATTGTTGTTCTATTATAGTTGTCCCAACTTTTCCTCCTTTGCCCTCCTCCTCCCAGCCCACCCCCTGCTCCCACGGTCAATCCCCACCCTGTTGTCCGTGGCCGTGGGTCATTCATACATGTTCCTTGGTTTGTCCCTTCCCCTTCTTCCCACCCCTACCCCCCACCCCCCTCCCCTCTGGTCACTATCATTCTGTCCCTTGTTTCCATGTCTCTGGTTCTACTTGGCTTGCTTGCTTGCTTGATTAGGTTCCACTTTTAGGTGAGATCATATGGTGTTTGTCCCTCACCGCCTGGCTTATTTCACTCAGCATGATGCTCTCCAGTTCCATCCACGCTGTTGCGAAGGGTAGGAGCTCCTTCTTTCCATTGTGGGAATGCGCTACAGTTTTTGATCCACCCCTGAAAACTGGTAGCTATAACAAGAGGGCAAATGATTCACTAAAAATGGAAAAGAAAATTTCTTAAGGAACTAAATCGAATGGATCTCTTCTGTGTGAGGACATTTCTCTTCTCTCTCTCAGTCTGCATGGGTGTTATCACCCAATTATATTTCCTACATTTCTCCCGGAACTCTCCCGAAAGAATTCCAGCTTAAATGAAGCCGCCTTAATTTTACTGTATATGTTTTTTGTGTATTTATTTCACATACTAAAAGACTTTAGGTTTATGTTACAAATAATACTTAAATAATACCTTATATGCAAGTGTCTAATAAACTTTACGTGCCAAATAAAAACGATATGGAATACCACTAGTATGAAAACGGGCCCTACCTTCTCCTCCAGCCCAGGACGCGGGTCCTCGTCATTTGCGCTGGACCAGATGGAAACACTGACCGAACTCCTAGTGTAACTTGACTTTTTCTCTCCCACTTCAGAAACCAAAATCAGAACGTCATGAGACAGGATGCAACGGGGATCATCTTTTGTTCGCTAGCCGAACAATGTATCTGACCTCACTGATGATGAAACTACTTGGACTTTATTCAAGTCAGTGCTTCGGGCCGTCTCGGGTCCCTTTCCCCTTTGACCCATGACTCCCGGTGTAATTCTCAGGTGTGCCCCCCTTCCCAGCACAGCGCCTCATCTCATTGGCTGTACCCCTCTGGGTTTTGGCCTCATTGCATCTGCTCTGGTTCTCTGACTCGTTGCTTCTCTTTCCTTTCAAAGATTTTACAGTGTTTTATTCTTTTATGTGGCTGTTTTACTGAGCTTCACTGCTCTTCTTCACATTGGCATTCATCGTCACCCGCAAAGTTCAAGGACACCCAAGTCTCCACACCCTGAACTGGCCGTCAGTTCCGCCCAGTCTGTCCCCAGCATCAGCCTGATCCCCATGTCGAGCCCCTTTCTCGGTAACCCACCCACACTGATCCACGGAACTGACGAGCGGAGACGCAGGGAGCGCATCGCAGCAAGGGAGTCAGGTGACAAAGACTTCGTGTTGAAAAGGAACCGGCCGTCAATGCATAGATTGTGTTGGAGGCGGGGACAATGGCACAGGAAGTCCTCTGCTTGCTCCACTTGCACTGGAGAAGCCCGGTTCATCCGCTCGGGAAACCCACCTGTTCTCCTCACTCGGCTTGGTCAACAGCACTGTCCTTGCTACCTGAAAACAGCTGTGCTGGAAAGGTGTGGCCCAGACGAGCTCAGAAACTGCTCACATCAAGTCAGAACTGTGGGTGTCTGATGTATTAAATAATTAGCATCGAGCATCCATTTGTATAACTTGCTGGACCCTTTTGATAAAGCCTAGTGGATACACATGATTGTCTCCAACTCAGAGGACAGTGGTACTTAGTTATTCTCTGTACCAAGAGAATATGTTCCTGCCACATCAAATTACTCACCTGCAGAGAACAAACCTCTGCAGCTAGTTCGGAAAGCATCTCTGGTTCTCTATGGCACTAAATTTTTACCATAAAGAAGATAAGGGGAGTTTTTTATCTTCTTTCAGGAAAGGCATGACCGTACTCAGTGATATGATTGGAGAGACGGCGATTTAAGTCTTCTGAATATAAAAGGAGAGGAAGGCAGGCTTCAGCCATAATCGCTGCTTAGCTGCTCTGGTTAAACAAGAAACTCAGGAAGAATCCCCTCGTTTTAGCTTAGGAAAGAAAAAAAAATCTTGGATCTTTTACGCCTGCAGCAGAATTTGGGGTGTATTTCAGGCATGTTCACCTCACTGTGCAGACCAGGGGGAGGGTGGCAGAGACGTGGGGAATCCCAGGGACTACGGGAGGGGCGTTGTATTCCACACCCAGGGAGGGGCAGCTAGTTTCATCCCCGTGTTTCCATCAGCGTCTCCTGTTCTCTCTCCTCCCCGGCACGTTTCCCGGAAATGTGTTCTCCCCCCAGATGTTTATAAATCACGTGACCACGTCTCAAAAAGAATAGCCTCAATGTCGCGCCTTCGGGATCAGTTATTTTTTTTTTCTGTAGCTTTGAAAATGTGTTCTGGCCTCACCATTTAGAAATCAACATGCGGAGTGTGAAGACCCCTAAAGCAGCACGGAAGAGGGAAGAACTAAGGGTTCTGTAACAGCGCCGGGAAGTTCCCCCTGCACTGGGCAGGCAGAGCTGTCCTAGTTCAACGCACCATCACGGGGACCATCTATCAATAGTCTCCTAGAGGATGCGCCCTGGAAAGCTTTTATCCACAGTAAGAATCGGTGCATTGGAGGTCGTAATACAGCTAATGGTTAGGGCAACTTTGAGGTCAACCTGCTAACTCAATCTGACCTTAAAACATAGTTTTGAGTGAGCGGCCAGATGCAGGAGAATGACCCGCGACGACACGCCAACACCAGGCGTTCCGAGGGCGGGAGTCGGCGCTGTGCGCGGCACCCGGTCCAGCAGCGGGGCTCCAGGGCTGGGAGTTACAAGGTGGCTGCGGGGGTTAATTATCAGCAATGGTTTACGTTGTGATGGCAACGGGCAGACCGCTTACCCCACAACCAGGGAGAAATCACACGGCGTTATCCGACTTAAACCGCAGTGAGTTCTCCCAGCGGAACCCGAGGGAGTTCGGAAAAGCGCCTCTGTTCTCAAACCGGGCGGGTCGCACCGCCCTCCTGCGACTTCAGCTGCGGGGTATCCACTGTCAAAGAAACGTTACAGCCTCCGGCTCCGGCTCCGGCTCCGGGTGGGCGCAGGGTGAGTCTTTGTTTACTAGTTTCTGCTGGTGATTGTTTCACCAACAGGAAATTAATTCATTTACATGACGCAAGTGAGAACATTCAGAAAAGCCATAGTAAGAAAATAAAAATCGCCCACGACCCCGTCAACGAGACTCTCCCTCAGCAATTTGTTACAATATGCCAAGTCCTCGTTCTATCAATTATCATTTAATTTCATTTTAGAAAGAAATCATATAGTACACAGTGTTATTAAACGTGCTTTTCACGTAGCCAGTGGCCTTGTTATGAACTGTTGTTCTACAACATAATTTTAACTCACTATAACACACTCCATGAGTAAGTGGGCTTTTTAAAAAAAAAAATTCATTGTAATAGACACCGAAGATATATCAGTTTTCTGACATAATCAATGACATCAAAAACCTGAAAATAGCTCTATTTCTTTAGAGTTCTTTGAGAATCTTAATAAATATTACCAAATTTTGCTCCAAAACATTTGCATCACTTTCCGTGACAGTTTGCCACACGGCGGTCTTCACGTCACCGTCCCTGAGGCTGTGCCTGTCACTCATGGCTGTGACCCCTGATTCGACCCATCACCTGCCTTGCGGGGAGCATCAGCGACATTGGCGGAAGCTCCTCGGTGTTTCTGTTCCTCCCACAGAGAAGTGATTATTCGCACGCGTAAGCCGGGGTTTCTACGGATGCATATATTTTCGTTTGCATCTGTCAAGGTACCGTCAATACTAAAGGTAGTCATGTTTTGCTCACCACACACACAAATGTTATTTTAGACTTTTGTAAATGTTTTTGATCCCCAGTTTCTTTCGGCAGACCATGAGTTTGCAAACTCTGGACTCAGCAGATGCGAGGACATTGTTCCAGCTACAGGACCTCGTCCTCCGTGCACCAAAACCACATGCTAATTACAACGTTCGCAGTGAAACGTGAGCTGATGGGGAGGTCTCACGCCTCACAGGCACAGTGGCCTCCAGGGCCATGCAGGCAGGCAGCTCAGCAGGAAGGGTGACCAGTGAATTCCGATACATACACGCACTTACCCGTTGACCTCGCTGCGCTGGGCCACCACCATGTGCCGGGTACCAGTGTAACAAGGGGGACATTTGGGTGACGGTCCCTGCTCCGACAAAGCCAACAACCTGCCAGGCGAGTCTGCACTGAGGACCTCTAAACCACACAGGCAAAACTGATCCGGCCCATAAGTACGAATCAAATCAAGAGACAAATAGAGTTCCACTCGTTTTCCGCCGTGGATGCTCCTGGCGATGTGCACGTCTGTAAACACAGACAAGGCACACCCTTTCGCTCTCCCGTGCCGGTGCCGCCGCGCTTCCCTTCGGAGTTTCTGCCAATTATCATCAAAAACCGAGGCAGGTTTCACAGAGTCACGTCAGGCAGGTTAGAGAAAAGGCCTCGTTAGTGAAAAAGAACAGTTAATCTGCCAAAAGACATCGGGAAAAGAAAAGGCCCACTCCCGCACCGGCTGCCTCCCGCAGGCTGGCCAGCTGGGCCCGGGCGGCTCTGCGGGTTCCCTGCCCTTCTGCGGGGCAGGTGTGCTGAGCGGTCTTGTCAACGGGGGAGTTCACAGGCTGCCTGGCTCCCGGAACTCTGGATGGAGGTGCAACCATTTACAGGAGGTTTCTAGAAAATCCAGCTACTCAGCACCTCAGAAACATGGAGCCTGTGGGAAGTCGAGACCACCGTGTGGGGGAAGAAACCCCACAGTTGCTTAGGAGGCCGGGTGGAGAGCCCAGCCTCCCACGGGAGGCCAGCGGGGCGGGGGTGGGGGGAGCCCAGTGCTCCACAAGGCATTAGCTTGCCTCAAGCCCTGCAAACAAGGGGAGGAGGGACCTCCATATGGCAAGCTCGCTGCCTAGGGACCACTGTGTTCGCTCATTGTGATGGCGGCCATCGGGGCAGAGTATACTTTCCACGGAATCCACAAAACAGCTCCCGTCTCCGGGACCTTCATACACTGTGACCTGGACACACCTCCCATCAACAGTTTGCTTCATTTAAATCTGAGTAGGCTTGACTTTGAGGCAATAGAGTGTCTGCAGGGTCCTCTAAAGATGCTCCTTCTTGAAGCCCTTTCACCCTGCCCTGAGGAGCAGGGGGCTCCACGGAGCATCTACGAGCGGGCGTTCCAACAGGCTGGCCCCTGAGGGAGCCAGACGGCAGCCAGAGTCAACTTCCTGACCTGTGGGTGAGCACAATGCCCTCCGTCTGCATGCTGTGGTCCATGCAGGGGACACACCAGCAAAACCGCCCACTGCGGTCTACACAAGACCCAGAACCACAGGAGCTAGTAATGAAACGATTATTGCTTTTTCAGGGGCCTGTTTCCGGAGGCATCTATTACACAGAAGTAGATACCCAGAACAGTCGGGTATTTCCTGGGCCTTACAGAAAATTCAGTGCGAGTGTCTTACAGTGAACAATTCTGCAGTCCTTTTCAGTTCCAACAAACATACTCCTTAGTCTCTAAAGGAACTTACAAATACATGTTTCCTCATTGACTGATAAAGAAACTCTCATTTCGATTGAGTTAAGAGATTCCAAATAAAACTTAGGTCCAACAACTGTATCAATTGTTAGAATCAAAGCACATTGATCGAAAGAAAACCAGTTGAAGGACGACAACATCTTCCATGATTTTCAAATGGATTACGGTGATTCACATTCTTAGTGAATGTAAAATTTGAAATTTAACTGTAACAGCACTTTTCTGTCTGATCACGATGGACCTTCAGAGACCACATGTTGCCCCCCCCCCCCGATACATCCAGAAAGGAAACAAAGACAAAATACATGATACATTAGTTTTGAAGATGCAAGACACGTATCAGGCAATGAAAGAATAAAAGACCACTGGAATTACCTTTTACCCCTAACAGATGGGAAACAAACAAAGTGAACCCTGTGACCACCACAGGTTAATACTCTGAAAACTTTGCAGAGCATGGGAGTGGAAAGGGACCTAAGCAGACCAGTGGATTCCATAGCAAAGTGACAGAGCAGAAGCTTTGGGCTCTAGGCTGGTTTGCCTTCAGAGCACGGACTATTTGGGATGGTAGAGAGAGGAGGACAGGGGAAAGGAGAGGGAGGAGGTGAGAGGAGAGAAGAGGGCAGGAGAGGGGAAGAGAGAGGAGGGGAGGGGAGGGGAGAGATAAAGACACAGAGACAGAGAAACAAAAACGGTGTGAGAAACCTGAAGATTGACAAAGGGTCCTTCTCAAGTATTTAGCCAAGAACTCATCAGTGCGTGTGTGTGGAAAAATGATCTGAGGCTGAAGAAAGAATCATCCAAAGTGATTAAAATGAACAGAGAAAATATTGAAGGGGATGCTGTGTGGAGAGCAGCAAAGTTGAAGAAAATGACATTTTCTCACTGGAAACAAGGCAAGTGAGAAGTGAACGGGGCAGCATCCCTAAAGCACGGGAAGAAAACACGCCAACTTAGGACGCATACATAGAGAAAACATTTTTCAAAACCGAAGTAAAAAATTAACTCTTTTGGGACACTATAGAGATAAGGAAAAAAGAAAGCATTTTAGCTAATATACCAACAAAGAGGTACAGCAGACTCATAAAAACAAATTCAATCCAAAACAGGGGGAAAAGGAGAAAAATGGAAACAAGAAAACAAATAGTATTAAATGAGAACAGAAAACAATAGACGTCAATTGACTATCAACTTCCAGGTGATACATAAATGGTACAAATATTCCAATTATTGTATAAGGCAGAGATTGTCAGACTGGATGGAAAAGGAAAGCCCAACTATATGTTGCCTACAATGAATGCTCTTAAACATGGATAAAGTTGATTCAAAAAGGGTATAAGGACAGCATATCATGCTAACCCTAGTCCAGAAGAAATCTGACCAGTTATGTTAATGTCAGGCAAGGAGGTCAGAGCAAACATGTCCAGGAAGAAGGAAAAGAAGGTTCCTTTTATAACAGTAAGTGAGTCAATCACTCAAAAAGACACAACAGTCCTAAATATGTATGCACCTAATTGTATATGTATATTCCACACAAACTGTTCAAGAATATTAGGGAAGAAGGAATTTTCCTCAAACCCTCTGTGAGGGCACAAATCAGATACCTGATACCAAAACCAGAAGAAAAGATGTTAAAGATAAGAAAACTGGAATCTAATATTCCTCAGAACAAAATGCACAAATGCTTAACATTTTTAGCAAATTCATTCAACTATATATATATATATATATATATATATATATATATATATATATATATCTTAAGAATGGTTCATCATAAGAATTCAGCCTTGATTTAATATTCAGAAATTTGAGAATGTCATTTAATGCATTAAGAAGTTAGACAAGCCACAGGATCGTCGCAATATGATAAAGATCCCAAAACTTCCCCCGACAAGTGCTCCCAGTGAGGACAAGACAGAAGGAACCTCCTCAGCCTGATGAAGGGCATCAGCCAAACCTGAGCTGCATCGTACTCAGTGGTGAAGGCCCAGTATGTTTTCTGTGTCACAGCTTCTGTTCTACCCAGTCCTAAGGTTCTAGCCACTGCAATCAGGCAAGAAAAAGAAATGACAAACGTCCACATTAAAAAAGAAGCAGAACTAATTTATTCATAGATGATGGTATCATCCACTAAGGAAATCAGATAGAATCTACAAAGTGCTCAATCCAATAAGGGAGTTACTATGTTGCAGAGTAGAAAATTAACTTAAAAATAAATTTTATTTTTATAGACTGGCAATTAATATCTGTTGGTGAAATAAATAAAATACCATGTATTAATTTAATATAAAGTCATGAAGATATAACATAATAAGCAATAAATATGACAAAAATATAAGAGGACTGAATTCTGAAAACTATAAGACCTGAAGAAACAAATTGAAGAAGACCTAAGTAAAATATTCTACATTTACAGTTTGGAAAACTCGATATTTTTAAGACATCAGTCCTTACTATGATCAATAGATTCAGTATAACCTCAGTCAAAACCCCAGAAGGATTTTTTGGTGTTGTTCAAACTGACAGGAAAACAAACTAACAAATAAGCAATAAAAGAATTTAGGAAGCAAATACCAGAGTACGAGGGACCAGAAAGAATGGAGCTTTCGTGTTTGGGTTTTTTCTTCATGGGGCACAGTTGTAAACTGAGGAGAAGATGCACGCCTTATTCACAAAAAGTCGTGTGGAATGCACAGTAACGAATGAAGAAGTGCTATTGAAGAAAATAATGTCTATGATGTATGTAAAGAAATTGGCAGAACCAATGTCAGAAATAGAATAAGAAAAAATAATGGAAATCTGGGCTTCATGAGAGGCTAGGAGATTAAAAACGTGAGGTAATTATTTAGAAAGGCTAGAGTGAGAACACACGCAAGGGGCGGAAAACCTGTAAGGGAACCAGTAATTGCTCCTGCTTTTCAGTTTCGGTACAAAGCCTTTGCTCTCTGTCCCCTCTGTTGCCTTAGCGAAGATTCAGGAAAAGTGGTGAAGGTGGGGGGGTGTTCAGCAAGCAGGTACGGCCTTGGCTCACTGCGGTCTGTTCGTGGGTGGAACTGACTTTTGATGATGCCAGCCATGTGTATATGTATGTATACATACACATATACGTGATCTCCGTTTATGTATACACACACATGGTCTGGGTTTACGTATATGTGTTTGGTATCGTGAAAAGTCATGCTGTGTTCTGTGACATTCATGTTACGTGTCAACAGAAACCTAAAAAGGAAGGCAGACACAGCTCAGCGGAAGGCAGGGCTAGAAAGAGCTTGCAAAGGCCAGGCAGCGACCGCCTTCCTCCCTCCCGGGACTGTGTCCCGGTGTTCCAGGTCGCTGCGGTCAGGATGCCCTTCACGGCGCTGGCACTTTGGGCACCCTCACCTTCCACCACTGGCCTTCTTCCTGCTCCACTGTGGTGACCGTAGTCCGCGGTGGCCGAGGTAACAAAGGTTCTCCGCAAATATTTTCACCGTCGGGCTGAATGTCCCGAAAGAATAACGAGTTTGCCAACGGCTAGACGCCTCCGTGGAAGTTAAATTAGAGCATTTTGTGCTTGAACTGGATCCAAATGGTTACATTATTTTTGTCACCACTTTTAAAACAGTGATTGGGAAGAGTTTACATGATAAGCATCCTATAAAAATGAAGGACAGTTACTGAGAAAGGTCAGCAGAAGTCTCTCAAATGATTCAGTGGCCCAGAGGTTGGTATGAGAATCAAGAGAATAAAGGCCCTAGAGATTTAAAGGCAAAAGTGACAGTAAGTGGCAGCAACCCTCCTAGACCTGTTGGGAGACTGCCTCCCCGCCCCCCACCGCCGCCATTGTCACTGAGCGGTGTCCCTTAGCCCTCTGCCTGCCCCCCGAGGTGAGCCAGCTGTGAAGCGTGGTCCCGGTCACCTCGGCCATGGAGCATGCGACAAACTCTAACCCTACATGCCAGGTGAGGACCGTGGGGCGTCTGCAGGGGGAAAATGGTGCCAAACCAGTGATTCAGAGCAAGGAAACAGCTGTCTTGTTTCTTTTCTTCCCCAAAAAGTGTTTTCTTTTTTCCAGTTTTGATCATTAAGTTAATGTACTGTAAACTTCATGGGTTCTGTATTTCAAGTATAGAAAAATGACCTTTTTCAGTTGTTCACAGCTGCAGCTGTGAGGAACTGGAATTAATATTGCTGCTAAATGTGGCCGTGAGCTGGAAAACGGGCAGCGCGTCGGTGCGAGGGGAGGCAGAGGGCAGCCCCTCCTCTGCTTCCCAGAAAGACGAGCGTGTCGGGAAGATGCCCCTCCGAACTTGAGCAGCCAAGGTTTTCATGTGGATTTGATTATTGTCAGTCTGTCTGCATGCCTTGAGGTAAGGAATTTTTCCTGTACTCACTATGTTTTCTGAGAGTTTAATTATCATCCAAGACTCTACCTGACTGAAAACCTGCACACCTGCAGCCTGCACCCCATGGCACACCCTGCACACATTGCACACCTGGGATCCTGCACACATAGCACACCTGGGAACCTGCACATTTAGCACACCTGGGAACCTGCACACATAGCACACCTGGGAATGTGCACCCCATGGCACACCTGTGAATGAGCACCCTGTAGCACTCCTGCAAACCTGCACACATAGCAAACCTGGGAACCTGCATGCACAGCACACCTGGGAATGTGCACCCCATGGCACACCTGAGAACTTGCACATATAGCACACCTGGGAACCTGCACACATAACACACCTGTGAATGAGCACTCTGTAGCCCTCCTGCAAACCTGCACACATAGCACACCTGGGAACCTGCACACATAGCACACCTGCGAACCTGCACACATTGCACACCTGGGAACCTCCATGTCATAGCCCACTGGGAACCTGAGACCATAGCCGGTGTGTTCTGCCAAGCTCCTGGATCTTTTCAGATGACTGCATCTGGTTGGCAGAATGTGGGTGCTTACCTACAGTCTTTGCCCTCATTCTTAGCTACGAGGAGGTGAAATGCTGTGAGCCTAGAGATACCAGTGGAGGAGCTGTGAGACTTTTCTGTTTACCTGCCTGTCCCTCCCACTACACAGCAATTGTCCCAGTGGCAGGCCAAGGTGACCGGTCTTTTTCCACGGCCCACGCCTGCATGTGCCTGTGAGCATGTGATCTCGTGAGGGGTGGGGCTGAGCAACAGAACAAAGCTCACGGCTTTTATTTGATTTCAGAACTCCTGGTGAGAATGAGCGTGCGGTGTGTGTGGAGGGACAGACGGAGGGTAATTAATGTCTGATGCAATTTAACACCATTCCCTTCCTGTTATTTTTGTCTTTGCTATCTGAATTATATCACGCGTTTGGACTAAACCCTCTGTTAAGCATTTCTGATGGTTTTGGCAGGTTTCCTAATGAAGCGCCAGGTGTGAGGCCTCCAGGATAGGACTGCCGGTTGACACCCATTCACGTCTTCAAGAAGACAAAAATCGGCCTGTGTTTCTAAGGGAAGCATTCTGGGTGTGTGTGTGTGTGTGCAAACGCACAGGGACAGGGAAGGACTGGACTGCCTGACCGCAGGGCAAGAAACGAGTGGTCACCAACACCTCTGACTCGAAAGCAAATGTGGCTGCCGACTCAACCTGTAATGATACCACTGTCACCTGCGCCACTTCCCCCAGCGCACATGCAGATTTTTACACCCTCCACCACAGACAGAGGTGCTGCTTTCCACCCGTCCTTCAATGTAACACTTTCGCAGCCGTAAGTCGCTAACAGTCTTGGGTGGGTACAGAGGACGCAGGGCACCTGGACGCCCTCCGTCCCCTCTTCCTGCTCCGCCGGGCCAGCCCCCAGGCCTCATCTCTATCCGCATGCCTCCCCCACAAATTCTGATTATAGGGGAGGGGTCACAGCCAGCAGGAAGGGCGTGTTTTATTTGTATGCTGCTGCCAGTACATTGCTACTCCCATTGCTCGAGGGAAAAAAATGTGTTTACAAACGTATCATTATGCAGCAGATCTTAAATTGCAGAACTATTAGCTGTTACTATTGACTATTGTCTGAGCCCTGCTCCTGCCTGGGAAAGGTCTGGTCTTTTCATTTGTGTTTTTTTTTCACGTGATGAATAACAAATAATGAACCACAGACTTTATCGGGCTGTTGAGATTTCTTTCTCATATCTGCAGACTAGTTACCAGTTTTGGACTTTCTTTGATAGCATCTGACAGATGAGTTCATATTTGTTTCATTTTTTTGTAACCCCAGGAAGGAGATCTGATTGGGGCAATTCCTGCTCGGAAGAGCCACTCGGAGCAGGCCACAGTCCTTGGGGAAGTGGTCACATGCTGTCGCCTGCCTGGGCCGCCAGCGGACAGACAACGTACAGGCTCCGCCCACAGGCAGGCAGGTGGCCTGTGAGCCCTGGGCATGTCACTTGTGCTGGAGGCTCTCATGGGTGTAAAGCTGAACACAGAGATGCTGGGCTTCCTCCTCGTAGCTGTTCTCTGGCTGCAGAATGGTGTAAGCCGCAGTGAGAGAAGAACAACAGCCACTTTTACACACTGCCATTGTCCCCGCGCCTCCCGGGAAGCATTCGACCCCATGGCAGGTAACCACCCACTCGCTGGGCGAGAGCACGTTGGTCAAACCAGCCGCTTCCGGGGCCCCAGGCTTCCTAGCCCAGGGTCGGGCTGTGATTTGCGACACGAGTAAGCAGGCTGCGAGACAGCTCTGCATCTGCAAGAAGGGAAAACACAAAAACACGTAACCCTAGGTGTTAGCAGAAAAGCTGTCTGGAAAGGAACAGGGAGGTGAACAAGAAAAGGTCTTTCAGGGCTGTTGAAAGGATGAAATGCAAAAGTCTTCGTGCTAAATGCTCGAAGCTTTTCCTTGCTGCTGTTGTTGGGAGGAGCACGACTTATGAGGACAGGACTCTTCGTTCAGCCACAAGCGCAACCCGCGTGTTTACTGTCCGCTCTGCAGCCAGCCCCCCCCCGCCCCCCGCTCACCATGTGCCCAGCCACCGACCACCATGTGACTGGAATCGGACAAGATGATTGGCAAGATGGATTCTATTCAGTGCCCAGGACCAGCCTGTGAGATACATAATCACACTCACTTTCAGCCACGGAGACGCTGCACACAGCACTAGGGAATAGGAACCCCAGGGCTCCCAAGGCAGGGTCTGGGACCCCACAGCGCGGGCGGCTGCCTTCTGAGCTCAGCCCTGATCAGCCGCCACCTGCTTCCAAAACTCTGCCTACCTACAAGGACAAGAATCGTACAAAAGTAAAGGGGAGCATAGAAAACACAAAATAAAACAGCAGGAAAGAAGTCTAAATCAATGACTAATTACAGCAAAGCAGGACTCAGTGCTCCAATAAGGAGACAGAGAGTATGTGATTAAATTGTACAATTCCAAAGCCTTATGCTATTTTTGAGATACAGATCTGAAGCCCAAGAAAACTTTGTGAAATTATGCTAAGTGAAACAAGCCAGGCAGTGAAAGACAAATACCATAAAATCTCACCTACAAGTGGAACCTAATCAACAAAACAAAGAAGCAAGCAAAATAGAACCAGAGACATGGAAATAAAGAACAAACTGACAGTAACCAGAGGGGAAGGAGGAGGTGGATAATGGGGCAAAGAAGGGGAAGGGCTGAGTCAAGGAACACGTACAAAGGACCCAGGACAAAGACAATGGGGGGCGAATTGAGTGTAGGAAGGTGGTGGGTAGGGCAGGGAGAGCAAAGGGGGGAAATGGGAACAACTGCAACTGAGCAATAACAACAAAAAAAAATTTAAAGAAAACATGAAATTAAAAGATAAAGTACTTATAAGAACTTTACGTAAACTTCATAAAAGTTTTAAGGAATACTGTCCAACTTTACAAGAAAGGATAATTATGTAATGAGGAAGATACTTAATTCAATAGAAAAAGAAAAGAATTGTAAACATGAACGCGCTCATTAACATACCTCAAGCTATATAATGAGAAAAGAAACAGAACTTCAAGAAGAGACTAAATTCTCCATTACGTAAGAGAGTTTAGCGTCTATCTCTAAAATAGACAAAGTTGAAAAACAAGAACGAAATAATTTTAAAAGCTTGAACTAAAAGAAACAGGAGCTATGTTTTTAAAAGCCACACACTGACAATTTTAGAAAATTAACCATATAAAGATCTGAAATAAAGATCTGATTTCAAAGAAAGACATGTGAAAAATCAGATCTGCAACCTGAGAAGGATTAAACTAGATGAAGTTCTAGAAAGAAGCAAATGTCTGATGTCTGATAATTGATAAGTAATTTGTATAACTCAGAAATTAAAGAGGCACATTAGATTAAAACAAATAAATATGTACATGTATACTTGGTCAAGGCTAAAATTTACCCCAAATCACTGTCATAACTGCAGTCGTGGCTGAAAATTCATCAGCTTAAGAAGTCAAGGTGAGAAGTAACCAATAAAATAAATTAATTAAAAATAAAAAAAGAAAATAATAAAGTGGAAACCACTCAGAGGAAAATAAGTACTGAGTAGAAATAATTAAGGTAAAAGTGTCATTTGATCAATATGTCCCTAAAATAGACAAGCTGCTGTGTCACTGGTTACAAATTTTAAAAATAAAAGCAAGAGGGAACATTGGCACCAAAGACACGAAAATGATAATAAAGAATGTTATTCGTAACTTTATATCGATGAATTTGAAAGCTTAGGCGGAAGAAGAAAATGAGGAACGCGCACTTCCAAAACGGTTGGAGAAGATATAGAAGCACAAATAGTCCTATATTCCTTAATCAAATTCACTTAATAATTTCACGTTTTCTCACATACGGAATACCCATCCCACAATGTTTAACAGAATTTCCCTAACATTCAAGACTCAATTGATTCCACTGTATCAAGGCTGTTTCGGAGGATAAGGAGTGAGAACACAATTTCCAGTTCGTGAGGTCAGTAAAACTGTGGCGGTAAGTACGGTACGGAGGGTGAGAGACGGGAAACTCCATCGCCACCGGATTCCTTTTCGGAAATGCACATCTCCTCGGTGCCGTGCCGCGCGGCCTCGCTCACGAGTGTGTGAAAAGAGAAAATGCGGTGCTTGAAATAGAGAGTGAAGACAGGCAGCGTTTCAGATTGGAAAACCAATTAATGCGATTCACCCCTGAGTAGCGTTGCATACAATTCAGCATTCGCTCCTATGAATTTTATTCGCAAACTCTGACGAAACCCACCCTCCCTCAACGGCGGAGGAGGTAACCCCACCTTCGAACACACATGGAGAACAAGAGCGGCCCCCAGCGAGGTCGGCCCATGGCCCTCTGAAGTAACCCCTCTGCGGACGACGGCAGCGGACCCTGGAGCCAACTTTATTCGTCACCGTGCTGACATCCTGCCCAGCCCACACAGAAGCAAGAGAAGGAAACACCAGTCACAGGGACATCCCTATGGCCACATTTTACGATTTCCCCGTAGAAAACTGTAGCATCTCCAAACATACTACGGACTTCACCGAGCTGAACCCGAAATTCGTATGCAGCTAGAGAGAGTTAAGAATAGTCAAAAATATTCTGGGGGAAAATCTGAGACGTTTTGTCCTACTAGATGTCAAGATTCTCTAAAGTTGGAATATCGAAGATGAACATGTAAATGCAATAAATCACACACACACACGATGCAAAGGAAAATGCAGCGGAGGGAGAAATCTGAGCTGTTCATGGGCATGGAAGATCCACCCCACAGAGGCGGAACCGCAGGTGGGCACACGGATGCTGAGCCGGCACACGGATGCTGGGCCGGCACACGGTGCTGAGGCCCTTGGCTGTCACATGGCGGGAACAGCTCCATTGATTTGTACCTAACGCTGTGCATGGATAATATCTCCAGGTAGAATAAACACTTAGAATAAAAAGAAGACATTTGAAAACATTGGAGGGAGTTACAGGAAGTGTCTGCGTAATTTGGGGAATTGTTTGCTAAATATTGAACAACAGACTCATAGGTTCAGTGTCACGAGGACTAACCAGTGGTTTTGCACCGAAATGCACCGTAAGGAGGTGGAAGGCGGTCCTCCGCTTGGGGACACACAGCCGCCATGCACATAGCTGACCCGGCACGCTAGGGTCCACATGCTGCACGGTGAAGAATTGGTGGCGACGTGAACAGGCGGGTCACAGGGAAGGAAGCCAGCCCGCACGTGAGGTGAGCAGGAAGTAAACGCCAACCTCGAAGTCACCGTGACTCATTTGTCACAAATTAAAATGTCGAATGTTATCAAGAATGGGGAGCGGAAGCGTTGGCCTTGTTGACGACACACACACGACTTCACGCAGTTCCATGGAGCTGAATCCGGCCACTGTCACTTCACATGAGGATCCCCACACCACGTGGCCCAGCAAACCTGTTCCCTGACTTCAGTCCTCCGGGGAAATCCTGCCACGTATCTGCAAAAGGACGTGGTCAATCAGTGTTCAATCAGTGTTCATTGTCTGTAGCTTTCCAATGGGAATGACGAAGATGCCCAATGACAAAAAATGAGCATCTATTTTGGGGTATTTTTACAAAGTGCAATACTATACCATAGCGAAAATGGAAGCATACATACATACATATATCAACATAGATTTATCTCAGTGATCAGAAATGCTCGCACCGATTATTTACTATTTTAAAATATACAAGAGTATCATTATCACACACAGTTTAATGACACGTGCATTTTTAAATCAAACTATAAAGAAAGTATGTATATATGACAAACACCAAATTCGAAAGTCTCCCTCAGGGCAAAGGGATCAAAGGGTACGGTTAGAAGGTGTAGCCCTGGGTGTCCAGGGCTTCAGCCACACTGATGACATTTAATTTCTAAATGTACAAATTCTATCAGTGCTATTCTGTCCACTTGTATGGAGGTTTCATAATGAAAGCGTTAAAATAGTAAAGAAACTCTTCCTCAAACCCCAGATCTCTTGCTACCCGATAACAGAAATTAATGACAGCGGTGTGTTTAAACGTGCATTCCGGGCCCGGACTAAGCGCTGCCAGGTTCCCAGGTGGAGCGGGAAGGCCGCGGGGTGAGGACCTCACCCGCCGTCACTCTCGGCCGTCCGCGTCTCCAGGTCGGCGCCGCAGCGCCTTTTCCCAGGCGCCACGTGTCTCCAGCGTGGCCTCCTGGGTGTCCGTCCTGAAGGTCCGTCATCACCTTGCTGGTGGAAAGCGGAGCGGTTCCCTCACTTGGGAGGACCTTTTCTTCGGGCGCTGTGACAGGCACGTGCGCCCACTTTCAACACGCACGTTGTGGCTGTGCCATCCGGTGCATGACAGCCTGGTGTGGGGCATCCCAAGTGCCCGACTCCGCGGTCCCTCGTTCAGAGCCAAGGGCAGTACGGTGCACGCAGAGGTAACGGCTCCGACCTTCAGAGAAGTCACACTCGTTGGCGCCTGAATATGCCCCCGCGGTGGGCAGAACCTAACAGCCCAGGGACACGTGTGCAGGGATCCCAGCGTTGCGGTCCTTTCCGCTGAGCGCGGACCACCGCTGGGAGTCAGCCCTCGCCGCTGCCTTCCCCAACGGAAAAGAGGTGCAGACGCAGGGCCCGGCTCAAATAGCGCCCCTTTTTATAACCAAATCTTTTACTGCAAAGTCGTAAGCATGTCATTCTGTAACGTAACAAAACCGCGTTCGAGCACGCCATGGGGCATCCTAGGTGCAGTGTTCCCATTAAAACTGTAAATGATGACACCCGAGTCATTGCCCGACCAACCGCGCTCCAGCGGGCCTTCCTTCTGCTGGACGGACCCTGTGCTGTCACCTACTGCGCTGCGCCCGCAAAACACGCGGCTCCTCGGTGGGGGGGCCAAGCGGGGCCTTCAGGTCGTCTGCTCCAAACCCTGTTGGCCATGACCACCTACTTCCCTCATCACGTGCGTCCTTTAATTAAATACGTTCCAGTTCCATTCGATTCAGTGAAATAAGCATTCCCGACCACATTCCCTCTGCTCTTTGTCTGCCGCAGTCTCGGTGGCCTGTCTTGGTGGCCTGTCTCGGAGGGGCGTGGGCACCATCGGGCTCCTGTGACAGGCAGGAGAGCAGGACGGCCACACACAGCACAGGTCAGTGGGTTCGGTCACTGCTCTCAACAACCCGCTCCCTCCCTCCTAGCGGGTCCTGTGTCCCCCTGTGCCACCCTCACTCGCTGCACACTAGTCCTCACCAGCCTTGGGACTGCCGTGGGGCGGGCTTGGGCCAGCGAGCGGGACGCGAGAGGCCACGTCTGTCTGGGCTGGAGAGTAATTTCCATCACTTGGGGCGTGGAGCCCTTGGCAGGTTGCTTAGCCCCTCGGGTTTGCCTGTCTTCGCGGTAGAGCAGGTGCGACGTCTTCCGAGCACAGACCGCGTGCATGGGGGGCAAGGTCAGGTCAGCAACGGCAGTGTCTACGGGGCAGAACCTGGCACACGGTGTTTACTCGAGGACAGTCTGTGTGCACGTGTGTGCGCCTCTGTGGGGGGAGGGGTGGGGGTTGGAAAGGAGGAGACTGTTCCCTGATGGGAAAGCGGGAGATGGATTTAAAGAACGTGTTGGGAACGATGCAGGTGACCCCCGCTCCTGGGGGACACTGAGTGTGAGGCAGCCAGAGGGACAGCGATGAAGTTGAGGGCACGGGAAGGGGCGTCCACGGCACATCTCAGAGTGCGGCCCCGGGGGCCTCGGGGGGCCAGCAGCCACCGTGTCCATCCACAGCTGTGGGGCTCGCAGGAAGAAACGCCGCCCCCGGGACCATTAGCACGTCATTGATGGGAAGAACCTTTTCCCGCCCAAGCATCTCTGTAAACAGCCACATGTAATTTTCCGTGAATAGCCATGCCTTACTGCCTTTTTGGTTTTGTTAGGGCTTTGTTTTTCCTCACCTCACTCCACCACAACAGAAGGCAAGATGCTTTGAAGCGCTTTTTGCCTGCAAAGAGAACAGCGTGCTTTTAAAAGGCAACCTGAGGCCCTGGGTGCCTGAGGAGACCTGGTGCAGGAGGGGCGTGGGAGGGCATGCGCGCACCTGCGCTGGGACCCGCAGGTGATGCTCCAGGAACCAGCTGCTTCCTGACTGAAAGGAAACAGAACAGCACCTGCACGCGTAAGCCGACGTCACCCACGCCTGCAGAATGTTATCCCGGGGAAAAGAGGCGTGGCTCTGAAGGGGGCCTGAGGTTTCCACCCAGAAGCTGCTCTTTGGGATGTTGATTTTAAGCTGGTAATCAAAAAACAAAAGACTCAGAAAGATGCTTTGGCCCAAGAGACTCAGGCAGAGAAACCTGCTCCAGGAAGGGGAGTCATAGGGTGCGGCCTTCGCCTACACCGAACTCAGGGTGGGCGGCAGGAGGGCTTCAGGCAGGGGCCTGTTCCCCGGACACCCCGGGCCCCCTGGTTTCCGAGCAGCCCCGCAGGGCTCCGCCTGCCCCGTGTGCGCCGCTCTCCCTCCTCTACCTGTGAGCCGCCCACTCTCACGTCTGACATCTAAGACCCCATCCTCCCCCCTCCTTTTCTCTTTTGTCCAAAGCGTCATGTGAGAGGTCTGTCTAGAAAAAGTCCAGCCCTTGTTAATGTAAAGAGAACAGCTTGTGCGACATTAGTGTAACCTGGGAGCCAAGGAGAGTGGACTGGAATGCACACGCGTGAACAATGACGACTTCACGGCACTAGTCAGTGGGGCGGTAGACGCTGCTGAGTGAGCATGTGCACTGTGTGGCCGTCACATTCAAAATGCCAGTGAGTAGAGCCACGATTCTGCATCAGATTTTCCAGTAAGCTTGAACATTCCCCCACGGAAACCATTCGGATGATTCAGGAGGCCGCAGCTATGGGCAACTCCTGATTGGCAGCTTCATCATGACAACGCGCCTGCTCATGCGTCACATCTCATGCAGAGTATTTTGGCAAAACAGCAAATCACCCAGGTGACTCAGCCCCCCTACAGCCCAGATTTGGCGCCCTGTGACTTCCGGCTTTTCCCAAAACTAAATCACCTTTGAAAGGGAATAGATTTCAGACCTTTGATAAGATTCATGAAAATACAACAGAGCAGCTGATGGCAAGTGGGAGAACTGTGTGAGGTCCCAAGGTGCCTACTTTGAAGGCGACTGAGGCGTCATTGTCCCGTGTACAGTGTTTCTTGTACCTTCTTCAATAAACGTCTTTCACAGTGCATGGCTGGGTACTTTCTGGACAGACGCTGTCTACCAAATGTTGCCTCACTGTCTTTGTAATATTCGTGCTTATGGGAATTCCCTGTCCGCATGTGTTAGAAATCTGATTTCCTCTTGGCAATCTGTCTCAGTTTGACGGTAGGAGGACCTAGAAGGACCTAGAAGGTGGCAGGAAGAGTACAAACCTTTTCCCACCCCCACAGCACCTACTTGGTGACGAATTATGCCTCCTTTTATTTGCTAGTAAGTTTCATAAAAATCTCATTTCAATTTAGCATAACTCATTAGGGCTGCAGCATAATACCATGAAGTACTTGTAGAACATTCTGGCTGCTACACTCAGTGGAAAATTATTCTAAACGTGGGCACGAACATTAAACCCACGTACGCACGTCCAGCTGGTCACTCTCGGGCACTGAGGGTTTCCCCTCGACTGCATCAACAACGCTGCCTTTTTACTCTATATCTGCTCTTTTCCCTGTAGTTTCTCATGTAAGCGCCCCAGACACCCTGAAAGTGGGAGGAAAGGACTGTCATAAACAGCGGCCGGAGACGCGCCAGGCGGCTCTGCAGTGCCATCTAGAGTCTTGGGGGGGCAATTACAACCTTCCTGACAAGCACAGCATTCTTTCACTGTCCTGGAAATTCAGAGAGCTTTGGAGGGTGTGGGGCTGGGGGTGTCTCCTTTCCTCCTTGCATCTCATCAGTTTAACCCCGAGTTAACGAAACCTGTGGTGTGCCCACCTGGGTCACAGCTGTTCCCCAGAGACGCCCCGCCTTCCAGGCCCGCGACCGCTGAGATTTCAGCAGCAGAAGAAGAGGGTGGCATGTCCTGGTTTTCACACTGGGAAATCCAGCCCTAGACATCGCCTGCTGATTGCATATCTTGGCAGAAGGCATTTAAAAACATCGCATCTAGGATTTTATTAAATATAGCAAAGTATTCCATTGGCCCTCTGAGCAAATACGCCTGAAATGAAAAGTATAAAGTCTACGTTTTCCACTCCAAGTAAAATGTTCTCAAGGTGAGCAAAGGAAGAAATACACAAGGCGCGCGTTCTTTTCCCCGCGTGCTTCCTCCTTTCCCTCAAAATTCACTTCTCTGCTCCGGCGAGTTGGCAGTCCCTGCGGTGTGTCTGCCTTTTACCAGTATCTCCTTTTTGCAGAAGGTTGCCCAAAGCTGTCAGGGGTCCCTGTCTGCTCTGAATTAATGCCATTGATAAGCAGTAAAAGGGAGAAACGTTGGCGATATACGATTATAGATTAAATGATGCAATTTCAGGGTCAGTTCTACAGAAAGCACTTAGGCGGAATCTGACACGCGAAGATGAATGGAAATGAAGGACAGCATTTACAACCCTTACAGCCGGGCCGGGCGGATCCCAAAGGCTCTGCTGCCCCCTGCTGGTGTCGCGGAGACCAGCCCGAGCATCCGCACAAGGTCCTTCACCTGTCATTCAGGTCACAGCTCACCTTGAACCTCACAGACCTGCCAGCTGGCCCCCGCTGGGGATGCTCGTTCTTTTCCAGCAGCACACATGTCAAAGGCTGGCAGGAAGGCAGGGAACTATATTCCGCACACATGTGGTATGTCGTATGTTGGATGCAGGTTCGTGCTTTATTTAAATGAGTGGATGAATGCAGGCAGCATGCACAGGAGAGCCAGGCGGAGCCGGGAGAGACGGCCGGTGTGAGTCTGAGGTCGTCACTGACACTCAGCTACTTCTCTGCCCCCACGCAGTACACGGAGGCACACCCAGGGACCTCTGGTTGAAAGCCAAGCGTGTGCGCACGCCACCTGTCAGGAGTGAAGGCTGCTTCTTTCTCCTCTCCCTTTCCAGCCGCAAAGGGGCCGAAACTACTTTTGATGCAGGATGTTTAATTTTTTTCTCCCCGGAGACTGATGACATTTCCGTCCTGCGTTGAACTATCTGGGGCTGTGAACGCCCAAGACGTCGGAATGGGTTCTGAGAGCAGATACCTGAGAGGTGAGTGCGGGGAAAGTGGGGAGACCCGCCCGAGGCCACTGCCCTGCTCAGGGGCTGATGGTGGGAGCTCAGGGTGCTGGGCCCTGGGCACTGTGGTCCCAGCCCTTCTCTGAGTGTCCCCTTTGGCGGTTGTGGTTTGCTCTTGCGGCCTCTGAGCAGAGCATGCGGAGATCCGACAGAGCACATGAGGCCTGACAGTGTGGGGGCTGCAGCCCCATGGCCCCAGCTGCAGGACAAGGGAAGCAGGTGAATCTGAGGCCGGTCTTGGAGCTCGGGCAGGTCGGTGCTGCGACTCCACCAGTGGTGAGTGGAGAGAGCGCACCCCGAAGGGCTCACCGCCCCAACACGGGTTCCCCTGCGGCGGAGAGAAGCTGGAGGTAAGGGCTCTTCTGGGAAATAACGCTTTGAGAGTTCACAAATACCCAGAGGTTAAATCTTCCTCCTTTCCAGAACTGCCAAGTCTGTCTCCAACAATGCTCAATTTATTTTTTTTCCCTTGTCAGCCTAATAAAAGGCATTACCTGAGTGAGATATAGCCCCCAAATCACACGTTTCTAAAATTAACGTCATAAAAATAAGTCACATCCCTGACATGCCTTCCTCATGAGAGAAGGGATGGACGCCCCACGGGACCGAGCTAACCAGGCTCAGGGGCACCGTGGGCCCGAGCTGCCGCAGGAGAACGTGCGTGAGGTCAGACGTCCTAAGCAGCCCCACCGGGCAGCGCTCCGCAGAGTGAACGACAGGTGTGGCGAGCGCATGCGCTTCCTTCCAGCTGTAGCGTTAGCGAGGAAGACTCGGGTGGCCACACGCGGCCCCCAGCGCCACCTTCTCTGGGTGGAAGAATTGCCCCCACCCCCGCACGTGCGTGGAGGGCTTGCCCTGACGAGGTGCCGGTTTGAGGGGCTCCGTGGCAGCCACTGCAGGGGCCGCTGGGAACCTGCACGCAGGGCTGAGCTCAGGTACGCACGGTTTGGCCTGCGGAAGAACGTCACAGCACCCTGTCCACCTTCCAGCCACGAACTGGCTCGGTCCTCTTCCTCTGCATCCCCGAAGGGCCGGCCTAACGTGTACCTTGGTGATACAAACCCCTCCCCACCGCCCCCTTCTCCTGGGGCCGGCAGGCTAAACGTGGCCCAGGGCGGGCAGGGTGCAGGCTCCGCCCAGCCCCCCCCCCACCCCCACTCACCGCGCCCCTGCCTGCGCTCTTTATCCCTGGCAGGTTGACGACCACAGTGCCCCCTCCGAGGGAGTTACGACTTACGACGAGGAAATGCGCGAGGTCGCAGAAGGCACTCCATAGCGCACTCGGTTATTTATTTCACTTAAATGTGCCGAGTATTTGCCGTGTGCCAGGGACAAGACCGTAATCCTTCACTTTTATTCCCAAGAACAAGCCGGCGAGTTTAGCACCTGCTTCCCCGCTTGGGGGATAAGGAACTCGAGGCTGACCGCAGTTCACGCACTCCGTGCAGAGCAACCCCGGGGGAGTGACACGGGCCACGTGCAGAAGCAGAAGGCTCGGCCCTGTTGTCCCCTCCACACCGCAAGAGGGAAGGTGACTGAGCCGCTGGAAGGGTTCACATTAAATATTTTGAGGGTACAAAACACAGGGAAAGTTGCCTCCGAGCGTGGGGAAGACAACCCTGCTGATCCCTGAAGGTGGGGGAAGCCTCCAGGAAGAGAAGAACCTGGTCTGGGACTGGCTGGAGGGTCCACGCAGGAGGCCGTGTGAGGAGAGGAGTTGTGAACGCCCCTCAAACATCCTGCGAGAGACCCGGACGCCGGTCTGGGTAAGGAGCCTGTCTCTCTAACGGTGGCTTTGCGCAGGGGAGGGCGCATGCTCCGGGCCAGATTCGGGCAGCAGCGTGTGGGATGCGCACCGGAAGGGACCGCGCCAGCCCAGCGCGCAGCAGGGCGCAGCTACAGGCGGCGCAGGCTCTGCGCCCCCGGAGGCCGGAACTGCCTGCGACCGCCTGTGGTCCCCTGGAGGGGCCCTCGCGCAGTCCCATGGGGGCGGTGGGAGCTGGAGACCACCCCTTCATTCCCAATCAAGCAGCAGGAACAATGACAAGAGCAGGGTCCTAGCTACACAGCCAGATGCACGATCAAGCCCTGCCATCCTCCAGCCGTGTCCCCTGGGGGAGGTGGCTCAGCTTCTCAGAGCCTCCCTCCCTCCCTCCCTCCGTCCCTGGTGAAGGAAGAAGCCACGTATCTGATATGCCGGGGGAATGTGGGGACCGGTCTGCATCCCCCGCTGTCCCTCCTCCGGGGCCCCTGGCAGCACCAGGCTGCCCCCCCCCCACCATGGCTCCTTCTGCATGTTATAGGAAGCCCTGCAGGAAGGGCCAAGGGCTGCGGGGAAGGCAGCCTGCTCCACGCACTCTCTAAATGCCCCCATAAGGAAGCCCCCAGGGAGAAGCCACCAGGAACACAGGGCAAGGTCCTGGTGCACTGGGTGGGAGCCCCCCACACACAATCTCGTGGTCCTTTCCGCGGTCCTCAGGTCAGTTTTTGCTTGCCTCGCTGCCGGTGAGAGGGGGACCGTGCACCTTTCTGCCTGATGTATGGGGTGCACCGGATGACCTCTGGAGTAAGCCCGGAATATGCCACAGACCTACCACCCCAGGGCTCACCGCCCAAGGGGCAGGGCGGGCTGTGCCAGTGGGTCAGAGGCGCTGAGGACACAGGTGGCTGCTATGACGGGCAAAGTGCTTCCAGGCGGCGAGGTCGAACCCTTCTCCATGGATTTTAATGGTGTTTAATTTACGAGAATTATAAAATGTGGAGCCAGAGAAATGCATCAGAGGGAAGTGACCATTGACAATACCCTCATGTCCAGGCATAACACACGGAGTAAGTGGGGGTTTGTCACCTCCGTGGTTTTCTCATGAGAATGTTGTGCATGCACAACACGTGTTCATCGTGAGACATGAACACAGACTGTGTTCACTGTTGTCTTACTTAATCTCCTAGAGCTGGGCCGATGGGTTCTTTCCACATTTTCCCTGTCACAATAGAGGTATAACAAATGAGAACTGATACTAGTATTTGTTCACATTTCTAGTATTTTTCTTAGGCCACATTCCCAGCAATAGACATACCAGCATAAATGGTTAGAACGTGTAAATGACTTTATATGTATATAATCTCCAAAATACTTTAGTAAATAAATTTGGACTCTCATAAACAGTATCTAACAGTACTCACTGATTGCACTTTATCAACATTCATTATATTTATAATCTTTGCTCATTTACTTTGGCTAAAAATGACTAGTGGGTGAGGTGAGCCACTGGGTTTGCTCTCCCGTTCTCCCAGAGAGAGGGGACAGTGGAAAGTGGGGAACGTGGCCGCAGAGCCGGGGAGACAGCCACGTGCCGGAGAAGTGGATCCCAGGGTGGCCGGGAAACAGAGGCGCCAGGACAGCCGAGCAGCCAGCAGCAGGCCCAGCCCAGCCCGTGGGCTCCTCTGTGCTCTTTAACCCCGTGAAGCTGGACGAGAAGCGACAGTAAGTATCAAATAGCCCTAAAATAATATATACAGTAATGACTAGGATGCCAAGCAAGAACCCAAACTGATGTTTTGTTTTGAAATAGTCGTTCAATATAATTTTTTGCCTCATGACCAAAATGAAAAATTCGTAGCCTGGAACTATCATTCTTCTAGAACCAGCATGTCTGTTAAGAGATGGGTAGAGACCAAAGATAACGTAAGTTTCACCAACCGAAAAAGTGATCGTCCTGGGCTCTGTCATCAGAAAGTCCTCATGCGATCTCGGTCGTAGGGAAGACCACGTGTGACCAAGTGCACCCAAGTCAGCACAGGTGACCACAGGTGACCAAAGCATTGAACCAAGGTGGGAGGGACCCAGAAAATCCACGCAGAAGCCGCAGCACCTGGAGGGCTTGCTCTGCGTGACCAGTGCCACAGAACGGGTGTAGGTGGGAAAGGCAGCTTCCTAAGGGGACAAAGCAGGAAACTACCTACTTACTAAACTTTATTTTTGACTAGACACGCTTTTCCTGAAGTTGTTCGGGAAACCATGCTTTTCTAGATCAAAGTTGTAACACCTGTTTAAAGGAAAACAGTTCCCAAAGGTGCAATGCAATGATCAGGAACTCATGCTATTCATTAATCTGCAAATCTTTCCTGAGACAGTTTTGCTGCGGTGAAGTAAGGGGATAATCAATTCCCTGATTTCCTGAAAGGCTGCCGGCCCTGGGGGGAGCCGATGGGGAATTCATATAACTGCCCGCATTCTCGCTCTCCTCATGCAAATAAACAACAAATAAAGTTGTCAAACTCTGCGCGACACCGTCGAGGCCAGGGAAAGCCTTCTGCACGCTGTGCCCTCTGCTGAGCACGTGGGGATCTGGTGACAAGCTGCCCAGGGTAGGCCCCTTGGAACATACCCTGCAAGGACAGGCGATGATGATAGCGCGTATTCTTCAAGGATGAAAACGAGAAAATCATTTGGATCTGAAAGATCATGTGCCATCTGTTCTGCTTCCTCGTGATGAATTGATTTCCAGTTACCGAATCAGGGCAGGAGAGAAGGACGAAAGGAGGCATCAGCCTGCTGTCCCCGGGGGAGGCAGGGCAGACAGGAGGCCGGGGGCCGTGCTCCCAGCGAGCCTTTCCTCAACTGTGAAGATGAAGAAGAAAAGCTTCGTTTCTGCCCCAGGCTTCCAAGGGCTTCCCTGTTACATTCCGACTCGGGCAAATCAGAACCCGCAAATCAGTCTCCCGGAACAGAGCACTCAATTCAAAATTTCATTTCTGACAAGTCTCTTAGGCTGAGTTATTAAAAACGGTAACTTGTGGGTTAGCAGTAAAATTATCAACGGATGAGAAAATCTTCATCACAAGAGCACTTCATCGATGTGAAAAGGACGGTCGGCGAAGTCACCGCAGACCCCAACTACAGGAATGAACCGTTGCTGAAGAGGAAGGAACCGCAGCCGCCCGCCATATGTCACATGCTTGTCTCTTCCTCCAACAGGGCCGTCAGCCTCCCCCCCCCCCCGCCGTGCATACGTCCTGATGGGGTCATCTCTGGATGCCATGAGCACAGGGCATAGATGGCCCCATGACAAGACAGAGAGGACGTGCTCCTGATTTCCCCACACATCCTCCGTGAAACTCTAGGTGTGAAATAAAAATTCAGAGCCAGATGATCCAAGAGAAAGTGCTTCCAAGGATTCTACCTTTTGCCAGGTAACTGCAGGATGAACAGCCTTCTGATGTGCTCATATTCCATGCCGCGTGGGAACCTCCCTCTGGACCTTCCTCGGCGTTGGTTCTGTCACTTCCACTGTCATGCGATGAGGCTCCCGGTCCTCTGTGGCGATCAACCTGTGTGCAGAGGAAGCCTGGACAGAGCAAGCACGGGCTGTGTCTCTGGGTGTCGGTCCAACTGCCCTGCACAGGAGAGACATGGACTGGAAACTGGAGCTCGTTACATAAGAACTTACTATTACAAATTTAACAAAAGTGACGCTCGTGGAGTTGGTGACTGTCATCAATGACATATTTCAGAACACTTTGGGGCAGAGGTCTACTCCCCTTTAAGAGGCTCCTAGCACAATCTTTCTGCCTGGAGCCCGAGAATAAAGAGGAACAAAGGAATATTACAGTCGAAGAGTGTGTCATGGTAGAAGGGATTTTAGTGCGCTTACCATTTGCATGCCCTTGAATGAGTCACCGAACTTTTTAAAAAGCGATTCTGTGTATAAAATGGGGAATGTTAGTCTTCTAAGAACTTCTGGTAAGGATTAATTAGGACACTCATACAGCACCAAAGGCAGTACCTGACACTTGGTAGCATTTAATAAATATCATCTCCCCACGTTCCACCCCAGTGTGTGTTTCCGTTTGCAACGTCCTTTGACTGATTAGGTAAATGTTGGCATTCCTGACACACACAAGGCCGACAGACCGTGTCCAGACTCGAATGCAGTCATGAAACCGAAGAGCCTCGCACCAGCCCGAACTGGCCCAAAACTAAACACCAGTAAGCGCAAGTCACAGTGGATTTAGCCCTGGCCGGGGAGCTCAGTTGGTTAGAGCGTCGTCCCAACATTCCCAGGCTGTGGTTTCAAAGCAACCAATGAACGCGCGAATAAGTGGAACGACAAATCAATGTTCTTTCCTCTTTGTTCCCCCTTTCTCTCCCTCTTTAAAGTCAATTATTAAAAAACACAGTGGATTTAATACAACAAATAATAAAGTTATCTTTCTTTATTCACAAAGATACTAAAATAAGTGAATACATGAGCTTTTTGTTCACCCGGTCATGATACTACCAAACCTCCTCATTAGTTTGGAAGCTGGTAAAAACAAAGAAGATGACAAAATAATCTTTTATCTTGCCTCTCTTTTATGAGCTTGATCACAGCATAACTCAATGTGATAAGTTTTTTTTATGTTAAAGAATATCCCAGCTAATTAATGAAGAGTGAAAAAATAAATAATAATTCGATTGTCGCCATTTCGTGACATCGAACAAAGCTGTGGGCCAAAGTTGTAAACACCCTTGGGAACATGTCTCATCCTAAGAGAATGCCACCATGCCTGTTTTCCGAGGGAAGAAAGCAGACCACGCTCTCAGAAGTGTTCTTACAGAAATTTGATTTCAAATTAAGCCGTTAGATCTCATTACCGATTCGCAGGAAATTCAGAAAGGGACAGCATGTTAAACGATACCGCAGGGATGCAATTAGCAATTTCCCCACCAGAGTTTCCACCAAAGGACAGAGGACCCGGACTCACCCACAAATAGAATGATGAGGGGAAACGGGAGTCAGGCCTGCACGCAGATGAGAAGAAACCGAAGGATCATACCCATTAATTGCTATGTCTGGGCATTACTTTGATACGAATTCTGAAAACAAATTTTAAAATCATGAGACAGTTGAACCCTGGCCAGCTGGTTGTTAATATTGGATTTTTGTTGTTGCAGGTGAGATCGTGGGAGTGTTAACATTTACTGCAGAAGCCTTCTCTGCTGGAGGTACACGCTAAAATTTGTGCAGACGAAATACATTGACGTCTGCTTCAAAGTCCTCATACATTGACGTCTGCTTCAAAGTCCTCTTGGGTGGAGGAACCGTGCATGTCTGCACGTGCTCGCAAGCTGTTCTGTGTAGATGAAACCAGAGCGACCATCCGTGATCACGTCTGAAGCTCTGCCGTAAGTGTGCAGGGCCCCTGTTCGCTGTTAGGTGTTCGAAAGTTTCCATTATTAAAACCGCTACCGGTGGATGTTAATTCCTCCGAAAAATAAGAGAATCCTCAGCATCCTCTACTGCCCTTTGTACCCTGGCTGTGAATTGCAAAAGTCACTACACGTTTTCCTGGCAAACACATCTTACAGCCGTGTCTTCGCCCTGCCACCCTCTCATGAGGCTGTCCTCGCTGTCCCTGTCCACTCCTGTTGGGTGGTATCTCTTCTTTCGGTCTCTCTCCCCGCCCCAGTGCGCACTAATTGTTCATGCCTTTGATTTGCTCAGCGATGTGTGTTCTCCCCGGTTACCGCCTCGGCCTCCTTGCTTCTTACTTATACACTCACCCGCATGCCCTGCCCGCCTCCGAGCGCCAGCACAGCAGGCCCCAGGTGCCTCGGATTTTGCAGCTCAAGCTCCGGAGTGGACAGAACTGCTTCCCGGAACTCCACTTCTGGAATCTCCGTTTTCCTACACTCACACGCCCCGTGCGTACTCCTGAACACACTCGAGTGGCCTGTGACTTCCGGCCCAGGGTCTTCAGTCCCCAAAAGTCTCTGTTATTAAGGAAACCACCACACTCCTCACAGGGCAGGTTGTGTGCATCTGAACGCAGTCTCTGGACCAGGCTCCGAGTTCCCCGGGTGGCTCCTCCCGTCCAGAAGACCGTCGCTGTGCCCCGCATCCCAGCAGCCCGGCCAAAGCGGTCGGCCCTCGGAGCCGGCGCTGGTGCGTCTGCCATGGGTCTGAACGTGTGGGACTGGGGTTCCTGGGTTCCGATGCATTTGTGGCAAGACTTCTCTGCCTGCAGCTTATAACCCACAAATGTACTAGGAGGCTGCTCTTTGTCCCTATGAAGGGGAGGCCGGCACTCCTGAGCCTCAGGTTAGATGCGGTTCAGCCCAGGAGCGAAGCCTTAAAGCTCAGGTGCGGAACTCACCGTCTAACCACCGCTGAACCAGGATTCGGCAGACGGATGCCACAGCCTGGCAGGTAAGCGGTCCTGTCCTCGTCGGCCCGGTTATTACTTTTCTGGGATTTAAATCTCAGAGCAGCAGCTGATGGCAAGTACAGTGCTCTATGGAATGATGATGCAAATGTAATGCTAGGCCATGTTTACCGTAGCTGCTGATAAATGCTGTATTAAATGTATATAAACCAACAAGTACGGGCTAAGTGGGTACCAGGGAACACTACCAGCTCATAATCCAATCAACTGATCAAGTAAATAAGGCCCAATAATAAACGTGTCTGCCTACCAGTGCTGCCCTTGTGACTTCCCGTCTCAAAAAATTACAGCTACATCGAGATATGATTCATTCTCATACCATAAAATTCACTTTTGGAACCTCCAATGCCAGGGGGACGGGTGCAGAGGTTAGCATGTGGACACAGCCGTGCAGCCATCAGCACTAACCTCACCACGTCCCGTCGTCCCCAGACGAGCCCGTCCCACCAGCGGTCACCCCCGTGCCCCTCCCCTCGCTAGCCACCGCCAGCCTGGGCCCTGCCTGTATGGACGTGCTTCTCTGGCCACTCATGTGACTGGGACCGTACAGTATCAGCCTCATGGTTCCTGGCTTCTCCCACTCAGCACGACGTTCCCAGCATACATGCATGTTGGAGCATGTGTCAGTGCATCATTCACGGGTCAGTTGGGCTGAGTCCCGTTCCGTTTCACGCGTGCCCCACTTCCCGTCCGTCCACTCTGCAGGTGATGGGCGTTTGAACTGCTTCCTCTTTTTGTCTCTTTTGCACAGATGCTACTCTCTCGTCCCACACAGATACTGTGTGTGAACATGTTTTAACTCTCCCATTAGGGTGTCTGGGTGGTGTGCTCAATGTACAGTCAACATTTTGAGAAACTCCCAAGCTGTCTCCCGAATGCCTGCCCCCGTTTCCAACCCCAGCAGCATGTCTGAGGGCCCAGTTTCTCCACGTGCTCACCAGTGCCTGTCACCCTCCACCCTGTGGATGGCAGCCACTCGGGCGCCTGTGGAATGACGCAGCACGGGCCTTTCGATCGGCGTCCCTTGTTCACTAAGTACGTTGAGCATCTTTTCCTGTTGTTGGTTATTTGCGTATCTTTTTTGGGAGGGATGTCTACCGAAAGTCTTGGTCTATTTTAGAATGGACTTTTTCGTGGTGGCGTTGGAAGAATTCTGTCTATGTTCTGGATAAATCTCCCCTCACAAGTGCAGGAAGTAATGGTGGAGCTGACGTGGCAACCTGAAGAAACAGCGTCCGCCCCGGGAGCCTCGGGACAGGGCTGAACGGCCTTGCTGGCGGCCAGAGCAGCAGCAGCAGGGACCGGGGGTGACAGGAAGTGCTTGCCTCCTTCCGTCATGTCTATTGTTTTTGTTTTATTTACAAGGAATACATAAATAAGGCTTTCAAAAGTGAAGGTAAGAGGGATATTTGAAATAACTTTCAATATGTGAATCTGGAGTAATTTTACCGGCCCGGGTGCTCAAATCTCAAGATGCTAGTAGTCTAACAAGATAAAAACATACTTGTCACCTACGCAAAGTCCAAATCAGGCAAAGCGGCCACCCTCCATGACATGGCTGGGCCACCAGGCACACCCGGAAGGTAAGGAAGAGGGTGATTAGAGTGACAGAGTCCCCGAGGGCCCCTCGTCCCTAGCACCTTGGACTTGTCCCAGGCTGTTGGCCAGGGCTGCTCACGAGGTTCCTTCCACACCAGAACCTGGAAAAGGTCCCAGCGCACAGGTCACTGGAGAGCACTTACAATCACGCTCACAGCAGGGGACTGGTGATTCTATGAAGCACTACAATGTAAGGAAATACCAATGGTCTCCTACGATGGAATCGTCTTCCTCTCTTTACCGGAGGAAAATATCCTTGACGCTTTTCATTATAGAAACAGAAAGTTTTCCCAACTGATCCATTAGCAGACAGCTAATGGATGCGCTCTTCACATTTCACCGTTAAAGTAGGAAAAGCAAACTGTACACAACAGTAATAACTCTCTTCCCCTGAAGTTTTACCTATCTTCAAAACATCCAAATAGCATTTGAAACACAGTGTGTAAATAACAGGAACGACCACACAAATGAACCTGGTGGTGTGAGGGAACAATGAAGGCGCTTCTATTCCGCATTCCGCAGCGGACGCTCGTTCAAAATCTATTAGAGGAAAAATGAAGTGATTTCATTTATACAAAGGACATCACGTTTATGAGGTTTAAATGCCTTTCATACATTACTATGACACATACAGAGAAGCACCGCGTGCATCTGAGGCATCCCCTGTGATTTCACTTAGTCTGTAATACCAGCACCACCTCTGCAAAACCTGGCCCGGCCGACCCCGCCACCTCCCTCGGCCCCACTAAGAAGCAAGGCCCGGTTTTCCTCTTTTGTCTCCACTGTTCCCTTTCTCTGCGTCCTCTCAGAGCGCCTTCGTGAGCGACCGGGTTGAAGAGTTTGGTGAAACAAGAAACTGGGAAGTCAGCGGCACCGTATCGCTTTAACATGGAAAGAGGGAACCCGTGAGCGGTGCCTCGCATCTCCCGAGGCGGAGGACGCTTTGGGAGTCGGTCCGAGGGCGCGGCCTGGGAAGAAAGCGTGCACACCGAGCTGTCACCGGCACAAGGACGAGTTCCCACGTAGAAACCTACAGTGAATTATCAGATAAAAAGGAGGGGCGCCTGATTATTGGAGAAATGGAAGCTCAAAACAGGGAACCCTTTAAGGCAAATGTGTGAAAACACATGGACATCCTACAGATTTTAACTGCATTCACCATAATGAAAAAATAGAAGTTTTTAATTTGCAAATCCTGCTGAGGAAATCTCTAGACACTGAACTGTGCCTATGAAGGTAAACTATATTTACGTAGGTAAATCGTTTTCCTAAAAAATAATAATAATAATAATGAGACTGGCTTCTTGTCTGCAGTTTTTCTACAGGACAGGATAATGGAAATGATGCCATGAACTTGAATTTGAATCCACACATTTCTTCAATCCTTTCAATAAAACTAGTTTTTAAAGTAATATTTTCTTACAGGCTTTCATATGCAAACTCCATTATTGGTTACTATGCAATAATGAGAAGACATTCTTTGGCCATGTTAGCCAAAGAAGTGGGCTTCAGATGCATTGATTTGTAAGCCGATTGGCTGTTCTCACAGGTGGGTATCCCTTTCCCTCCATTAAGTTGCTAGTGACTTTGCTCTGAGGGAGCAAGGAAGGGTCTTGCGCCTCCCGTGAGGCATGGGCGTGGGGCTCCAATACCAGCCAGGGGATGGACACTGGTGCAGGTCTGGCCAGTGACATGGTGAACTCGCCACTCTCAGGCAAGGTCGTGAGAGATACACGGCCCAGGGCCCGTCAATGAGTGCACTTCTGCCCCCTGGATCCAATTCCATCCCGTAAAAGTGGATCTCAGGATTCTTCTGAGCAGCCAGGAAGAGGCACACTCCTTCAGTTGGACTTGAACTTCTGTCTGTGGTGTTTCAGAGGGGTCAGAGGCCAAAGGCAGTGTGGCCGAAGTCAGGCCAAGGGAGGGAGAGACAAGAGCAGGTGGCACTCAGTCCCTGGGTCCAGCCAGGCCGGGAGCCGGTGCTTCGGTCCTTGGATCAAGTAGATTATGTGTTCACAAAGCACACCGGAACTGGCACTCTGTGCTTTACAACTGCACTTGAACTCTCCATTATGAAAGGTTACGCACCTGTCACAAGAAGCTCCATTGTTCGGTGTGCGAATCCGCTTCAGGAATGGTGTGTAGGACGCAGGCGAAATACGTGTTATTTTGTTAGCACATCTCATTCCAGATCCCAATGTTGCTATACCAGCTGACTACCGAGCACTTCTACTCTGGGCAGTGATAGACAGTTAACACACATGCACACGCACACGAGAGCTCACTACCACTTGGGGTGGTCGGGCAGGAGCACCCAGGCTGCAAAGGGGAGGTTGGTGGTGCTCTGAGCGCCCCCGGAGCAGTGGCGGCAGGCCAGCAGGTGCGCACAGTGTCCTTACATGGCGATTTTGTATGTGGAGGATAACAATTATTGTCCTAGATACTTTCTCACGTGTGTTTAAAAATCCATTTGTTTGGTTTTTTTTTTTTTTTAATTAAACTGAAGGAGCAGGAGATCAATTCACCTGGGAATTCATTAGCTCTTCCTGGTTTAGAAAATTCGGCCTTTTAGACAGATGTCCAGATTGTCCTAACTTATGATGATGCATAGGCTGCAAATAAAGGTCAGATGTCAGATTTTTACAAGAAGAAAAGTAGGTAAAAGCCAAATAACAATGTGGCTGTAGCATAGTTCTATAGTTCGCAATGAAATTATTCTTTATTATTTTATTTGTTGAATATTTATAAAGGGAAAACAAAATAAATAGCTACTCATTGCTAAAGTTAACTCATGGAAGGTTGACATTATATAATCGTCACTGTTATAATTCAATTAAAAAATTATCCCCAAACTTTAACAAAGGAATAACGAGAAAAAGATATAAATAATCTCAGGTTTAATACATATGCAATATTTACAATTGCCCACAAGAATGAACTTTTCACTTGCATACCGTTAAAATTAGTGACATTTTTAGCAAATTGCATTCCCAATGTGAAACATCTTTTCACTTCAAATATTCACAATCACTGATGAAATGTAAATATGTCTGTACAAATAAGCCAGTTGCATGTCCAACTCTTGAATTTTTATGGGAGGCAATCTTTCACAAATCGGTCAGCTTCTGTAGGGCGTTCCTATTTCCTGTGGCGCCCCCTTTATCGGAACCTTGAAAGAAGTTTCAAAATGTGCTTTATGTCACATTTTAACATTATGCATATTTTGTAATCTCTTATTTGTTAAATGTCTAACATTAAAACATGGGATGAAAGCCTACAGAAATGAGGAGCGCAGATTATGAATACTAGCAGCTGAGAGGACACCTACAGAGAGGCCGCTATCCACAGGCTGGGAAGCAGGCGGGGAACAGGACGAAACCTGCGGGACACGGGTCCGAGCTGGAAGGCACCACCCAGCCAGAGCGTCCGTCCTTCCCATAGACAACAGGGCATCCGTGCTGCATCGCAAGCCTACAGGCAATGCACCAATGTCAGCTTTCAGTTGAGCTGAGGTCCAAAAACATTGAAAGCAAATCCTAATGCTTTACGAATGAAGGTAAAAACTGGAACTGAACGTGGCGGTAAATCAGAAGTCCCATCCTCTGTCCGTACGTAACTGCTTGTATGTGAAAAGAGGCTTTACCTGATATAACTATACTCATGTATCTGTAAAAATGCAAGTTTCACACAGCATAGAAAATCCAACAACAGCACGGACACTCAGGAAATACACTGGCCCCTTCAGGTGCTACCACCCCGCAATGCTCTAAAAATTCTGCCCACGCCACACTCCCCAGAACAGGGGGGTCGTTCGAACGCTGGAGCAGCTGCGGTGAGGTACCACCGCGGTGTCTGCCCCCCGCCTGGTTCCTTCTGGTGTTCTGTGAAGTGACACCAAGAACTGAAGTCTAACAAGTTTTAAATGTCTTCCTTGAAACAAAACATTCAAATAACAAACTTGAAAAATTAACTAGTGTTCAGACACCCTTGCTACTTAAAATTCAAGCGCGTGCTCTTCAATACAACCGCTGTATGTGAAAACCAGAATTTGAGTTTTAAATCAAATTCTAAATTAAAACAACAGCAGCAACAAGATACCACTTCACCACTTGATTTCAAGTGAGTTGGCCTTTGGATACATTTTGACAGGAAATTTTCGAGAATAAAAGAAGGATTCTTGAAAACAAAGTCCTTCTGAATGGGATAAATACAAATTTAAAAAGCAAACACAAGTACCAATAAAACTTCAAAATGAGAGCAAAGAAGCTCGATTCTAGAAAGAGTGGGTATGATGACTCGATGGGGGTGGAGAACCAAGCGGAGGAGGAGAGAGGAGGCATAAATTGCAGATGAAGCTCGGAGGGAACGAGGCTGCTGCATTTTCTCAGCAGAGAAGTGACAAAATCATGGGCGATGCGGTTTTTTCCTTCACTGACATGAGGGAGGCAGAGGGAGGGAGCAACGTGAAGAGACCCCCTCGCTCATCCAGGGACAAAGGCTAGACGATGGTGTGAGCGTCCGCTGAGGTTCAGGCCCCAGGAGTCGGCGGTGGAGAGGAGCTACCCCGCACAGTCAGGCTCAGCATCCTTGCTCTGTCTGAAATGTGTCTTTTCAGCAAAGTGAGGACCTCATACTCTGTTCCAGCCATGATGCTTATCTACAGCATCCATTGTCATTCCCCCAAACGCGATCACCAGATTCAAATAAGAGAGCGTGAGATTCTTCAGGAAGGGGCTGCTGAGGGGATGCAGCACGGACCACGTGTCCTGGGCGGACCTCCCTGTGACACAGGACGGTCTGCCGTGCAGCGACTCGGGGCACAGGTGCCTTCCCAGATGCTCCCAGGCCCAGAGCATGGGGCGAGCTCCATCCTGCCAGGGGCAGAGGGCCGGGCTGGGTCCCTCAGACCACCACGCTCATTCCAGCGGCTTCCGCAGGGGCCCCACTCTGCGCAGGAGTGAAGAGCGGAGCGGGGCCTCCTGAGCCTCCCTCTGGTTTCAGAAATAGCTTCCTTGTTCAGCCTCCTGCCATGTTCATTCAAATTCACAGAGAAGCTCCCCAGTGAAACACAAGCCATTTAGGAGACTTTAATTACTTGACCAAAGTTATAAAATATTTACGAGGAAAAAAAAAAAAAGAACATCTACTAAGTCCATAAAGTAAACTAGCTGACAAATTAATTAGCGCTTAATAACAAGAAATTCCTATCACTTGCCAAAAGCACCACAAGTTACTTACGGAATAAATAGACCTTGTTTTTTTCAGCTAGGATTCCCAGTTAGTAATCTTTGGCCATTACTGTAATTCATTCTTTGGCACATGCGGCATGGTTACTAACACATAATGTTAATAATCCTGGAAATCGATTTCAGAATGTGAGTTTCCACTTTCAGCACAGACCCCACAGTGTGCTCTGCTGTGGGAAGACTGGTCAGGCACCCACACTGAACTCCTTCTCTCCACAAATGGTGAGTGTAGTGGATAAGAATTTAATACCAAAAACAAACAAACCCAGGCAGTACTCATTTAAGAAGGCCAGACCTTACCGCTCCCTGTATTTCCGAGCCGATGGCACATGGCTTTGGTATTATTACTTGTCAGCATAGAATTGGTTGTTCAAATCCTAACGTTAGTGTATTTACTTTGGCAGGACATACTTATAATTACAAAGGAAAATTTAAAATCATTGTATTTCATAAAAATTAATTTTAAAGTCTTATGAAACAGATAATTTGGGGGAAATATTTATCAAAATTGCTCCAAGAGATACTAGAAATCTAGAACAAAACAAAAATAAAGTAAGGCATTAAAAAGTGTTCAGTTTTACAACTCTCTTCAAAGAATAAGATGCAAATGGTTTCATGTAAAAGCAACTGAAAACTTCCAACAATAAAATTACTTCAATGCTGATTTGACGCCTTCATAACAGAGGGAAAAGGAAAACTTTTCATAGTTCTTTAAAAGAAACCAGCTCCCACAGACCCCAGAGAGCTGCAAATCAACAGAACACGGCCGCCAGTCCCATCTAGAATTGCTTAGGAAACAATGTAACTGAACTATGAAGAAATTGAGCATTACTTTAAACCTGATCTGCCCTGATCAGAAGAGCTAGATTGTTGAAGTTAAAGGTTGTTTTATTTTTAGAAAATTGATTAATATGATACTTTTATTATTAGGTCAAAAAGATATGCAATATGATAGCAGTAGATTTTGTAAAGTTATTTGGGAAAATTTTTAGACATCAATGACAATAGGAGAAAAAAATTAAAGTACATTGGTGGTGTTATTATCTTTCTCTCTGACTCTCTTTCAAATACATTAGTATTTACCAATACAGGATGTCAGGAATGCATTTTAATAGATATGTTAGTGATGTACATAAACTGCTAGTGTAGACGGACAGACAGGCCCAGTGACTGACCCCAGGCACAGAAACGGCAGGGCCGCGGAGACAGGAACAGTGTCTGACAGGACCACCTCTGCACTTGCGGTGACGGGTGTCTCCTGGGATTGTGTTCGCCTGCGTACAGAGAGAACAAGAGAGAAGAATTCACTTTCCTGACATAATTTTGCCACTCTGTGCGTCGTTTGGCTATTTGTGCTAACGTTATACATCAGTCAATAAGCTACTTCAGTCGAAAGGCAACGAACTGCTTCTTCTTTTCGGGAGCAACCCAGGCTCAGAAATCCACGTCGTCTTGTAATAAACAAACTTTCCCCCCTAGGAAACATATTATATAAACAAACTCTAAAATCATACAACTTAAATTAACAAGATGAAACATTTTATAACTTTAGATGTTCTTTGACTCATTCAAAAAAAGGCAAAATGTTGAAATGTGTTAAAGAATCTAATTTAGAAATTATTTATTTAAGGAAAACATAGTGTTTCTGTTCATTTAAGAATCACTTAATAATAATATCTAATCAATAACACTCAGTCCAAGTTCAAAGGCAGAATTTAATATTCAGCAAAAATGGGAGTAGGTGTCAACTCAAATCAATGATGAATAGATGGTATTTTAAAATAACTTTTTTGACTTCCAGCCAAGATGGAGGTGTAGGTAGACACACTGTGCCTCTTCGTACAACCAAAAGAAGGACAACAACAAATGTAAAAACAAAAACAAGCAGAACTAACAGAAAATCAAACTGTATGGAAGTCTGACAACCAATGAGTTAAAGAAGAAGCATTCATCAAGACTGGTAGGAGAGGTGGAGATGAGCAGCCAGGCGGAGAGGACTAGCAGCAAGGTGTCACCTGACAGACCCGGGTAGGGGGGGTCCCACATCCATGTGCTGATAAACCAGGAGGAACAACTGGAGAGCGAGACAGACCGTGCAACCCAGGGCTCCAGTGATGGGAAATAAAGCCTCAAAGCCTCTGACTGAAAAAACCTGTGAGGGTTGCAGCAGTGGGAGAAACTCCCAGCCTCACAGGAGAGTTTGTTGGAGAGACCCACAGGGTCCTAGAATGTACACAAACCCACCCCCCAGGAGTCAGCACCAGAAGGGCCCAATGTGCTTGTGGGTAGCGGGGGAAGTGACTGAAAGCCAGCAGACAGCCAAATAAGCAGCACTGTTCCCTCTTGAACCCCTCCTCCACTGTTCAGTGCCACAGCGCAGTGACGTGGGTTGCTCCGCCCTGGTGGGCATCTAAGGCTCCGCCCCTTAATACATAACAGGCTCCCCAAGACCAAAAACAAATGGTCCAAATGAAAGAACAGATCAAAGTTCCAGAAAAAATACAACTAAGTGATGGATAGCCAACCCATGAGATGCACAGTTCAAAACACTGGTCATCAGGATGTTCACAGAATTGGTTGAATATGGTTGCAAATTAGAGGAAAAAGTGAAGGCTCTGAAAAGCGAAATAAAGAAAAATGTACAGGGAACCAACAGTGATGGGAAGGAAACCAGGACTCAAATCAATGGTTTGGACCAGAAGGAAGAAAGAAATATTCAGCACCAGAACAGAATGAAGAAACAAGAATTCAAAAAAAAAAAAAAAAAAAAAAAAAAAAAAAAAAAAAAAAAAAAAAAAAAAAAAAAAAAAAAAAAGAGAGAGAGAGAGAGAGAGAGAGAGAGAGAGAGAAGAAGTTTAGGAACCTCTAGGACAACTTTAAACCTTCCAACATCTGAATCATAGGGATGCCAGAAAGGGAAGAGGAAGAGCAGGAAATTGAAAGCTTATTTGAACAAATAATGAAGGAGAACTTCCCCAATCTGGCAAAGGAAATAGACTTCCAGGAAGTCCAGGAAGCTCAGAGAGTCCCAAAGAAGTTGGATCCAAGGAAGTATACACCAAGGCATATGATACTTATGTTACCCAAGATTAAAGATAAGGAGAAAATCTTAAAAGCAGCCAGAGAAAAGAAGACAGTTACCTACAAAGGAGTTCCCATAAGGCTGTCAGCTGATTTCTCAAAAGAGACCTTATAGGCAAGAAGGGGCTGGAAAGAAGTATTCCAAGTCATGAAAGGCAAGGACCTACTTCAATGATTACTCTACCCAACAAAGCTGTCATTTAGAATAGAAGGGCAGATAAAGTGCTTCCCAGGTAGGGTCAAGTTAAAGGAGTTTGTGATCACCAAGCCTTTATTATATGAAATGTTAAAGGGACTTATCTAAGAAAAAGAAGATCAAAAGTATGAACAGTAAAATGACAACAAACTCACAACTATCAACAACCAAACCTAAAAAACAAAAACAAAAACGAACTAAGCAAACAACTACAACAGGAACAGAATCACAGAAATAGAGATCACACAGAGGGTTATCAGTGGGGGAGTGAGAGGAGGAAAAGTTACAGAGAATAAGTAGCATAGACGGTGGGTAGAAAATAGACAGGGGGAGGTTAAGAATAGTGTGGGAAATGCAGAAGCCAAACAACTTATGTGTACACCCCATGGGCATGAACTAAAGGGGAGAGAATGAGGGTGAAAGGGGGTGTGCAGGGTGGAGGGGAATAAAGGGGGGGGTGAGACAACTGTAATAGCATAATCAATAAAATATATTAAAAATAAATAAAATTATTTTTGAGCCAATTACCCAACTAAAAATGTATAAAATTGTAGTTTACCCTGTTAATTTTATCAAGATAATGTTACCTGTTTAAAGAATAAACTGTAGCCCTTGCTAGTGTGGCTCAGTGCTTGAACGCAGGCCTGAGAATCAAAGGGTTGTTGGTTCGATTCCCAGTCAGGGCACATGCCTGGGTTGCAGGCCAGGTGCCCAGTAGGGGGCGCAGGAGAGGCAACCATACATTGTTGTTTCTCTCCCTCTCTCTCCCCCTTCCACTCTCTGAAAAGTAAATAAATAAACTCTTTAAAAAATTAATTGTATACAAAAGCAACATTTGAAAGAAAATATAGATGACTACATAAATCTTGTGATTTTAGAAGCATTCCTGCTGTTTTTTGTTCTACTAACATGTACATAAAATCTAATCTGTATCCAGCCAGGTGTTCGGAACTGTCTGAGCTGGGCAGGGGTCACCACTCATGGAGACAGTGGGTCTCAGCGCCCCACCTCAACACTCACACTGACATCTGGAATGTTCTCCTCAGCTCTTGATCACTGAATCTACATAAACCTTAGGCTGTTCATATTAACACCTGGCAGAGTTCAAGTGAATAACATTTTTGGAATCATCTCACATAAGCGATTCTTCTAAGGGCTACTTAGAATCCTGAGCGATTCTAAATAAGTAGGACACGACAAACAAGCAAATTTCAGGGCTTTCAGATTTCCAGTAGAGGTTAGAGAGCTACTTTCCAGCAGTGACCCCCTAAGATAGAACTCTTAGAGAAAAAAAAATGAATAGATTGATAACACAGTAATTTAAAAACGTGGATAGCCTTACAAAAGCAAATGTGAGTAAGAATGAGAAGTAAATGAAAATCCAGGAAAAAGTTGCACCTTATGTCACGGAGAGGTTTACAATCGCTCCTACTCATAGACGGCGTCGCCAACAGGAAGACAAGCCGCTACGCCAGCGAGCAAGCCAGCGAAGACGACCCGCAGACGCCGAGTGAACACACGGGGGCTGTAAAAATACAGCCTCACCAGTAAGCAAACAAGTGGAAATCAATCGTGAGCCGATCATACTACATTTTTTTTCATGCACGAAAACACAGTATTTGGGAACTGAGTGAAAATAGCACCCGAGCGAGCACACTGTGTATGATGCAAATTGGCCCGGGCTCTGGAGGTCCGCTCAGCCGCGTGCACGGGGTGACTCTCAAACGTAGGAACTCGACAAGGAAAATAGCAGGTCTACTTCCAAGGAATTTCCCCAAAGGAAAAGTTAGGCAAACACATGTTGAATTATGCACAATGGCGGCAACATATTTACCGCCTTCCAAGAGCACACTAACCACATCACCAACGGCATTTTGCTTCGGGTCCCAGAACTCCGACATCACCCCCATGTACACATGGCGGACCCAGTGACTCAGAGCAGTTTGGAGGCAGGTCCACGTTCTCACCACTGTGCACAGAATAAAGCAGGAATTTTTTTAACATTTTATTTATTTATCTTTAGAGGGGAAGGGAAGGAGAGAGGGAGAGAAATATCAATGTGTGGTTGCCTCTCATGCATCCCCTGCTGGGAACTGGCCAGCAACCCAGGCATGTGCCCTGACTGGGAATCGAACCTCGATCCTTTGGTTCACAGGCCCGCGCTCAATCCACTGAGCTACAGCAGCCAGGGCAAGCAGGAATTTAATGGGGGCGCACGCAGACCCGGTGCCTGAACTCAGCACCACGCTGCCTTCTGTGTGGATGTTCACTGCTCCCCCGACTTAAACTGCAAACGAAGGAGGAAGAGGAAGAGGAGAAAACAGCGCAGAAAGGAACGGGACATCCACCAATGCGTTCACTGTGAGTGCGCACAGTTCTACAGTAGGCGCCCACTAAGAAGAGTGACCAGATTGTATTCATTAATCAGAAACAGAATATTCTTGGAGGACGAACAAAAACTTTCCTATGCGGGTAAGTACACGGAAGGAAAGGTTTGCAATTCCATACAGGGCAGATCAGAGAAGTGCTGAGTTTCCTGTTGTTCTGCATATCCTACTTTGCATAGAAATTATATTTTTTACACAATAGAGACATGATCAAAGTTTAAAAGGAATAATAACATATTGAACCATAGAACAAAAGTTAAGGAATCAGGGCCCCTGGGAGTCTCAGACCGTCCGAAACCCAGGCAAGTGCTTCGTGGACTCGCCGGGTCAGGGAGACTGGCGCTCCCACGTTCGTGAGTGAGTTCTACACGAACTTCCCCCAAAATGTGGTTGGAAAGCTAAGAAGGAAAATAGCATCTCAGTTTTTAACGCTTCTTGCCAGTAATCCTTCCAAACTAAAACATCTCCCAGTTACAAATTTTATTGTTTTTTTCCATTACAGTTTACATTGAATGCTATTTTGTGTTCGTTTCAGGTGCACAGCTTTACACAATCGTGCACTTTACAAAGTGGACCACCCCCCCCGGTACTTCCAGCACCCACCTGGCACCACACACAGGTGTTACAGTGTCGTTGGCCGGGCTCCCTGCGCTGCACTTCACGTCCGACACCGTCTGCCCTTCGCGTTTTTCGCCCAGTCCCCCAGCCTCTCCCCCCCCCACTGGCAACCATCAGTCTGTTCTCTGTGGGGGGGGGGGTGTTTCTGCCTCATATGTCCGTTTGCACCGTTCTACCCCCCGTCATCTTTACTTAGAAACGTCCAGTGAGACACAGAAGAACCACGTGCACTTAGGTTGAAAACCACCCGCGCCAGGCCGACGAGCAGAAATTCACCGACCGATCCGTCCCGAGTCCACACCAGGGCGGAGGGACCTGCGAAAAGTCCAACCTGGCTCGCCTCCTCCTCCTCCTCGTCTCCCTGAACATCTATCTCTTGCCTTTGTCACTGCGGACGTTTAACAGCCACACAGAGGAGCGAGAGAGCAGGTCACCGTAACACCCTCTGTGCGTGTGTCTGCTCCTTGGGAAAGGAGTCCGGGGCAGGCAAGGGAAGGTGGGGATTTACCATCCGTTAAAAGGTGCTAATGAGCAGGAAGAAAAAGCCGCTGTCGGGCGCCCGGCCTGGCCCCTCAGCCCTGGCTCGCTGGGCCGCGTGGGTGCTGGGAGCTAATGAACCTTTCTATATTGCCAATCATAAAAGGGACCAGTGGTCCTCCTAGCGGTAATGGACTCTCCAGCAAAACCTGCCTAACGGGCTTCATAAGGAACTATGAAAAAATCAATGGCCTCATTGAGGTTAGTCTCACATAGCTGGGCTGCAAACTAATCTAGTGGACGTCGATCCACTGCTCCTTCATGAAAATTTTTTTAAAACTGGCTTTGCCACTGTATGTGCCCCTGAATTTTAAAAGAGAAAAATAATACATTCCCCTCTCAGGCAGCCACAGTTGTCTCTTATCACACATCAAAAAGAGCCAGGAAAACAAAAGCAAAGACAGCCGAAACGAAGGAGGAACCGGATGAGTGCTTTGTCCCCAACCGCAGGAAACAAGGAGACCCGATATTCGCCTGGCGCTTTCCAGTTCATGGGTCATTTTGTAACAGTCTGTGAGGCAGACAGTGCCACGCTGATTCACACAAGGAGCCGGAGTCCGTCGGGCAGGGCAGAGCCTGGATGCAAACTCGGGTCTGTGCCTTCCAACCGCAGCGCGTGGCTTGTGCCTTTTCTCCCCGTTTTTCCCAGCCTCCCAGCTGAAGCAGATGGTCTCGCAATATGCTCCTTCATCTCTGGGAATCTGCAAGGCAGGCAGGAAAGACAGCATGTGCGGAACCAAAGCTTTCCTCCTCTCCCCTGCCTCCCCGCCCTCTGCCCCCTCCCTCTTCCATGAAACCCAGACCCCTGCAAGAGACCAGGAGGAGGAGAAAATAGACTTCCCCGAGGCCGGGACAGCGGGATGTGGGAGGACCCTAGCAGGTCTTGTATGACGACCCGTAGGGGATAAAGTCAGCGCGAAAAGAGAACTGTTAGGGAAACGTATCACAGACGTAGAGGAAACGCAAGGAAACAGCACCGTCAGAGGGGTGTTCGGAGCAGTGAGGTGAAGGCTGGGTGACAAGCCCCCAAAGATGCCTGTGTCCCCATCCGCAGAGTCTGACGCTGACCCCACGTGGGAAAAGAGCACCCACGGTGTGATTAGTCTAAGGATCTTCGGATGCGGTCCTTACCTCGGATTATCCAGGTGTGCGCTGGATATAACCACATGTCTCTGTATGATGGAGGCAGAGAGATTTGGGCGCAGAAGAGGCGATGGCATTGTGGGGACAAAATGTGGTGCAATCGGAGGAAGGAGCCGCGAGCCGAGGGGTGAAGGGGCTCCGTAGGCGGGGCGAGCCCTGCAGCCTCCAGAAGGCACCCGGCCCCGTCAGCACCTCCATGCGGGGCTCTGACCTCCAGAACCTGCTGAGAATAAACCCGTTTTTAGCCGAGACGCCGGTGCCTAAGCGTTACAGCAACAAGCGAACGCTCCCCCCGATGATAAATGAGGACACGTCCGATACCCCAATGACAGGGAGATGAACGGCCACAGAGCCCAGGGGGCAGCAAGTACTATGTAGGGCGCATGGATTTCAGAAACCCACAGCGGACATTCAGAAAGAAGTTTAAGAACAGCAAAGACAGTAAGAGAATACGAAGGTTTTCAAAAGAGAATGGACCACCTAGAAAGGAAGACACGTTGGGACCCTCAATGGAAACAACAGTCAAAGGAAGACAATTAAACGATACTTTTAAAGAGATAAAGAAAATGTGTGTAAAGGAAACTGGAATGTTGTATCCAGTTAAATATCATTTAAATGTTAGCATGTAATAAGAATGCCCTCCGCAAGAACACTCGCGAGGAAACGCCACAGGGAGAAGTGGAAGGTGTAGCGGGATGTGTAAGAATTAAGCATGAGCAAGACGCTAAACAGCACCCGTAGCTTCCCAGTAAACACAGGTGAGCATGTAGCTTCCCAGTAAACACAGGTGAGCATATGTCCCCCGCAATCCGATGAGAACAGCGCGGTGCGGTGGCGGCGACGGCGGGGACGCTGCAGGCACACTCCAAACACGCGTTCTCAGCGAACGCGACATAGGACTGCTTGTCCCCATGGACAACATAGAGACTTGTTTTATAACGCTATGCCATAATGCTTTGGAGAATTGACCCCTTTATCATTACGCATTGTCCGTCTTTACCCCTGAAAATATGCCTCGTATTCTGGAGAGCATTGTATTTGCAATTAGTAGAGCTAGCTACTCTAGCTTTTTTCATTGTTAGTTTGTTTTGTTTTTGTTTTGTTTGTTTGACTGCGGGGCGTTTTTCCCGCTGGCGTTCTTGGCCCTGCGGTCTGGTGTCTGTAAATGGCTCGGGCTTTGTGAGGGAAGGAGGAAGCCGCTGTTCCACCCCAGCCCCACGGAGCTGAACGTGCGGTCTGCTCGCGATGACAAACACAGAGTCCAAAAGCGGAAGCGCTAGGACGCACCCCTTTCCGGGGTGTTCCCAGAGTTGTATCAGCGGGCTCTCCCGCAGCGGCGATCGTTCCGGCTCCGAAATGAAAGGGCAGCGTACGGTCGGGACGACTGCCCGTTCACCTAACCTGGGACCGGCTGGGCCCTCAGAGGGAGCTCCGAACCTGCGGTTTCAGAACGCGATCCGGAAGCCTGATGAAAGCTAAGGCAGGTACACTCAGCGTCTGGGTCTTGGAGGCTTAGAGTAAAGGCAGGGGTAAGATGCTGCCACGTGAGTGTCTAAGACAAAACGGACACGCCACACAGCAAGCTGATCACGGAAGGCCAGACCCCCGAGCACGCCACAGCACGTGGTAGGGTGGTGCTGTTTTCCCCGCGCGGCCACTTAATCCACAGGGCAGCCAGGAGCTCTGACCCACGGCATCTCCTCCCTGAGCTACTTGCTCCCTGGCTTCCTCAAGCCTGGAATTGCCACACGTTACAAACACCGTGGATGTGATCTCAGCTTTATGGGGAAGCAGAGAATCGCTGCGTTAAAAGTGAATACCTGGATTCCATTCATTTTAAAGAAAAAGTGTAAAATTTGAGAAAATATAAAAAAATATTGCAAATTGTTGGGATGCTGTCATTTTTTTATTCCTTCATTTGTCCTAAAAATAACATCGATTTGTTAATGCTAAATATGCAACTTCTAGGAAATAGTCCGTATTTCTATTATTAGTTGTCTCTTTAAAAATTTATAGCATTTTCTCACAAACACAGACAAGTATAGACAAATCTTCAGTAAACAATAGCCAAATGAGATAAAGTTATGGCATTTGAATGGACCAAGGTAATTTTTGATGTTTTGGTATTTTGTTCTGCTTTATAGCTTTTGGAAAGACATTTTTACCTTTTTGAGATTTTAAATGAGGCTTCATGTAGTACATTTTACAGTTAGTGGGAATCCCCCTTCAAAGTGTCACGGTTTGAAACGTGAGGGCGGAGGCTCAGAGCTGAGAGGTGACCACCCGCGCACGCACACCTGCAGGAAGCGCTCACGCGCGGAGTTCCCACTTCTCCTGGCAAGTGGGTGGGCGAAGTGGGTGGGTCGGCCCAGTTCAATGCGGTATCAACAGCATGGGGTCAAACGTGCCGGGAGGACACACACACAGCTGTGACACACGCGTGTGTAGGCCGGTGGAGGCAGATCGGGTCACGCTGAGCCGCCTGACAGAGTGGAAGGCAGTCGCCCCGTGCGACGTCCCTTCCTTCCGCCCGGTCTGCACCCCGGGCTCGCCCACGGACCTCTGCGTGCGGTGTGGACTCTGCAACGCAGGGTCACTGTTTTCTTTAAAACATTATCTTTTCAAGCAGTTTGAGATAATGCAAACCAGTTATGTTTGGCCTCACTGTTCCTGTTCCCGTGTTCTTCCTTCCCTCAATTTCCACCTACGGCCATGACCCTCCGCTCGGAGAATTTCCTTCATACTCCTCGCAGAGGACGCATCCTTGCCGTAAATACCTCGGGGGTTGCTTCGCCCTCATAAGGTTTGTATTTTACATCGTGTGTGGGTGGGTGTAGATTTTTGAGCTGATGTTGCACGTTTTCCGCTTTGCGTACGTGTAAGGTGTTTTTCCACGTTCTTGACCACCCACTCTTTCGGATTCCAAGGCTGCTGTGAGTTTTCTTCGCTCCCTCCTACCTACTGTTCCTCTGTGCCGTGTCTCTTGTCTGTGGTTTAATTTCCAAACTTTTCCTATGTCGTGACTAGTTTTGGAGTTTTTCCTTGTGACCCCTCACCCCTCCCAGGAAGTGGAGGTGATTCTAAGCTTCTAGGGTCTTTGGTTTAGTTTAATTCATTAATGTTGCGATCACTGGCCCTGAAGACTCTCTCAAGGAATGCTCGCCGCCAGGGTACGGCAGAGGCCTCGGGGTGGGCTGGGGGCAGGTCACGGGCCAGGCCTCTCGAAGCCAGTGCCGCAGTGGATCAGCTCACCGAGCAGATGGCCCGTCATCTGCGCGGGGGATCCGAGGACACCTGGCCGCTCTCCCGTGGCTTTTGCGTGTTGGTGGATTCACACAAACCAGGTCAGAAAGAGTCCCAATTAAACACCCGTTCAAAGCCTATTACAGGACGACGTTCCGGTTTAAATGGACACAGAACGAGTTGACTAAAATACCCACCAAGAAAAAAGCATAAGCAATCTTTGTAAAAATGCAAACCAGAAAATATTTTGAAAGCCACTGTGTGAGATGCAAAGCACATTTATCCTGTTATTTCCTGCCGAGTGTTCTATAGATATTAAATGAACAACAACTGCCGTCCATGGTGAAGCCGTTTTTACTTTTTATGGATGCGACAGGCAGGGTGGCGAACGGTGAGGCCGGGTGAGGGGACTGAGCCATCTCAGCTTCTGGATATTACTAGAAACTCTGCCCGTAAGTAGCTTGGCAGCGTGGGCCTCAGTGAGATGCCGCCTCTCTTTTGTCCCATGTCCCTCGTCTACGAAATGAGGAGCGTGAAAGAGGTCAGTTCATCCCAGGACGCCCTGAGACAGTAAACGGGAAGTTTACGGTGTGTTATTCCCCCCACACTCGGTCTCATTTTCAAGCGTGCGCTTTTCTCTCATCTTCCTTTCTCAGTTGAACCAGCGTGCTCCCACATCCCCAGTCCCCACCCGCGGGTGGCCCCCGTGCCGCAGGCCTGTCCCCCCCACCCCACGGTGGGACAGCAGCGCCTCTCCCCACACACACCCTGCGCCCTCTCAGGTGGAGCAGTCAGCCCGTCTGGGGCCCTGCACTCGGCCCGTCACCTCCTCCCCCTGAATTTTCCCTCTGCGCCTGCACCGCCCTCCCGTTTCACTCCCCGAGTGAAGACCCATCAGCGGCTTCTCCGCCTCTGTCGTGTTTACTGGATTCTGTAGGAAGCACCGGGAACCGTGCCTATCCTATCCTGAAAGCTCCCTACCTGTTCTGTATTTCTCCTGGGTGAGAAGAGCTACAAGGTAACAGCTCCTACTGAGCGTGTGCCACGTGCTGGGCACAGTCGTGCATCCTTCAGAGAGAGGAAGTAACCCACAAACAACGTCAGCTGCGCATTTTAATCCTTACAGCCCTGTTAGGAAAAGGCCCGGGGAGTCCAGGTCCCCAGAAGAGCGAAGGGGCGCCTGGCCCAGGCAGGGGCCAGCGTGCGCTCACTTCGCTCCCGGGTTCGCCTGCCTTCTAGCCCCGCGTTCTACCCGGGGGCTCCGCGTTCACACCGCCGCGTCTGTAGCTGAGTGTGCATTCACTGCTCCCTCCTAGTGTTTTACACTCCACTCTGTGCTCACCCTCTCGGTGGGCGATGTTGCCGGTGAAACGGGTGCGTTACCCAGAAGGATCCGTGAACGGTCACCTCCCCGCGCATGCCATCCGTCCAGTTCATCGGTGGCTGTGGTCCATCTGTGACGCGCCCACTCCTCCTCTCTCCGTGTGCCCGCTGCTCTCGGACCCTCGCCGGCTCCCACGCAGTGAACCGAGGGCCTCCCCCTGGAACTGCCGCCCGGCTGTCTGTCACACAGCACGGACCTGTCCAGGTAGGTCTTCGTCGTTCGGAGTAAACACCCGAAATGGCTCCGGCCGGGCAAGGAGCCAGAGTGGCCGTGTGTGCGCGCCCTTCACGAGCGCGTGCACCCATAGACGGGTGAGTGGCTTCCGACGACAGTGCGAATGCTGAACGCTGGGCCCTGGCCCAGGCGTCGGTGTGTGGAGGTGGTGACTTGGGAGTTAATTAGGACGAGACCAGGTCGTGAGGATGGGCGCCCCGTGATGCATTAGCGCCCTTGTAGAGAAGAGCGGGAAAGACCGGAGCATTCTCTCCCTCCCTCCTCCCCCCCCGCCCCCCACTCTGCGTGAAGACAGTGAGAAGGTGCCCTCTGCAAGCCAGGAAGATCACCTTGGTCAAGAACTCAACCGTCTGGCACCTTGATTTCCGAGCACCAGCCCTCGGGACTGTGAGGAATAAAGGGCTGATGTTGCAGCTGCCCATCCGCAGGGTTTTGTTATGGCCACTCAGGCAGACTGAGGTAGACAGACAGACAGGTACGGACAGACATTTCCTGTGACACAGATGTACCGAGAACAAGCCGATTCCTTCAGAGTAACAACAACGTTTTCTTGCCACCGTAAACTCCCTCACCACCTTCCTTTCACCGCATCCCTCTACAGCTTTCTTTGTCTTCCAGGGAGAATCCCCATCGTGCCTCAAGGCTGAACTCGAAAGGAAAGCGCCTCAGCCTTTCCTCCAGACCGTCCCTCTCCGTAGTGCTAGTCAGGGCCCCCCACGGCCCCCCACGGCCCCCCCACGGCCGATGGCACACAGCTCAGCCCTGCAAATCACCGGGGCCCAGTTCCCGGCCCCGACTGGCCCACGGTAGACAAGGAACATGGATGGGGTCATTACAAGCACCCACTGTGTGTTGGGGGCGACAAATCGGAGAAGAAAGGAGACATAAAGCAAGGTGTCTTTCCCAGCCGCTGAGAGCTTGCAATTAATATGCGCCATAAAGATGCAAGGCTGTCTGAAAAGCAACATGAAGTGATTGATCTCTCTGTGCTGAGGGCTTCACAAAGAGTCACAGGCATCTCGGTCTTACAGTGACCGGTCCTGTTCCATTTTGATTCCTAAAGGTGATAACGGGAAAGTGTCAAAGGAAACGAAAAGCTTGCTCACACTGAGTCGGGTTCTCCTTGTACAGGGCACTTCCTCCGCCTGCTCACGCAGGAAGCCTTGGCGTTGGGGCTCCACACCTCTGGAGCAGCTCCGCAGCACCACAACGCACACACGTGCGCACACTCACACGTGTGCTTGCACAGGGGCACACGCAGAGGGATGCGCACACATACACTCACACTCACACCAGTTCCCGAAACCTCGTGCAAATGAATTTCTTGTCCCTAGACTCGCTACGAGCTTCCCAGTCACGCTTCCCTCAAATGCCAACAGGCAAACCTCAACTTAGAAATCAGATGGAAGAAAGGTGTCGTACATTTTCTTGATCTTTGAACATCCTCACAAAGAGGTGAACCGTTTCCATTCCCACGCACACTGGTCTTTCCAGGAGAAATGCCTGCTCTCACCCAGGGACGGGGCCTCAACATCTTCAGGTGGGATTTTGTCTCCAGCAAGACACTGTCCCAGGCAGCCAGGCTACACAAAAGTGTCTGCTTCTCAGGAGCATCGTCAGCGAGAAAATGTTAGCACTCGTTAGCGATTAAATCAAATATTAGCATCTGTCCCTGATTCAAATGAGCTGCAGGACAAGGGCTGCGTGGCTGAATGCTAGATGGTGCAAATATTTTAACACAGGTTTGCATCAGCCCTGAGTCACTAACTTCCTGTGCGCCTGCCTCGACCAGCCCCCCTCCCCCCTTGTCACTGCTGGTCACGTCACAGACGGGCTCAGAAAGCCTGCGCATCCGAGGAAGTCTCCGCGATGCCAGTGCTTAGAGACCTGAGCTGCGCGGCCGTCGGCCTCTCCCCGTGAAGTCAGCCCCATATCGGGCGCTGGGGCACCTTCCTGGTCAGGACAGAGCGCTGAGCAGATTCGGAAAAGCTCCCTTCCCTCCAGAACAGAGTCCTCACCGCAGCACCCCCCGACCTTCGGGGTCAGATGTTCCTTCATTGGGGGGCTGGTTGGCTGGGGGCTGGGCTGGGCCCCGAAGGTTGTTGGCAGCAAAACCTGGGCCTCTGTTCACTAATAGCAGGGAGCAGCCCCCGGCATTATCAAAAACAAAAATTGCCTCCCCATATACCCTTTCTTAAACAAATTCATGGATTTTTCTCTTAGTGTAAATAGTTAAAATAAATACACTTTCAGCAGGAGACCCAGCGCTGTTCCCACAGACAGGATTCGTGGGGTTCTAGACTAAACACCCACCTCCTTCCTTTTTTTCTCTTTTTTTTTTTGCATAACTCCCAGTACTTTCTCAAAGTGGTTTTGTAGTTATTTTCTTATTCTGCATGTACTGGAAACCACGTGTTCTTTACTTTCATCCTCGAGGGACTGAACCAGTGAACACTTACAGTGCAGAGCAGAACCTGTGCTCACGACCAGGTTGTATTCTCCACGACACGTGAGCAACCTCGGCTTTCTCAGTCCGAGTTTACAAAATGCAAGGGCAGGTCTTACGTTACCGACCAGATCGAAGGCTTTCAAATAAAATGCGTATTTCCAACAATAAACCCTTTCATACTTTCCGGTGTCAGAGGCCACTGACGACTGCATGGCATGACTTGGTTGTTGTTGTTGTTGGGAATTGACGATCATTTTCCGGTCCCCTCCGCACGCCTGGAGAATGCGTTTTCCTGAGCAGAGTTGCCGGCTGAGGGCCTGCCCTTGGCTCCGTCTGACCTCCTAGTGGGCCCGGTGACACAAACATGGTCAACTCCGTCGTATTTGGAGCACTGGAAACTGTTCATGAGTCAGTGGAATGGGAAGATGTAAAGAAAACCCCAGGAGTTACCTCGGTCTGTGGGGAGGCTCAGGACATGGCCCCTGCACCTCGGAGAGCCGGCGGCCACCTGGCCAGCAGCCAGAAGGAGCCAGGAGAACAGGCCGTGTCCGTGTGGAGTCCCAGCCCTCCGGAGGCCCTGTGCTCACCACGGCCCGTAGCCCTATCACGCGTGACCACCGCCCCCTCCCCAACCCGGTGAGTAGCGGCCACGGCTGGAGGTGGGGGGCGGTGGCTCTCGCACGGACCCACCACTGCCAGAGCACCCCCGTAACGTGAGTGACAAACGGCACCTCCACAGTGAGTCCACATCTGCTGGTCCCCCAGGGTGGCCTTTCTGGAACCGCACACACGCAGCGCAGCTCCCCCGCTCGGAGCTCCTGCGTTACCGGTACCGGTGTGACTTCTGTCTCTGAGTCTGTCTCTGTTTTCATATTGCTGCTGTGTTTACAGAAACCCTGGGTACAAATGAAACCAAGTTCTGTCCTTGACAGCCAACAGCGCCCCTGACTCAGCCCTTCACTCCTCCCATCTCCATTCCAGCAGCTCCCGGAGCTCAGGCTCTTCCTCGGGGGTCCGGAGCGGGGCGGTGGTCAAGCCTGGACTTCCGTGGTCCTCCTCCTGCCCCCTATTCCTCAGTCCCTTCCCATCGAGTGCCACCCAGCTACAGACCAGCTTAGAGGTTGATGTTATCGAAGTAGAAAAAAATACAAAACAAAGTCACAAGCAAAGAAAAGAAGACCCCTGGACGGAGAAGACAGAGTGGTGATTTGCAGAGGGAAGGGGGCGGGGGGAGGCGGACGCGGGTGCCGGGGCCACACGCATGGTGGCAGGAGGACACGGGACTTGGGTGGTGGACACACAACACAGTGTATAGATGACATGTCATGGAATGGCACCCCTGAAGCCTATGCAATCAATGCCACCCCCTAAATTCAATTGAAGATAAAAGTAATGAAGAAAATGAGGAGGTTGGCCATGAGTAAAAAACAAAATGAAATGAAGCAAAGCCACATTTCTGTAACTTTCTGTAACATTTGCGACGACTACGCAGCAAGCATATTGTCAGCCGTAATTTTACGGTTTTCTACGCGTGTTCAGTCCATCCCTGTATTTCGTCCACACGGAGCATCAACGCTGAAGCATAGATTATTTACGGACACAAGTAGAGTTTTGTTTTGCCGTACGATCAAGTACTGTTTAGACATACACAGAGAATCCAATATGTCTGAGAGAGATTTCTTTTTAATTAATTTTGATTAAATATTCAGAGAAGCCAATTTTTATTTCCCAGCGTACAACTTTTAATGACTCTCCTCAATGCTCACATGATTTCCTCCGTTAAATTTCTTTCCCCCATAGCACTTTCTCTTCTCAGTACGTTGGGGAAAAAATGTTACGGAGAAGAGTTTATTATATCTTAAATTTATGTTCACTGCTGAGCAGATGCCCGCAGGGGCATTTGGGAAGCACCTTTCCATAAATCACAAGTAAGTAGGTGGGCGGAGCTTTTCCCAGGAGCCTGTGGGACCTGGGGCCGCAGTTGGCTCTCAGCCGTAATCTGCCCAGCTCACCCCCCACCCCCACCCCCACCCCCCAGCCACCACTGGCACTGCAAGGCTGAGCTTACACACCCAGGTCCTTCCTAAGCAGACCTGTTCCATTCGTCCCTCTGCCATGTCAAAGGACGTCACACTTTTACTGGGAATATTCGAAGAAGAGGCCCGCGAAGGCATGCTGAGGTCTGCCGGGGCGGATTTGTAGCTGCTTGACATGCATCGGTCGGTGTGAGAGAAGCTCTTTCTCTTCTCTCAGTTTTTGTCAATGGCACAGAAGTCAGCAAGGATGCGCGGCATGCACACGACCTAAAAAGATAGCTGTGACGACCGACGACAGATTGCACAGCCGTGAGGGAGCCAAAGCACCTTGGCTTTGAGATCAGAACAAGCTGTGTGCAGTCTGCAGCTCAGAAGCATCGCATCCATGAGGCTTGGTGAGCCCCTTCCTCCCTCCCTCCCTCCTGCAGAGTAGTCCCATGGAAAACGGAAGTGTTTGTTCCGACAGGACGGGGGTACAATGTGAGTAAGGAACACAACGTGGAGAGTTTTCTGGGCGGGGGGGACCATGGCAGCCGCGGTGCTCAGCACTTCTATTTGTAACACACAGACGTGTCACCCGAGGGGACTGTGTCTCGACTACACAGAGACGGCAGCGAGAAAGCATGACAGGGTCTGCATTCATGGATGATGTGCTTGGATACGCAGAAAATCCAGAGGAATTTCCAAGCAAAAAATTAAACCTAGTATGTGAATTTTATGAGGTAACAGGGAATAAAGTAAATATACAAAAGTTAGCTGTAGCCCTGGCTGGTGTGGCTCAGTGGATTGAGCGCGGGCCTGTGAACCAAAGGATCACGGTTCGATTCCCAGTCAGGGCACATGCCTGGGTTGCAGGACAGTTCCCGGCAGGGGACCCACGGGAGGCAACCACACATTGATATTTCTCTCCCTCTCTCCTTCCCTTCCCCTCTAAAGATAAAATAAAAATAAAATCTTTAAAATAAAAAGCCAGCTGCAATTTTATGTGTAAGCAACAGTTTGAAAATAGAATGTTAAAGCAATATTATTTTCAGTAATATCAATCACTTGAAATAACTGAATAAAGCCACAAAGACATGTTTAAGATCTCTTTCCAGAAACATACAAAATTTTGTTGCACAAAATTAAAGAAACCCTAAATGAAGTGAGGCATCCTGTGTGAAATAGGTTGAAAAAGTCAATGTAGTGAGTGGTTTACACTGGCTCATTTCCACACTTACTATAAAGTCATCCAGACAGTGTGGGATTTGAAAGAGGACAAATATGTGACGGAACAGAATACAGAGTTTTTCTAACATTTAAATGGAAAACTAATTTTCAACAAAACATCAGACAAATAGGGAAATGAAAGTTTCTGTGATAGATGGTGTTGGAAAACTTGCTGTCTGAATTCGAAGAGCGGGTGCCTCAAATTATACCTTATAACATTGTTCACTCAGTGTAAATAATTGAAATAAGTGCATTTTCAAAAAGAGACAAAGCATCGTGGCCACAGCAGGGTCCCTGTAGGATTCCAGACTGAACATGCCCCGCATTCCCACGGCATTTGCATGTATACAGTGTTTTGGTTTGGTTTTTTTAACTCCGGTTTCATGGACGTGCTCTTATTCCACCTACAAATTCCACATCCCTGGTTTTCCGCCCCAGGGTCTAATTTGGTAAAGATGATGCCAGCGGTGCTGCACCTTTCCGTCGCATTTTCTATAACCTTAGACCATGCTGAATTTCCGCATACAAGTATGCAAAGATATGCAGTGGCCACCCCTCACTCATGGGTTTATGTCCCGTGGTTACCCACCTCCGTTCAGGAAAAGGTATCAGTAAGGTAACTGACAGGACGACCACACACTGGAGAAAATGTCCCTATTACATGCGGCGGACACGTGACCCGCACCCAGAACATCGTTTTCCGCGCACGGGCCCCTCTGGGCGGGCTGTTGGCAGCTGGGGGGCTGTGCACGTTGATAGTGAGCTTCTCCTAGTGGACACTCAGTTGGTCGGGAAGCGAAACTATCTCCAAAACTTAAAGTTAAACAAAGTGCAAGGAACGAATGAGAGACATGACGTGAAGAGGGCTGCCCGTGGCCGAAAGTGTCACAGTTTTAGTGTTTTTCACACGTCTGCGATAGACTGAAACTCAAGGACTATATAAAAAGCGTGAGGTGAACATCAGCACTTAAAGGGGAGTCACAGAGGAAAAGCCAAACAAAATGAACAGGAAGAGCAGTGGAGAGACGGCTAAGGCGTGGCTCCCCACTGAAGGTCACCAGGGCGCCATTCCGCGGGCGGGGCGGGGGGCCCACAAAACAGGCCCCGTGACAAGGACTTGTGTGTGAGCGGTCACGGGGGAACGAATCCGTGACACACCAGACAGGGAGCGGAGGAGCGAGGCAGAGGAGGAGGAAGGATAGAGGAGACCGGCAGGGGAGCTCCGCGGCGCTGTTCGTCACAGCGGGTAGCTGGGGCCTGATCCCCGCGGAGAGTTCTGGAAGCCGGGGCAGAGCAAACATCTGAGAGGCGTCTCACGGAGGAGTGAAGGGCCTTGCGTCTTTTCTGTCCCATCCCTGTGACGTATCAGTTAACGTGCCGGGGACCAGAAGTGTGGCATCAGTCTCTTGCACGGCGGTCGGCGTGGTCCAGGCAAAGTGAGGGCTGGTCACAGGGCAGGAGGCCGGACAAAGAGCCGTGGTTACTGCTGCCAGGGAGTAGGAGAAACGTGTGCAAAGGCTAACGTGGAAGGGAACGAGGGCAGAAAGTCGCCGTGTCTGCCACCGGCACCGCCCAACTTCCGATCTGAAAGTTGTCACATGAAGGGAGACAGCGCAGCTTATCTCTTTCTGTCACTTGGCGTGAAATATGCTCTCCGGTAATTAAAGAGCTCTAGCTTATGAGAGTTTCCTTTACGGAAAAATTCCAGCTAATAACTGTAGCAATGAGGGAATAAAGGAAATAATAATTTTGCCACACCTAAAGAAAATAATTTCGGCAAAGACCCCTTGGTGAAAAAAGGCGAGGTTTTCAATCAATGGAGGGTGCAGGCCACCACCACTGGACTCGGGGTCAATCTCGGCACCACGAGGAGTGGGGCACCAGGCTTGCTCCTGGGCTGCAGGCCACGCCGACCACCCGGGTGGCCGGCTGCTCTCCAAGAGTTAACCTTGACTCTCATCAGTCATTGAGAGCTTGCTTGGAGTTTACAGGCAATCGGGAAGATGGAGGAGTGAGGTAAACGGCTACATGAAGCAATCGATAAGCCAAGAAACTGTTACTTTCTACAAGGTAATTTACCCAGTTACTTCCAGTCAATGGCATGAAAACAAAAATGATGGGGTGATTTATTACATTTTAAAAGACCTAAGAGATTGAACAAACACAATGAATGAACTTTCTGAATTTTGCTTCAAGTAAACCAATTGAAAAATCCCATTTCTGGGACAATCAGAGAAACTCAGACATGAAAGGAGTACTAAATGTTACCAAGGAATTATTTTGATTTTTGATACATGTAATAAAAAAATTAAAGCTATGTAGAAAATGTTCATATACCATAGAAGTATAGTGGTAAAATCATAAGGAATCTGGAAATTTGCTTTAAAATTTCTCAGTAGAGTATGTGTGAGTGAGAGAGAGAGAGAGACAGAGAGAGAGAGAGAGAGAGGGAGAGAGAATCAAGTGTGGTGTGGCTAAGTCGGGAGTTTCTATAAGAGATACCACTTTACAAGATGAACCAAAAGCCAAAGTAGCATTAGAATTATGCCAAGGGTTCATCGGCAAGGTGTTACGGGCATCATCCGGGCACATCTGGATGAAACACTCCCCACTCCCCCCAGATCTGCCCTGGGCCTTCCTCTTCCAGGAAGGAGGTCCCTGCAGACGAGTAGCTTCTCTCTTAGGGAGTCTTATGCGGCTGAAAGATGGTACTTGTTGCTCTTGGGCTCTCGGAAGGTACCGCTTGCTGTTAGATTTCTTTTGCAGTATCCATGGTGCATGTATCGGCTCCCTTTCTTCCAGTAACCACTTCCCCTTCTGTTCATTGGACACTTACTTTACAAGAAGTCTATCCCTCGTCCACGGCGAGACCAACAGACATAGACAGAGGACTGACTCACAGAACTGGCAGCTCATGAGAACTGGCCAGTGTTCCCCCTGGGCTCATTCCTGATCATGGAGTGGGCTGGGAAAAGCCCAAACGTGGAGGGCTGACCGTCCCAGACCCTGGGTGGGGAAAAAGGAAGAAACCCTTGGAGACCCACCCCCAGGTGGGAGGAAGGATTATTCATTAAAACCCAAGAGCATCCGTCTCCCGGAATCCTCTTTCTGTAGCCATACAACCTAGCGGTGACTGTGCCACCAAGGATCACATTCTGGTTCGAAGAAACATCCACCCAGTTCCCTTCCGTGTGGTGCCCCCACTTCCCGCCCCGTGGCCATGGCAGCCGGGGCTCTGACCGCCCTCCTTCGCCGCGGAGGTGCTGAATGCTCGGCTGACTTCCCATCAGTCTGCCGTCCCTTGCAGCCCATTTAGACACCTCCGGTGTCTGGGGCTGTCAGCCTCCAGCTCCACTGAGGTGTAGAACAGAGCAACATGTTAATTAAGCCGAAAAGCACTGTGCCAGAAACCATCTCATTTCAAAATATATTACAAATTTAAAAACAAAACTTCCCCAGTTATGGGAGCAGGGTGAACATGAACAGCAATCAGCCGCCTTGATGTGCTGTGTCGCTCAGGGCTGGGCCTTCCCTCCAAGGACGGGTAGAGAAAACCTCGACCTAAGTCCCGGCTAAGGGGACGTCTACAAATTACTTGACCGGTGCTGTTCAAAACTGTCAAGATCATCAGAACCACAGAAAGTCCGAGAAACAATCAGGCCAAGAGAAGCTTAAAGAGACAGGATAGCTAAACCGGGCTGAAGAGCGAGTGCCCGCCCCACACAAAATGTATGTCCATCCCAGAACCCACAAGTAAGTTATTCTCAGACGTAATTAGTTAAGATGAGGCTACGGTGGAGCAGGGCGGGCCCTAATCTAGTGTGACTGATGTCCTTGTAACTAAAGGAGGGTAACAGAGACAGACTTGTGCAAAGGGAAGACAAGGCTGGGCAGACAGGAGAGGCAAGGCGAGGAGGAGGCGGAGGCTGGGTGACGCCTCTCCAAGCCAAGGGGAGCCAGGAGCCTCCTGCGGTGCTGGGATCTAGGAAGGGGGGAGAGGAGGGTCTTCCCGGGAGCCCACCCAGGGGGCCCAGCCCTGCCCTGCCCACACCTGGATTCGGGGTGCCTGGACTCCAGAACGGGCAGCAAATAAATGTTTGTTGTATTAATACACTCAATTTGTGGTGCTGAGTTATGGCTTCTCTAAGAAATTAATACAGGTGTAATTAAATTGCTAAATATGATGTTGTGTCCTATATAGGACTCTTAAAAAAGAAAAGGAAGTAAAAAGTAAGAAAATCCGAATAAATTATGAATTTGATCAACATTAGCCCAATATTTATAATAAACATGCCATATTAATGTTAATAATGAGAAAAACAGGGTATGGGGTATATGGGGACTCTGTTCTACATAGTTTATTTTTACAAATCCAAAATTGCTATAAAAATGATTTAAAATGAAACTTGAAAATGTCTACCACTTTTTCTTGAGCTTTAAAGGAATAATTCCGGTATTTAAATTTTGATCCAAAGTATCTCAAGACATTAAAAATGTCAAACTTTTACTAATGTTGGAGCAATTTTTCTCAAATAGAACGCTAAAACCGAGTGCTGCAATTGTTCAGTATAACATTATCAAAGCTAAGGAGGAGGAATTCAGAGGTAGTTTAAAACGCAATGATTAATTACTATCCTAAATCATTATGAGCACACTAGTAGATGCAAAAAAACCCACATTTTTTCCCGATTAAAAATAATGACTTGCACAAATAGGAATAATCGGGTATCTTCCCAAAAGCAACGAACTATGTAACAAGAGAACACCCAGCGCGCTTCCGGCAAGTGACGCAGAGGAGCGTGTGAACGGGACAGCCACACGGGGGCGGCCCGGTTTCTGCGACCGTTCGCTGTAGTTCTGCTGTGTGTGACCAATGCAGAACTCAGCAAATAGAGAAATAAAGATAAAATCATCCGCTTATAACTATTAAAAAATGACATAGAATGTCCAGGAGATTTAACACGGAACCTATGGTATTTGGAAGGGAGTCAGGTGGAGGGTGACACACCGCCCTGCTTTCGGCACTCCATTCCACGCAGGAGAACTCCATGCCAGGTTTTAGAACAGCCTTAAATAGGCACATCTTAGACACACATGCTAAGAATCTGTGGGTCAATGAATGAATGAATGAACGAACGAATGAGAGATAAATACACTGTGAACACCAAGTGTCTCCGACTTCGAAAATGTTTGTGTCAATTAACTTTAATGTTTTTAGAAGTCATTTAAGAATCGGGACCAAACCAGATGGAATACCACCATATTGGTCAGTGTGTGCCAGGGAAACAGAAGCAGTGGGAGGTGCTATATCTACGTCACCCAGTTGCCTGCAGAACACCGGCAGATAGGTTGTAGATAGGTAGAGGGGTAGAGAGATAGACAGACAGACAGTCAGACAGACAGATAGACAGACAGATAGATATGTGGGTATTCTAGGCAGAGACAGAATTTATTATAAGGAGTAGGCTCCCCTGATCACGGGGTCTGGCAAGTCAGCCCCAGCCTGCAGGCTGTTGGCCTGTAGATGCAGGAGAGCAAAGAGTGCAGGTGCGGCCTGCAGGCTGTCTGCTGGGGAAGCCACTCCTGCTCGGGAAGCCTGGTCTCCGGCTTCATTCAGACCATCAACTGATTGGATGTGGCCCACCCACTGTGTGCGGGAAACTTGCCTGCTGAACCAACACGCACCTGTTTTTATGTTCTACTCACTCCAACACACTCTCCAAGTTGACATATAAACTTGACCATTACAGATAAACTTCCGCTTGTCACATTAATACTTACATTTTCTCAAATGCCTGTGTTAAAAACTTCTTGTTAGATCCAATTTCTACTTCTAACACAATTTTTTTTTCCAACTCCTTCTGCTCCACCTCCCTGTTCCTTCTACCTCAGTCCCCCTTGGACTCCCTCAGCATCATCTCCTTCTTTTTTGGGAGAATAAACAGCTATTCTTCAATTTCTGAAGAAATCCAGTATTTGGACACCAGTTCATTTCAAACAGGACATGAAGTTATCGGAAACTAGAAGGCCTGCATTGTACCATGTGGACACTGTAAGCGGGATGCGAGGCCGAGGAAGGAGAACACACCTGGACCCTCCAAAGGGGATCTCAGCACAGGAATATAAGTAGGGTGTGTTTTGTGCAAGATTTCATGTAATGCTGTTCAAATTGTCCCCCACCTTTGTTTAATTATGGTGCTTATTGCTCACATAAGTTGATAAAATAACTCATCTGAGAAAAGAATCACCTTTCTCTGAAACTCCTAGCCGATCCGACGTAGTTTCTCCACCACCTGAGAGGAAAAGCAAGGCTGTTTGACTTTGCTTTGCACTTGGCATGGCTTGCAACAGGGTCACGCTCAGACTGAGCGGTGAACTTTGTACAAACAGACAGAAAGACCGGATGAAATCAGAAAAGAACCGGTTTTCTCTGCCGCTGCCTAAGGATACTCCCTTCCACTCGTGAAATACGCACCAGCTATTAATGAAAACGCAAGGCCCTTGTGAAGGGAAAGCAGGGGACGGGCGTGCGGGAAGCCGCCAGCGCCCTGGCCCACGGGCCCTAGAATATCAACCTCCACACAAGTTTAAGCGGTGCCGCCTGTGCCGAGATTGCGGAAAGGCGCCCCCGGCGTGAGCACCAGGGCGGCTGACGGTGGCTGCATTCCAGATTCTTCTCAAATAGGTTAATATAGGAGGGACTGGGAAGTTCAGTCTTGCAAAAAAGATACGACATGCAGTAGAATATTTAGGGTACCCAGATTTGGAAATACGTGTTGTAGGTGACAAGAATATCAATCAATCTGCCTTAAGAAGTGTGAGAAATCAAATTAGATGAAAATAAAGAAAGACAAAGAGAGGTACCTGTGTGTATTCTAACTTTGCTATATTGTACTGATCAGATGCCCTGTATTTGTTTTATGGTTCCATAAAGGGGTACATTAGGTCTACCTGTGTAGGAGACATTTTACAGAGGTCTCTAATTGTAGAATACTAAACACGTTGTTCTAGAGAGCAGAGAGGAGGAACCCCCTCACTAAAAGTAGACTGAAAATTATAACCTTGACTTAATGAAAAAGCATTCCAACTGCCCCTTTAAGGCTTGAAAACATGAAATTTTATTCATAGAAAACCCTCCTGTTCTCAGTTCTCTTAAATTAAACTTTAAACTTTATTAACTTCTGATGGAGTCATATTCAAATATTCAAGTGCAAGATTATGCATGCGCATGAGTCATACAGAGGTAACTATATGACTTTAAAAGCAAAGTCAGTTTTACTGAGTCAGAATAAATCAGAATATCACTGGACTATCACCTGCTCTCTTCCTCACACACACACGCATTGTTTATGGGTGTGTGTATATATGTGCATATAAATATGTATTTATATAATATATCTATTTATACACACATCATATGTTTCTTTATATGTATATAAATAGATGTGTATTTATACACACATGCTTATACACCTGTATGTCGTGTGCACATGTATGTGACATATATGTATCTGGCTGTATATACTCCCATATATACTCCCATACCATATAGGCGCGTTGACATAACTAGCACAGACGAACTGAAGCTCTGGGCTTCGGGATAAACTCTCTCTTCGGAACAGCAGCCTTGGCCCTCTCCTCCTTGTTTCCGGGCGCTCTCTTACGCTCAGGTTACCCAGCCTTGGTATCTCCTCCTTTCTTTACACGAGTTTATGCTTCTCTGCTGTGTGAAGCCTCCACCCGGCATTAAAACCACAAAACCTGGTGAACGCCAAAGGCAAGTGAAGAGGACCCTACAAAGAGAGGAGAGAGGGAAATGGGGCAGAAGAAATGCATCACAAAATCGGAGCCCCAAGATGTTGCCTATTTTAGGAAAACTATACACACACACATCCAAAAAGCTCAACAACGAATCAAGCAGAGTAAACACAAATAAAAACACACTGAGTAATATTATAAGCAAATTGCTGAAAACCAGTGACAGAAGAACTGGAAAGAAGGCAGAGAAAAAGCACATTACTACGGAGGAACGAAGGTAGTGAATACAGAAACTCTTTCCAGAAACGTTGCAAGACAGAGCAATGAAGTAAAATCCTAAAAGTTCTGAAAATAACTGCACACTTAGATTTCTGTACACAGGAAAACATTTAGAAAACATATTTCTAAAATGAAAACCAAACCAAGGCGTTTTCCTACAAACAAAAGCCGAGGGAATCGGTTGTTCACATGCCAGCATTACATGAGATATTGAGGAAGTTCATTAGGCAGAAAGGAAATTACCCCAGATACGAATCTACAGCTACACAAAGGAACGAATAATGCTGAAAGGGAAATGATGTGGGTAAACACAAAATGTATTTTTCTCAATTTTATTTTATTAAAACATCGTTAATGATTTTAATAAAAATCACATTAAATTATAATATTAATAATAAATGTAGCTGCAGATAGTAATAACAATAGCGGCAAAGTTTGGATAGAAAAATGGAAGTATATACTACAACAGTTATTGATTATGCATGAAGAGATGTAACATTATTTAAAGGTAAAGCATGATTACTACAGGTGCATATTATAAAACTCAGAGTATGCACTATAATCATAAAACAAAGCAAAATATATACCTAATTATACAACGATAGAAATAAAAGTGGACTGCCGAATATATTTAATACAAAAAATAGGAGAAGAACATGGAAGAAAAAAGAACCAAAAAAGCTAATTCAAAAAATACTGAGACTTCTGTCCAAGATGGAGGTGTAAGTAGACATACTGTGCCTCCTCATACAACCAAAGGAAAGACAACAACAAATTTAAAAACAAAAGAAAACCAGAACTGACAGAAAACAAAACCATATGGAAGTCCGACAACCAAGGAGTTAAAGAAGAAACATTCATTCAGACCAGTAGGAGGGGCCGAGACAGGCAGCCAGGGTGGAGAGGACTTGTGGCAAGGTGACGGCTGGTGCAGATAAACTAGGAGGAACAACTGGGGAGCGAGACAGACCCGAACCCAGGGTCCCAGTTCAGAGAAACAAAGCTTCAAAACCTCTGACTGAAAAATTCTGTGGGGGTTGCGGCAGCAGGAGAAACTCCCAGCCTCAAGGTAAGTCCATTGGATAGTTCCACAGGGTCCTAAAATGTACACAATCCCACCCACCCCACCTGGGAATCAGCACCAGAAGGGCCCAATTTGCTTGTGGGTAGTAGTGGAAGTGACTGAAAGCTAGCTGAGAGCAAGTAAGCGGCACTGTTCCCTCTCAAACCCCACATTCAGTGCCACCGCACAGTGACATGGGTCACCCTGCCCTGGTGAATACCTAAGACTCTGCCCCTTAGCTATGTAACAGGGGCACTGAGACAAAAAAAAAAAAAAAAAAAAAAAAAAAAAAAAAAAAAAAAAAAAAAAAAAAAA